>JAUBOC010000048.1:6012171-6031737 GCA_032275365.1 Anablepsoides cearensis
CCTTGGGTTTTATGAGGGGGTCCCTGGACATTTTTCACCCTTGTAAGGGTCTCCAGACCCTAAATGTTTGAGAACCTCTTCCACTTGACCAATAGAAGTGTTTACTTATGGAGGTAAAAGTATATTTAACAACCTGTTAAAATACACCAGAATGCAGGAAATAGCATCTACTTCATTCAAAAATTTCTGGGGGAGGACCCCAGACCCCCCCATCAGTGATTTTATACATGTTTTATCCTTCATTAAATACAGCCCTGATCACAAATCCAAATTTGCACATTGGAGAATGATGTAATTTAGCAGCTTTTAGCGAAAAGAGACATTTGTTACTGAGGAGTTGGGAACAGTGTTCAGTGGCTCGAAATCTCACTCCAAGCTCAGGTCAAAACTTGAGAGCTCTGAACAAGGGTCTGATTTTTACCAGGCTAGAACCCACACAGAATTTAGATTTTTCTACCAGGATTATTAAGATGCATCCAACACTGCAAAGATTAGCCATCTAAAATTAAGTTATTAAGTGCTAGATTGTTGTCTAAATCTTCTCAAATTAAGTGAAATAATCTGCCAGTTAAGTAAGACAATAGCACCTGATAAGACTTCTTGAATAAAGAAAAAATTCTAGGGTAATAAGATTAATAATCTAAACACATTCTCCTCTTGCTTATGTCTCAGAAGATCAAAATTACTTTTTGTCTGGATATAGGATAGAAAGATTTGATGGAGAATTTTAAAGCTTGGACAACTCTTAAGCTAACATTGGCATGTGTCTCTATTCATAAACATAACAGAAATGAAAAAAAAAAACTGAAATATTCTTGTATAATTAACACGTGACTGAGATGCAGTGCACCTCAGCTGCCAGAAACTCAGGTCATTATAATCACTGTCCAGAGTTAAAAACAGCTACCTCTGCTCTGAACACTTGACTAAATTAGAAAATGTAATGGCCTCTCAAACATTTATTTATTTTTTTTGTCTAAAGTTTGAAAGTGCAGTTAGGTTGCTCCTGCTAATGTGATGTTTTTTAGGTGATTACAGTTAGATCTCTGTTCTGAGAATTTGCACCGGGTTGGGGAAATAAACAAGAAAGAGGGGGGAGAGGAAAGAAAGGGACAAACAGGAGCTGTGAGGTGGTTTGTGGCCGTGGAATAGGTAGCTGCCCTCACAATGTGACACATCTGCCGCCTCGAACTGGGTCCTGCTGGTTCTTTCGCACATACTGCCACGACAACGTGAGCTATTCTCACATGCCGCTGCCATTTGAAACAAACCACAGCAGTGCCAGGTGCTGCTAAGAATGAAGGAGTGGAAGAAAAAAAAAAAAGAATGCTAAGCCTCTGCTGTGAACGTCACTGTGGCAGGAGTGACAGCCTGCCTTCCCAGGAGACACCAGAGCTTTGCTGTTGTCACTGCTACGGACACGGTAGGTTTCTGAAATTAATACAAGCTGACCAGCGGCCTGCTCTCTGGGCTTCAATGTGGACAGCAAGCTTATTCGGACTGGCAGAGCCTGTGACTCGTGTTACCTGACTGGACTGAGACATTAACGAATGCCACTCTGCATGAAGCGTCACATGATTTAGAGCTGGCTGTAGCTGGAGGAGGTGAAATCTCCCCGCGAAGGTGACTTTCATAAAGCAGAAAGCACGTCAAGAGTCGGCCGCCTTTTAACCTGATGCGTCACCGGCACACATCGGCGCTCTTCTGTGCAGGGTTTGCTCCATTTTTTTTTTAACAGAGGGGCAAACAATTCACCGTGTAGCACGGCGTTAAGCTGATTGTTTCCTACGCACCAATAAGTTACATTTAAACATCTGAGTCCCGTCTCAGGGCCAACTACAGATTTACACGGCAGCGCAGGCACTCAGACGTGACAAATCCAGGCAGTGCACACGTAAGCCAACACCCTTAAGAGGACCAGTGTTTAGCAGCTCAGGGTTGTTGGCTTCTCATCCGAGGACCTCCTGATGCGATCAACAGCTGTGTCTCAGCCGAGCGGCGAGCTGACCGCCGCCCGCAGGTGTCCTGCCCGTCAAGGTCAGCCCTCCCATCCCAATTTGTCTAAGCTGTAATATTTCTCACAGACAATGAGTAATCTGTAAACGGCAGCATGTGTGTGAGTGGTGCCAGTTAAAAATACTTTAGTTTCAAGAGGGATAAGGTTTACACCTGTTTTTTTTTTACACCAGATCTTCATTAGAACACTGAAAGAAAGATAATTATAGACAACAAAGTCCACTTTTTTAGCTGTTAAATACAGTTTGTTGTGTACTTGGAGTCTCTAGGAGTGCAGATAATTTATATTTAGTCACTCCTGGTGCTGCGTAGATATCTTTATTTTCTGTTTGGGTCATATTTTTCAGCCCATTCAGTTGTGTTTATTTTCTGAACATTACATCACAGAATTTGAGACAGAACTGCCAAATAAGGTCTGGAATCACCAACTATAATTTGGTCGTCTTTATTCTCCTCTGGCTCTGGGTCAGACTCTGGCTCCAACATGTAAGGCTGGATGAATAAATCTTCCATTGTTGACATATTTTAATTAATTAGTAAATACAATGTTTCTGTGCCAATCGTCCTAAACACAACTATCAAACTAGAATATTCTGGAAGGTGGAGGGGGCGGGGCTTGTTTGGATTTAAAGAGACTGCTTCAAAACACTAAGACAAACAAAAGAGGGGCTTGTGGAGTTACAATAAGGAGGAATTCAAACCAAAGCATTGCAGTTCCACTTTATATAAACCCCAACTGAATCATTTAAATGTGAAAAAGGATTTAAAAGCAGGAAATGTCTCCTTTTAAAACAGGAATTACAAAAAGTTTTTTTTTTCTTCTCAGATTCCCGTCATTGAGAAACTCACAGCACATGTTCCCGTCTCATTTTCACATCAGAACGCGGACACACCTTTAATGAGCTGTTTTCCTCTTGGTACCACTGCCTGCTGCACCACTCATTAGGCCCGTCAGTTCAAAAAGGAAGATCTGCAACAACACATGTCGTGCCACGTTATTAGGATTCTTCAGAATCCATCTGTGCAGGTGTGCCGCTTTGTCTGCAGCATTAACTGATCACTGCTACTGAGAATCAAAATTGATTTCTCATAACTTCAAAACCAAAACCATTTGTTCACAGCGCCAATACCAATACTAAAGATGCACAAATCATTTTTGCGATGACCCTGGCATTCGTCTCCTACGCTCTTTATTGTCAAACGCTCTTTATTTGCTGAGCAGTAACATTTAATTAGCATCAAAAGACCAAGGCCCACACAACATCTATGAGCTGTGACATTTGTAACGAGACAGGGATTTCTCAGATGACCCTGGGGGCTTCACACGCAGATGGAGGGGTGGGGGTGGGGGGATTTCTTGGGAATATCAGATGCCATTACTCACCATCTTGTAAAAACATTCAACACTGCGTCCTCAGCCCAAAGATACTCCAGTTGCTTTGATAGGTCAAAATGCAGAGCGCTCGTCCTATGAAGAGGTGTCAGCAAGATTTATTGTTGTTTATGTTGTTAGTGGTGCCTGCAGCTGTATTCCACCAACCTGTTTTTTGTTAGAGTTTGTGTGTATCTTTAACATGAAGAACATCGAGGACAAATGGGCCTTTTTTTTTCTTTCTTTTTGTGATGGGGGAGGGGGTTGGCTGATGGCCAGCAAGTAGTTTAGAACTGATGAAAAATCTCTGAACCTGACGCCCTCAGCCATGACTGACCTCTGGTGTTACTGTGGTGAGCTCATAAATCACTTTGATATCATTGTTACCAGGTTTGTTCTTGTCATACAACTTCCTGCTCTGGTCAGTGCGTTATATACAATTTTTTTATTTTATTTATTTTTTAATAAATGAGGTGAAAATCTTCAAATTATATTGTATGGCGCTTGCGAGGGGAGATGTTTTGTTTTATGTTCCTTCGCAGTACCTTTCCGTTTCCTCATTCCCTTGCAATATTGTTAAGTTAGTTTTGTATGAACTGAAGTAAATCAGACTTTTATTTTCTAGTTGCCGAAAAAAGTATGTGTCGCCATACGTTTGGGAAATTGACTGTGATGTTGCGTGACTACACTGAGTTAAAGTGCCTGTGACTCGCCTATCCTTCAAATGCAAAAAGTCAAAGAAAGCATCTTTATACTTGAGAAAATTGGCATAGCACACATGATTGTACCCATTTTGTCACATAACCAGCCTATTTTCTTTTAAATTTGGCTCAGCCAAAGTGAAACAAGAAGTGACATCAAAGGGGAACTCATTATTAAAATAAACACACTGGTCTCAGTTTATTAAAACAATTTTTTTTAAACGTTAACTCTTCTCCGTCTCTCTTTGAAAGCAACTAAAAATAATCTAAACAAACATCAGATTCTTCTCTTCAGTCTGTTTTGTTAGCTTTTGTAACAACGCTCTGTTTACATGCAGACATTCACCTTTGACATCACTTCCTGTTTGTTCACATGTAAATATCTCAACAACCGTTCATCTCAGCAATGTAAAATTAGTTTTGCAGTATGCTATCAATGTTATGTTTCCAAAAATGCATTCATGTTTATTACAAAAATTTGATGTCATAGGCACTTTAAAATATTGGCATATTACATACATGTAATATGCATGGCTGTGTGATATATTCATTCCAAAGCTGCATTAAAGTAGTAGGCTAACTCCCATATAATAGTGAACAATTGCCTTTTTTAATAAACCGACAGGCACAATAGTAATAAACAACTTTTGCGTAGGAATGCAAAAGAAAAAAATACCCCGTGTCCCCTCAGGGGTTCTGGAATATTGGAAATTCCTCTGTTGCTTTTAGGAGACTGGAATGTGGAATAATCCACAGCTTGGTTTTGTACAATAATTCTAAAACATTTTTTTCTGGGCTGGTGACCTTTCTCCTTTACTTGTATTTTAATCTGATTCCTGCTCCGGGGGGCTGCTCAATCAACAATCCTTTTCCCTGACAAACCGCAGTCAGGAGAAGTGCACGAAGAGAAGAATGACAACAATATGGATGCCACCCCTTCCCAGACAGAAAATGAGCAGAATCACAGCCTTTTTCACCCAGCCAAAACTCAAGACAGATGGAGCTGGTGAACAGTGCAGCACAGCCCCCACCGAAACCATGGCAACAGCGAGGCAACAGGAAGCCTGCCAGGCCAATCGCAGAGAGGAGCGCAGCAGTATCTAAGTAGGTCCCCAAGGTAGACTCAGTAAGGATGATGGTCTTATAGATGGAGGCGGGTGTTGAAGAAACGGGGGGGAATCCTTCATAACAATAGTGGAAGAGTGAGAATCCGCTGCCATATTTTCTGTCCCGAGGGGATGATTTGATGCAACAACCAGCATGTTCGATCACAGGCAAAATGGCACGCCATCAGCAGAGGCTGTTAAACAGGAGCAAACTAAAGCCTGGAGCCACATCATCTACACTCTGTGTTTTTATAGAGTTTACGCACGTTTGGATAAAAGGATTGCATCCCTACAGTTTGAGTTCAAACCTTCAATCCAATTCTTCTCTTGATTATTAACCGTTGCCCACGTCTGCTCCTTAAAGCAGGGATTAGCCGCACAACAGCAGCCTCACAACTCATGGAGATGGAGTGTCTCGCCGGAGGACGCTTGACCTCGGGGCCTGTGGTTGTGTGGAAGTTGAAAAACTCCCCGCGTGTGGCGAACTGTCTTGTTAACGGACCGTCTTGTTTCTGAGGAGATTTGTTACGCTGTCATGCGGGTTGAAGTGAAAGATTTTCTCAGTCCAGACTCTGCTCAGTTCATGCTAGAGGAAATTTGCTGCAGTACAAATTATACTCTCAGCTCCATCAGGTATAGAGGAGCACATGATTTACTGTGTTTGGCCAAGCACATTGTCATAAAACCCGGAGAACATTGAGAACCATCTTTCTTTTTTTAAACTAAAATTGAAGTGTCTGGAGTTGGAACACAATCTGTCGTTCTATTAAATTCAAGGTCCACTTGCATGTTACTGAAGCTGAAAGCAACCCCTGCATACCTTCTCTAAAGCTGTCTGCTTTATTTTATGAATCTCCTACTCTGCTGACAGAAGTGAAAGCTTAAATTACACATACGGGTAAAATGGTCAAACTACGGCTTTGCATCGTCACATTTTGAAACTAAAAAGCATCAGATTAATAGTGAAAAGGGCAAAGCCTTTTCACACAGATGCTGTTTAATTCCATTAATAGTCAGTGTTCACAAAAACCACTTTACCATGTTGTCATTTTTATTCCAGAAATCAGTTTGACTTTCCCACCCTATATCAAAGCTTTTACTCTTGGTTTTAAAATATACACTTTTTTTACAGCATGCTGATGAAACAAACGAGCTGCAGACCTAGACTGAAGTTATCTACCATTCACAGCCGGTGTATCATGTTAAACTCAGCTGCGTTTTTTTTTCTGCGGAGGTTCTGTGATCACTTAGGCTTTTAATTCTTCATTGTAAGAACAACAGATGACAGAGTATTTGTCACTCAGACTAAATGTCCCCCTAAGAGGAATGAAGTGAGGCTCAGTTTGTGCACGATTGTCCCAGGCCTCCTATTTGTGGTCAGCTATGACAAGACAATAACTTCCTGCAGACTCCCCAGTGAAGGATTTGTGCTGTAAACATTAATCTCTGAATGTGTGTTATGTGGAAACTTCATTTACAGCAGAGACAAACAGATAAACATGCATCTCTTTCTGGGTTTGACACATAGACGTAGGGCA
This sequence comes from Anablepsoides cearensis, assembly GCA_032275365.1. Lineage (NCBI taxonomy): Eukaryota > Metazoa > Chordata > Actinopteri > Cyprinodontiformes > Rivulidae > Anablepsoides > Anablepsoides cearensis. Next base: position 6,018,905 of record JAUBOC010000048.1, read on the forward strand.
GTAGCTCACTGGGCGGTAACTGTTGGAGACTTTGTTCGTGGCGTTCACAGGGGAGGCTTCAAAATGACTTAAAAAGGTTGCGAAGGATTTAAATTTCCTTGTGAGTCGTAGAGATGTGTGGCTGCGGCCATCACTGTCCTGCCACTTGAATTTTAAACGTGTTCAAAACAAATTGTGACAATTTTTGTCTCAGAATAATCAGAGTCGTGGACGTCTCAAACTCCCATTGAGGGTGCTAGAGCTGTATATTGACACCTGAACAGGAGAAAAAACTTCCCTTATTGTACACGGAGGGCAGCCCGCCCCCCCAAACAGAACCAACACGCCCCCCCCTCCAACTCCACCCACAATAAAGTTGAGGGGTTGCATTAATTACAGGAGTAAAATTTATTTTTTTTCTCATGTACTACCACAATAAGTTTAAATATCTTCTCGTATAAATCCTCCATAATTTCTCCCTGCCTCCCACTGTACGTCGCGCTGAGCGAAGCTTAAATTCAACCGTCATTTTTTTCTCACCAGAGTCAAAAAAAAAATTTCTTGTTAAATGCGTATGAAAAGAAGATGGATGTTGCTTGATACAAAGTCCGTCTTTCTAATTTAATAATCGACTTCTGCTGAGAGCATAGCAGATCATTTTCAGCAGCATGTGTATGGCAGGCCGTTTTTACATTTAATCGCTTCACTACACTTAGATCTGAAATTGGTTTATGACTAGACATATTAGTTATTTTAGTTATTTAAAGGGGCAATATCATGTAAAATCAACCTATTTGAGTTTTATATAATGTTAAAATGTTATCCTCTCATCAAAAACATGCCCAGAGTCTTGCTTTGATTCATGCATGTTTGAGAAATCATGTAGTGTCCTGAGGCAGCCAGGCAAGGGAGCAAAAACGACCGGTTGGGACTACCTTTTGGGATTAGCTCCTCCTCTGGGCTGTGTCTCCAAGCTGAGCATCCTCATCACAAAGCACACACCCACCTGCCCCGTGCTGAAATAGGCGGGACAGAAGAGTAAGGATGTTCTTAAAGAGACAGAGGCCAATGTCAAGACATTTAGAAACAGATATGATGACAAGTCAAGTTTATTTTCTATTTAAACCTATAAACAGCATTTTAATAACAACTGAAGGTGACATAGTTACTTTTATTATGGTATAGAATTTAAGTATATCCCTGAGAAACACATAATATTGTCCCTTTAAGTGAGAGATATGCAAGATTTAACTAATGCAAAATAAATTGCAGACTTTTTTTATATTCTATAGCTTTTATTTAAAAACAGCTGCACTCTTTAATGAATACTAGTAGTATTTCTGCTGTCAATCGTCTTTCTGTGTTAAAATCCCCCCCAAAAATTACTGATAATTATTTTTAAAAAAAGGTCCAAATCTGCTTATTTTTATTTGAAAAGTGCTTTCCAGTAGATTAAATAATACAAAGTGGGTACGATGTGGGTGGAGGTGGGCGGCAAAATAATGCAGACGGCCTAGAAAACGGTTTTGTTAGCCACAAACATGAAAACATTCTGCTGGCTTGCTCCAAACACTCTGAGTTTAGTCACACCGCAACAGCATATTCACCTAATTTCTCACAGTTTTGATTCTCGCACTACTCCAACAGCTGCAGCCCAGTGAGGTGCTCTTACTGTCTTTCCCTACATGCATATCACGGCAGTGGTCATATCCTTCACTGAGTTGAGTCTTTGATGAGGCAGCTGGAGCTTTGAAGCCAGGCTCTGCCATCAGGAGCTGCTCTCCTCCCCTTTTCACTCCGCAGATGAGCCGATATCTCAGACCGAAAGCACGGATCCACGCTAGGCCACACAGATAAACCAAATCTAATCTTTCTCATCTTGCCTCGCCTCTTCTCATCCTCAGGATTCAGACACAAACCTCGCCCGCCCCCATTCTTCTTCGTCTTTCGCTTCATCTCTCCCACTGTGACTCCCACCGCTTTATCCTTTACACTTTATCCTCACCCCCTCATTGCACTGTTCCTCCAATCTCATTACAACTCTAGTCTGCTGGGGCTTTTCTCACTGATTACCCTCATGTGTTTTTTTTTAATAGACAACAGTTACTTGCAGTGTGTTTGTTCTGCATTTAAAATGTGTCGAAGAATAAAATGAATGAGAGTTGTTTTTTTATGCTTGTTGGTGCAGCATCCATCCATCATGGTGAAACATTTAAAATTTAAAAATACATTTTTATGTAGATGAGATGAAAAAGTCAGTAAAAGCAATTTTTTTTATTATTATTATTTTTGTTTATGGAAGCAGCTGTTTTTATTCCAGTGTCCTGGCAGATTCATGTTGGATGCTCTATTTCTGTTTAATTTCATATAACATAAGAAAAAACTTGTTTTCAGGATTCGGTCATGGCATTTTCTCAAATAAAAAGTGTATTTTCTGTTTATAAAAGTGTGATCTTCTTACCACAAAGAACAGAAAAATGGGATTTACACAAGAGAAAAAGGTAGTTATAAAAAAGCTGTAATCTAAGTGAACCTGTGTAAATTACAACAGCAATATTAGCTCTAGAGATAGAGAGGGAAAACATAAAAAATAATAAAACATACTTTGAATTTGTCATATTACTTTACTTCAATAAACAGATGTGATTAAATTTACCAACTGATGTGTCGGCAGTAACAAAGTTTAACAACAGTTGGTTTTATTTTTTTATAAAAAGCTCTTTCAATTAAATTGTTTGCCTGTGGTGTATTTCCTCATCCTTTTAGTTCAGAATAGCTTTCAACTGAACTAAAACGATTTATAATTAATTGTTCCTGCTTATTCGATTCGTTTGAACTTTTATATGTTGCACAGCATGTTTGTTTTACAACAACTTGAGGATCAGTAAATGAATCTGTGTGAATTTAAATTTCTTATTAAATATTATGTTAGCGACGGTGTTGTATTATTCGCTTTTCATATTGAAACACAGCTGAAGGAAATTATTATTATTATTATTTTTCTATTTTGGTCGACACACTCAGCTTTCCTCTTGTGCCATTTTACGGATAAATGTTTTTCCCAAAAAATAACTTTCCCGCTGGTTTCCTGATCATTTCCATCGACTTGAGAAGGTAAATTGTTTTAATGACTGTATAGTTTTCCCTCCAGCACCTTGACTCACAAATTCTTTTTTTTATTGCAGGACTTTTACATATTTTTACACCGAGGTGTGTGATGAATATTTCAGCCTCTGCGTGAGTCTTTTCCGGACTTAAATGTTTTATACTTTGTTCCTGATTGCGACTTAGTGACAGGATATTAAAAAAAAAAAGTGCAAGAGGAAACTTAAATCCATCACCCCGCGCGGCTGTGCAAAGTCTTAACCTTTTTGTGCAGCTGACAGACTGTCTCAGGCAGTTTTTCTCTCTTACGCCTTAACAAGATCTCTCAGATTCCGTGCGGTTTTTTCTCGGTGTATTGTCATTCCGTGCCCACACATGAAGGTAACTGTAAGCTCTTGTGTCTGTCTGAGTGGGCCGACCGGTGCCTGTTGTCCTCCTACACCCGGCCTGGGAGACTCTGTCAGGGTCCTAATGAGGAGTGGATCTGACATGCTCTCCAAACACCGCTGCTCTCTGCTTCCCCTCGGCTCCTGCCTCTTCCTCTGCCGCTCCGCAGTAATGATGGCAGAAAAGGTTGTGGCACCAGGAAAATTGTAGGTTGAATTATTGATGGGTCACAGAGTACGTCTGGTCAGTCGCTTCGGGGGGGTACTGATCATGTATGACACCCTTTGGATGAGTAAACAGTGCGTTGCTACGAGACGGGGGAAATTACATTTGTGTTGTTGTGCAGCAGCTGATGACGCTCAGTGTGCCTCATTATAATAATCTCTCAAAGTGTGCGTGTGGACGGAAACTTGTAGTGATTTTCCTCTTCGAGGTAACCCACATTTCATATACCTGCTTTTATTTTTTCAGCACAAACCAAAAGGATTAAGTCTTCCTTCTGAAAGCACCCTTACATTTATGCAGACATGGTGTTGCAGCACACAACAATCAGCTTTATATAACAAACAGCAGCACACAAAATGAGTCACACACTGCCACTCGCTGGCTGCTCTGTAATATAGAAAGATTATATTAAAGCTAAACAATCCAATAATGACCAGTTGGTTGCAACAGTTCAGCCATCGTCGCCTGTCATATTCACAGTAATTATAGGTGGAGGGTATTAACATCCAGAGCTGAGAAAAAAAAGGCAGAGCAATTGCATCACTGAAGTGTGGGGAAAAAAATGACACCAACTGTGGCTGCCGTGGAATACAGAGGGACAGGAAGCTGAAACGATTTGTATTAGCACAGTTTAGTGGGTCAAAGGGAGGGGTACGGAGTCTGTGGGTGGCTCACGTATCGTTAAAAAGAACATTTAAGCCGGTGTATGTTCCTTAGCTCTATAGCCGTGGTGCGAATACATTTTCGAGCTGCTTCCTTCCAGCAGGAGCTTAATTGAGCAGCCGCCGCTTGTTTGTTCTCCAATAAGCTTTGGTGTGCACTTCAGTTTCACCACCGCGTTCGCTTTCCGAGAAGCCCCGATGCCTAATTTATTGGATCTGTTTTAGCGTGTACAGCCCGCCCCGCTCTCGGTACGCTGCATAAATTATGCAGGGGAACTTTTTTTTTTACGCCATCGGTGGCGAGCAGCTGATGTGAGACCGTGTGCCGCGAGTTAGCGGACAGCGCCGGAGACATCGGCGTCACGTCTCCAGCTCGTTGTGTTTCAGGAATAAGAATGAAAAGACTTTCAGTGAAATCGCTGCTGTGAATCCGTTCAAAGTTTTGACAGGGTTCAGTGACTTTCTGCTAAGTTGCCCCTGTGAGCTGTGATGATTTATAATGAATGCTACAAACCTCTCCTCAATGCGGCCCCCCGTCTATAGCTCAGTTTTCAGAGCGGGAATGTTGCGGCATGGAGATCCGGATTTGTTGGGAAATGGGTCTGTGACCTGTGGACTCCTCTGCTTCTCAGCCAGCTCAGACCAGCAGCTTGTGAAATGAAGAAAGAAATCAATGTGCAACAAAGGGTCTCCACCTGTCAGGCTGAAGGACTAGATATATTGGACAGGACAAGTGAAGCAGAGACTTGTAATATTCCTTTCAATCATTGATTACCACAGCTCGTCTCCAAAACACCTTGAAAAGGAATCTGTTTCATTTTGAATATTCCTGCGTTCTCACATAAACATACAGAGAAAAGGAGGATAATAATAGTGATACCAAACAAACCAGGTTGTTTTGCTTCCTGTCATCTTGAACAGACAAGAGTCTTTCAATCATATCTTGAGTGGAAGCTGAAGATTTTGACACCAACTATAGAAAAGAAAAGTATTTAGATCTACCACAAGTGTAAACTCAGAGCTGAGGATGTTAACACCTGTTTTTACATCCTAAATGACATTTTTTAAATATTTTTTTTGGTAAAAGTTGAATTTTACTTGTATAGACTCCTAAACCTGGAAAATAAAAATAAAAACTTTGTGAATCCAGGCTTGACCAAGGACATACTTAGAATACACGTCTTGTTACTTTGCCTAAACTTGAAGCTTTAAGTGAGCACATACTCATAAACTGAGGCATTTAGTGGTTAGTTTGTGGTTTCTGCTTCCGTTGTAGATTCTTTATTTACATTTTAAAAAGACAGAGAATTGAACGCTTAAGAGGAAAAGTAAAAGCAAAAAATGTTGGGGATTTTTACTTACAGTGTGTGTTTGAGTAACCAAAATCATTTATTTGGTTTTCTTTGAAAACTGGATTTCATGAACAGCATTCTTTGCATTTTTAGGTTTTAGTTGTTGTGCGACCTGCCGCGCATTAAAACAAACTCCTCTTAAGAATGCAACTGGTGTCTTTAAAGTGACTGGCGTCGCTGTTTTCGTATTAAGATACTATGCATGCTGCCTGCAAGTGCTTTGGTGTCAGAAGTAGAGGACAGAATCAAGGAGACCATAAGCAGTCCTCTGCAGTTTGAAGTTATATTTCATCTCGGTTTCAGACCGGTTTTCCGCTGCTTCGTACCAGCCATTTCTCATCTTCAGGAGATCAGGGTTTCAGCTCACCTCGGCTCCTGCATCTCTGTAATGGGAGTAAAGTGGAGGTGATATGAGCTATAAAAGAGGCGAGGCTTTGTTCTCTCATTAAAAGCCCCCATTTTTTTTTTCTTTAAACTGAGAAACACTCGCTCGGTGAGAGGGGATCAAGGGAAGACGAGAAAGCTCTTCAGAGGCTGCTATAACCCTTGAGCAACCAGTATATTTTTACCACTGCATATTTTCATGATGGATGTTGTCTAGTCAGAGATTTTTCTGTTGTACATAAATTCATTTACAAGAACTTTTCCTGTTGTAGCTCACATTTCTAATGCTTGATGTCAACAGGTAAAATGGAGTTTAGGTTCAATCGAAGAGACAAAAATTACAAGTAACTTTTTTTTGTGGTCTCAATGTATTTTTTAATATATATATGATGTCATTCCCTCATCAAAAAAACGTAGTGTTGCTTTGACTCATTTGTGCATGTTTGAGAAATCCTTGAAACTACTGTGGTAGCAATGAGGTGCAAAAAGACTTGCTTATACAAAGCTCCGCCCATTAATCTAAAGCTCCTCCCTGAAGCTCAGTCTTCAGAAAACGTATTTTCTAGTTCCGACAAGGGATCTTTCCAATAAGACTGAACTGTATCCTGTGTTGCTATTTTCCAAAACTGATATATGTTTTTTGTTGTTGTTGTTGTTGTTTTTTTTTTACAAAAGATGCAACGCTCCTACAAAAGGCTGTAAAGGGCATTAAACTTTGTTGTGAAAATGTGCTGAAGTGGGAGTGTCAGAAATGGTAGGAGGTTCCTTAAAGAGACAGAGGCCAGTTTCAAGGTGTAACATAGTGTTTTGAGCTATGTGCCTGAAAACTACATTCCGCACCAGAACAAAGAAAAATACAAGCATTTATCAGTAGCTCGCACTGAGAAAAGCAAAATATGACTCAAAATGAACAAACATAATGTTTCCAAACTGTTCACTGAAAAATAGATGTATGAAAAAGTACATGAGCCCATTTTCTCGTGAGCTTCGTTTTCTGAGGCGGGAGCTGAGAGGTTGTCCTGGTAAACAGAAGTGGCAGATAAAGAAGAAAAAATATTTTCTGAGCTCTGCTGTTTGCTGTAGGACAGAAGACATGCATGCCCGATGAGTGTCTTTGGCAGTTAAGAGCCGATGCAGAAGCCATTTGTGTCAGGCTTCCTGTTCTCTAACCTACAGAGAATTTAAAAGAAAAGAAAGCGACTCGTCGCATTCGATCAATATTTCTCTTTGCAGAGATTCTCCCTTCTTACGTCAGGGAGGCAGAGAATGTTAAAAATAAAAACTTGTGAACAGATCCAACCTAAAAATGTACATAAAGTGCATTTACAGCAGCACTTGAGTAATGAAGCTTGTGTGTTGGAGGAGGCTCTGTGAGGCTGAGTAGACCAGCAGCATGTCAGGGAAGGCAGATTTATAAACGCAGCTTTTAATTTAGCTCCTGTGCTGCATACAGTAAATCACAGAGCAGATGCCAACTAAAGGGGTTTTACTGTAATCAATCAACTAATTTATAAACAAGGTAACAAGAATAAATGAATGCAAGATAATTGGCAGCTTTTGCTTCATGTCTGCCTGTTAATGTAGCAGAGACAGTTCATTTAAATGTGAATAATTGCATGAACAAAACTGTATTACAGAGTTGAAACGATGCATGAACACCACACGGATTGTGATTGTGTGTGTATGAGTGTGTGTGTGTGTCGTTGTGCACTTGTGAAGATGCGGATTTGCCGGAGTAGTGATGGTGGTAGAGAAGACCAACAAAGAAAGATGAGAGCAGGCAGAAGGTCATTAGAGCTCACTTTGATAAAATGGAGGACTATGAGGCTGTAAAGGGAGTCTAACACACACACACACACACACACACTGTGATATCTGGAACCCCAAGACCTGTGATTCTATCTGGGCGGGGCTGCTCGGCCCAAACTGACGTCACTAACTGAATTGTTCACAGCAACTAATTGAACTAACTAAACTTATTCACGAGTTTAGGTGCACAACATCAGTAGCAAGATACCAATCAACAACAAGCTAGCATTAGCTAACATTAGCTTACCACCCTGTGTCATCCTGCGCTCTCGTTTTCAGCGTTTTAAGCTGCTGGATGGTCCGGTACAGACCTCAGTAACCTACTTTTCCTTCAAGTTTGGTGTAGATCATTATTGTGTTGTTGCAAATAAAATGATATAAGATAACGCATGTTTAATATAACGATCTCGCCCACATCGAGGTGGCTCTCTGCTTAATGCAAAACATAACCAGGGCCAGGTTACAATAAGGCCTGGTCAACTGGAGCAAAAACACCTTCTTAGCTCTTAATAAACAGTTATATCAAAGTCATCTGAAAAGCTTGAGGAAAATATCTCAACTTTTATGCCTCTTTAAATTTTGATTTTATTCTGTTTTGTTAAATCTCTCCACAGCAAGTGTAGTTCATAGCTGATAACATGATTTTTATTCAATTATTCCTCGTGACAAGTGTTATTCTTTATTTTTCAGTAGTTCTCTATTTTTACTTCCCTCTTTTTTGTGTCAAACTAATCAGGAATAGCTGCCCGCAGATCCCTGAACACGCTGCTCAGAGGATTATCATAATTTTTATTGGTCAATTTTGTTTGTATACTAAAACAATTAGGCTCAAATTGTAGCTCACAAAATCAATTACCGTCTCCGCTGCAACATTACGCGCTCGCTTCACACCCTTAAAGATGCGTGGAATAAAGAAAATCCATTAGCTCCTATAGTGTGGCAGGATTAGATATTCACTGAAGCTCAGAAAGTCTCATCAGAATCACTGCAGACTACAAACTGAACACAGCTAAGACTTCTTGTTCCATAATAACGGTCCTCGTGCTGAAGGTCAGTGGTTTCCTCCCATCTGGCTGCAATTTGCTTTTTTCAATTTTCCCCTCATCTTCTTCCATTTTTCTGCTGAGTCACTGCTCTGCTCTGTTGCTGCCTTCACACTGTTTCTGATTCTGCTTGGTTGCTGTTCATTTCCACTGCATACATGTCTATTCTCAGTCTCTTTCACTTACTTGAAGCTGCTTTTTTTTACCCTCATCTCTGCTCTGTTGTCTTCCAAATATCTTAAACATCTTTTTTTTTTTAGTATTTTAGTATGGTTCAGTTCTTCCTTACAAAAAAAAGTGTTCTCACCGGGAATCAGAGGTTTTGTGACAAATAATTCAGCTCATAAATGATTTGTTCACTTTTCCTCAGCGTTGGCTTCAGAGTCAGTGGAAATGTGGTGTAATAGCAGTTTAAGATGGACTATTGTAGATTAGATTCTGCTGGACTTCTGTTGCAACCAGCTTCATGTTTTACATAATTAGATTTAAAAGGAAAACTGAGGGGAAAAAACACATTCAGAGCTTCTGGTTCCCAGCCTGTCACTATGATTCTTTTTAAACTAGGTTGAGATGAGAAGCACGTTTGCAATTATTTATGTGTGGGATATAAACAGAAGGAATGATGAAACATTCACATGCGTCTTGTGGAAGTGTATCGACTACAAAGATGCTTTTCTCTGTTTTCAGCTGTTCAGGAATAAAGCTGTGGAGCTGGGAGAAAAGCTGCTGCCTGCCTTTAATACGCCAACAGGAATTCCCCGAGGCGTCATCAACCTGGGGAGGTGAGTTTTAGCACCAGTCCTCCATCTATTCTCAGCCCTCAGAAAAGACATGTATCAACAAATAGCTGGTTTGGTTCACAACAAAAACTAAACACCGGAGCAACTCAAAAATCACCCAAACTTATAGCTTCAGTCCCTCTGTCCCAAAACTAATAGATGGAGAGCCACAGTTTGTTCTTACTGACAAATAATCAGCTGCAGGCTGAGCTTCAGATGACATTTAGATGACAATCTGTGTCCGCAAATTCTTTCAAAGCTCATATGAATAATCTTTGCATGCCTCTAAATGATTATTGTTGTTTTTTTAATCTGTTCCAAATCACTGCTTATCTAATTTAAAACCTGTATTGACATTGCCGTGTTCGTGCCGCGGTCGCGCAGCACAACTTCAAACCATTTTCATTTCAGCAGCCGTTTGACCGTGAATCTTTACTCCTCTGTGTTAGCGTCACTCTGAGGGTTGGAGAAGAAACGTGCCGCTTGCTTGTGTGTAAAAATGTAACAAAAATGTTAAATACGTCATTTCTGACGGTGACATGAAAATCATCAGTATCCAGTGTTTTTGCAGTGATTGTTTCACCTTGCTTCTGAAAAGGGTCCATTATGTTTCATTTGAGATTTAATCAAAATTTCTGACACTTAATTGAATTTTCCCTTTTTAACTCTTGTAAATCCCACCGTAGTCGAGTCTCGCTCCTCTCATCTCCCAATTTTATCATCTTAGACGATACTTCCTGGCGCCTCTGCCGTCCACCTGCTACCAATTACACCAGCAGCCAAACTGGGCAGCTGCTGGCAGATTTAATTACCTTTTTCCACAGTTAATTTCTGCTACATCACCGACATGTGCCGATGGCACAGATGGACAGGAGGAACCATGCTGCCTATACTGTCCCACACAAAAACAAACCCCTTCAAAGCACAATCACATCAGAGGTGAACAATGTGTAGCAGAGCCAAAAAATACATTTATATTCATTTGAAGCAGTTTCTTTTAGAGGTTACTTTCAAAATATTTTCTTTGCTCCACAGAGTTCAGTTAAAACAGTTCAGAAATATTTGTATGGTTTACTTTGTTCATATTATTTTTAAAAATCATTTACAGTATGTTAGCTTGAAATATATGAGAAAATCAAACGTTTAACAAAAAAATAATAAAACTAGATACTGCATAGAGGTACCATATATGATCCCTGCATGTACGCAAAGCTCCAATTCACCAGAAGTCATCAAAATGAACTGGTAGGCCAGATGTATATCACCCCCATCAGAGCTAAACAACAAAACAATCTGAAGCTCCTATGCTGAATAGTTTTTGAGTTATAAGCATTTTTGTATGTCCAAACACCCTCTTTTTTAGATGGGGTCCAGGGGGGCTCATTGGTGGGCCTAATAGATAGCCCTTTATCAGAGCTTAAAAAAAATCTGAAGCTCCTGTGTTGAATAGTTTTTGAGTTATTAGCACTTTTCAGATGGGGTGGGGTCCAAGATTGGGGGCTCATTGTTGGGCCCAATGGATAGCCCTTTATTAGAGCTAAACAAACAAACAAACAAACAAAAAAATCTGAAGCTCCTACGTTGAATAGTTTTTGAGGTATAAACATTTTTATAAGTCCAGACACCCACTTTTTAGATGGAACCCCCTCCTCAAATATGGGGTCTATGGTAAAACTGTTAGCTGGCATAGTGTAAGTCGGACACAACTCCATTCCTATCAAATTTCATGTTGACCGGTGCAGCCGCTTTTGTGCTATTGTACAAAAATCATGAAAATAAAAATAATAAAATAAAAATTACAACAACAAAATGACCCCCCCCCCCCCCCACCCTCGTGTGCAGGGGTCATAATCAAAATGCCTCCTTAATGTTTTTTTCCAGTCAGCTAAACAAAAACTATTCTCCTGGTAGATTTCCTCAACATATTATGTGTGACATATTGATTTTATCTCTTCTGTTTGTTTGTTTTTTCGCCACCTGATGATGTTTCTGATTGCTGAGAAAAGGTGTGCGTTCATTAAAGGGGGGTAAAAAGATTAATGGATTTGTGTTTGTGATGCTCCAGTAACGTCCGTCTCCAAACGCACCACCTGCTGCCCTCCGGCTCTGCGTTAGATTCTCTGATTGATTCTTCATAAACAAAGAATAACACACGACTCGAAGAGAGCTACTAATGATGCATCACCCAAACTTTTAATGAGTGCATTCATCAGAGTGCAAACTCACATGCCTGCCACTTCTTCCTCTTTTTTTTTTCCTTCTGCATCTCCTCCTCCTCTAAAAAAATTAAACCCAATTAATTATCCAGCATCTGACATCCTTCTAACACACTTGGAGGGTATGTAAAGTCTCTCTTGTAGTTAACTGCCTCCACTAATCATCTGTGAGTGAAACAAACATTTACAGAAATGTGAGTTTTCTGAGTGATGATGCACTGACTGATGAAGCCTGTCTTTATGCAAGAACACATGTAACTTGGCAACACTGCGTAGTTTTAATTTTTCTTTTCTTAAACTTTACCAAAACAATAATAACAACTGGTAAAGGAGCCTTATAATTAGTTTATTTTTAGCTGACAGTAACTCCTGTTTGCTCGGCACGTTTAACTGAATCTTCTTTGTTGGTTTAACCAACAGCAGCTGCTGAGTTCATTTTAACCACCGAGATATATCAAAACATTCACACTCCCAGTTTCTGCTGCCAACTTCCAGTTCGTCATCTGATCCGCTTCACAGCATTTCACAAGCAAACACAAAAACTGGTTCTGCTCAGAAACCTTTATAGGTGTTGTTAACAAGTTCCCCTTCCTGAGCTTACAGTTATAAACTTTGCACAATCATTTGTTTCACCAACATTACCTTCCTGAGTAACTCTAGTGTTTGTATGATCATTACATTACAATGTTTAAACATTATTTATTTTGCTGGTTGGTGTATGTTTTGTTCAAAAAGCAAAGAAATATGTGACGAACATTGACTACGTACACTGCAAAAAATGTCTTTCTAACCAAGTTTAAAAACATTATATCCAGCCAAAAATCTATTTGATCTTGTTTTGAGACTGATTTACTAAACAAGAACTGATTGTGTCAGAATATTAATCTTGTTT
>JAUBOC010000048.1:6056261-6070141 GCA_032275365.1 Anablepsoides cearensis
TGTACAGTGCCCTGAGACAACAGTTGTTGTGACTTGGCGCTATATAAATAAACTGAATTGAATTGAATTGAATTAAATGCAAATCAAAAATAACGAGCAATGCATGTAATCTACAATCAGATGCTCTTTTTTTAAAAAGACCACTTTTCTCTGAATGGTAATTTTATGAACAAGTTTCCCCGACTCAAACTTTTTCCATAAAGAGATGAGATGAAAGAGGTTTTTTTTCTTCAATCTTAACTCAATAAATCTGAACAAAGACTGGTGAAGGGCTTCATATTCCCCTTCCTGTATCTACACATTATTCTCCATTGTGGTGTTCTCTTTTAATCAATGTGCTCCTTTGTCTCGTTGAAGTCTTAAAATCATTCTTTATTTGATACTTTTAACTTATAGAAGAGACATAAAATCACTGATCATTTCATGCAAGTGTTTCCCCTTGAACTGATGAAAGTGAGGAATGAAATCAGCCGTAGAAAGAGAGTAGATAGGCTACAAGGAAAAGAGCTTACAAAAGGGGCAGGACGAATGGGGAGTGTGGTAAAGAGGAGAAGAAGAGAGTGGATGGAGAAAAAATTCAGGAGTGATTTGGGACTGAAGGGTGGTATCAAAGGTCAAAGGAAAGATTTACAAGAGAATAGAGATACCAGGATCCAAACAGGAAGTAGTAGAGCTGAAGTAGAGCTACTTCCTGTTCGGATCCTGGTATCTCTATTCTCTTGTAAATCTTTCCTTTGAAAGACAAGGATGGACACAGTTAGTAATTAGATCATCAAAAGTACCAGTACCAGACTGAGATGGTTTGGACATGACCAGAGGAGGGACAGTGGGTATACTAGTAGAAGGATGTTAGAAATGCAGTTGCCAGAAAAAGAAAAGACAAACAGGAAAAATATGGATGCATTTAGGGAGGACTTGGAGGTAGTTGGAGTGAGGACAGAGTGAGATGAAGGAGGATTTCTGTGGTGATCCCTGAAAAAGGAGCAGCCATAATTTGTTTTCACAGCCACCAAATTAAATACCAGATAAGTCTGGTCCTGAGTTTTGAATTGTATACAACTCGTAGGGAACAGCAGACTGTGGGCTGAAAAGGAAAAGATGGAAAAAGAAAAACTTCCTTCAAAAACGTTAAAAAATTGATGCGTCTGTCACGAATACACACATTAGGTCAGGTTGTGCTGAAAACAGAGAACATTTTTAGGTCAGATGACTCATAAAAATAGGATATTCACATTAAAACGCATCAAGCAGTAGATCTGGTGTAATGAGCAATGTAACCTGTCATAACAGGGAAAAAAAACTGAGAAAACCTCTTTGAGACAACGTTCTGCAGATTAATGCATCTGCTTCTCAGTGGGTTAATGTTTGTTTGCTCTGTGGAAACATCCCCACAGCTCCAAGTCTGACAACAAGAACAAGAAATGTTAGAACTCGATCCAATTGCTAAAACTCTCCGTCTTAAGGCGGTGGCAAATGAAGAGGGCCCATGATCTGTGAAAAAGGGTGCCGAAGCTGTATTTGAGCAGAGAATGATTGAGAAGCTGCAGATGAGCTGCCAGCTTCCATTACACAGCCCACAGCAGCAGGTAGCCGCAGTGTCACCCAGGATTTAAAGCGCACACCGTCAGCAGCAACATCTCAACGCGAGTCAGCCCGGAAGATTAAAAATGGCTTCCGTTCCAATTAAAAGGTGAATAAAGAAAGTGTGATTGATCACTTTGTGAGTAAAGCTCTGACACCAGGTTTGAACTACAGCGGGACTTAATCATGGCTGCTTATCTCAGGTCTTTCCTCCATCCCTCACGCTGTCACTTCAAACAATAAATTACCTTGGACCGTGTCACACAGATCACTAAAACCATCATCCAAGGGAAAAATGTAGCCTCAATAACTACAACCACTTCCATTATCACTTATATCATACAAAAACAGTTTAAGTCAATTCTACATAAATTGTTTTATCGAGGTAAATAATTATAATATTGCATAAAGTCTTTCTATCCCAGACTTTTCTCTGATAACTGAATAATCAATTAATTAGTAACCTTTTTGTTTCAGCACCATCACAGCGATGATGACATCTTGTTAAGGTTGTAACACGCAATTACTTTTATACTCTAGTCCTCTTCAGACTAATGAAACATGTCAATCAAACTCATAGTGCCCAAAGTCATGTTCACAGTGACTCGAGAAGCTGCGCAGACAATCCAATGACAAGCAGACAGACGACCGTTCTGTTGAAAGAAGACTGATGATGAAACACTGGATATAAATTATAGAATCAGGTTCAGGGATGTGCTTCACGTTTCCCATCCAAATACCAAGGCTCACCTTTCTACCCTCTGTGCCACTTCCCCCTGTCAAATCACATTATACTCATATCAAATAAATATAAAATATTTTTAAAAATACCCGTTGAGTTGTTCCTCAGAACCAGGGTTATTATAGTCAACTAAACGAAACGAAAACTTAAATTTAAAAAAATCATTTTAGTTAACTCTTTTTACAAAACAAACTAAAACAAACGTCACTTGTTTACAGTCTGCCGCTGCTCAGCGCTCGCCTGCAAAATGACGACAGCAAACATTAGGCGAAAGCCGCAAAATGACACCGAGGAGAAAAAAAGCAATTGTCTTGTAGTGGAAACAGGTGATAAAATAGGTGGTATACTTCTCAAGGGGGGAAAAAAACACAAATCAAGCTAGCACAAGACCGCTAACTGTGAGTATCTTGACAAGCTAGCTTCTTGCAGTAGCTCCTGTGAAAAACAAGCAATAGCCTGGCTGGGTAGCACCGGGATAGAGACAATATTGTCACTAATTAAACAATTGCCCAAGCTCTTTGTTAGCAAAAAATTAGTTGCGCAATTATTTTAGGAAACTCTCGCCATAATGGACTGCTTCCACTGGAGACCAAAAACCTCACAGGAACACCACAAACGGGATGATGCATTGGCAAATATTCAAACTGTAAACAAAACAAATACTAAAACTAATGAAAACTAAACTAAACTCAAACTAAGCTTTGAAAAAGTAATAATAACTAAAAAAAAAACTAGCAAATCCATTTTAAAAACTAATTCAAACAAATTAAGTCACAAGAAAAAAAAATCTAAACTATAATGAAAATCCAACACTATATAACCTTGCTCAGAACCTACACAATTAATATTTTATATATAATATACATACTATAGTACACATGCTATATATACTATATATTATTTAGGCAAGTTTCAACATTACAATCAAATTATTCTTGTAAAACATTTAAAGCAATAGGCAGAGCTACTGTTATTCTGTTTGTGTTGAATGACTAATTAAATATGCTGTAAATACAAACAAAAAGCTCAACCGTTTTTTACCATTCTGTCACCATATTTGCTTGCAATAAAACATTCCAGGTGATAAAATTCTTTTATTTATGTTTTTCATAAATCTTTTTTTTTCTCCATCTGCAGCTTGATTCTGACTTGGTGATGAGGAGAATCTCCCAGAAGGACTTCCAACAGTCCACAGGGAGAAATACAGCAGAAGTAATTGCAACCTCGGGTTTCATGTGACCTGAAAAATCAATGGAGGTCATCCATCATAGAGGTTGTTTTAATGCTGCTTAGAGAAACAAGGACACATAAGTAGAGCTGCGTAATATAGAGGAAATCGATATTAAGATATTATTAAAACTAAACATTCCTCAATCAATTAATCAATTCTCATTAGTACAATGTTACACAATAAAAACTGATTACAAATATAAAAAATGTACAACTATTATCATCTTTTCTAAGAAGCTATATTTAAAGGCAGTACCTGAATGTGTAGCAAGCCACTGTGTGCAGCCGAGGTCTAAAATATTCATTCAGGTGATTCAAGAGATAAAACAAGAGGTTTACTTTCTTCACATGAATTCCCTTCTCTCTCTACCGTTATCGTTCAAACATCACTGCATATGCTGTGTGCACACACACACATGCATGCACACAAAAGGAGATAGTCCCCCCTCCAGAGATGTAAAGAAAATTTGGAAGTAAAAACCCTTTTCACCTCAAACAGAATGAGTGAGAGCGTTTGCTGATCTCATTAACAGTTTTTTTTATGTTACATTATATTTAGCTTCAAAGAGCTCCTATAGGAGCTCAACAAAATCACTTCCTGTTTACCTAGTCCATGTTACTTTACTTTGATTAAACTGAAAATGCTTTTTTGCAGCTTCCTATTTAGGATGAGCTCAGTATTCTGCATGTGTGCTCGTAAATGGAACTGATCCTGCTGCGTCTTGGTCATGTCAGCATTGTAACAGAGCATGTGTTCTCAACTGACAAACCTGGTTAAATAAAGGTCAAGCTAACTAAAGTAACTAACTAAATAAACAAATAAAGATATGCCACTCTTAATATTAAAGGCACAAAAAAGAAAAGAACAAATTATTTAACACAGACATGGGCTGATTAAGTATACACCAAGTTAAACCAGACTCCTTTAACACAACTTTTAAGATTCAAACTAGATACCATTTAGCGCTAGCTAAATGGGATCTAAGCTAGATGCCCTAACCTCCACATACGGGTAGCGGATGTTTGCGTTGATTGCGTTGATGGAAAACAAAAACGACAGATCTGTTCCTAGTCATTTATTTGAGTAGAGTGATAATGAAACAAATCACATTCACATGCATGACGTCATATGTGTACTAATCTGTCCGGGAAATTGTACTAGATGGTTTTCGAATATAGAAATGATCCATTTTGAGTTGTTTTGGGTGGAGTTAAGGTAGGCTACATGCATATGGGGCTTTTGGACTCTTAGTCGGTGTAGGTTAAGTAGGACAACATCTGTGCTAAATTTCATCAAGATCTGATCATGTTCGGACAGGCTTAAAATAACCCTTTTCAGCCATGAAAAGCCATTCCATAAAATGATAGCCCTTCACCAGAGCTAAAAACAAAAATAAAATAAAATAAAATAAAAAAAATACAATCTAAAGTTCCTATGTTGAATTTTGAGCTACAAGCATTTTTGTATGTCCAGACACCAAGTTTTGAAATAGCGGCCCCACTTGAACTGTGGGGTCTATCACAAAACCGTTTGCTAGTGCAGCGTAGGTCACATCTATATTCCTACTAAATTTCATGCTGATAAGTGCAGCTGTTTCTGTACGGTTGACCAGAAATCTCGGGGGGAATAAATGTGGAAAAAAATAAACCGCTTTGCGTAGTGGGGGGTCATAATAATCATCAAATACAGTTGAACATTTCTTTAGGTACTGCTAGTAAAACCTAGGCCTCCTGCACGAATGTTAATTTAACTCACTACTGTAAAGAAGCCTCTAAGACTGAAAACACTGCAGCATTAGTGGATGTTGAGTTTTCAATTTTACCAAAGAAGTTTAGCTTCATAATATTTCCATACATACACACTCATATATATATATAATTACATAAAACAAAAAGAAATGAGAAAAATATTTTTAATAAATCCGAAAGCAATAATGGTGGTACGATTATTTAATCTAAGCCTCTAACACTGACATTAGTGATGTATTTGATATCAAGTTGACGTGACAGTTTCATCCACTAAAGCTGTGTGCCGTGCAACACCCCCTCTCTCTCAGGTGTGTGTGCGTGTGTGTGTGTATGTGTACATCTTAATACAGACTATGAATAATTTATTGTTCACTGCAAGAAGGCTCATTAAAAAATGCTGTTACTAATCATTTTTGTTGCTGATGTAGCCGCTTTTTCAGACCATCGTTTCCAAACAAAGCATCCAGGTAACAGCAACTTTCTGAAAAGCTGTTTCTTTTTTTTTATAAAGTACACCGCGCTGCCCCACTGCTTCCTTTGCATTTTGTATCAAAGTACCACAAGCTTCAAAGTTCAGACGATGCTCTATAGAGGCAGAAACCTAAGCCTGACGTGGCTGGGGTTTAAGATGAAGTATTTTCTAATGTTGTAGGAGCTTTATTTGTAAAAACGGAGAAAAAAAAGCATTTCAAACCTGTGAAAAACGTGTAATAAATGTGCTTAAACCTCCTTTTGTTTAATTCCCAGCCGAATATTTAGGTCTTCTGAGTTATGTGAGTTATTTTGGAAAAGAGTATAAAAAGGTAAAAGTTATTATTCACCACTCAGTTTTTAGTAAAAAAAAAAATAATAAAGCAACTTGGAGCCTAAAGTATCAAAACATGTAAATTATTAACTGTTTTTTTCCTCATTCTTTTCTAAAAAAGTTTAACTCAGTTTCTAAGCCGGCTGCTTGTAGAATTTTAAAGTTGTTTAGAACTATTTTATAAAACATTATAAGGTACTTCTAATTAAAGTTTTCTTCACAATCCATATAAACATTCTGCAAACATAGTTTGTTTGCATACATTTTTTAGACATTTTTTTATTTCATTTTCCCCCTCACAGTAATTTAAACCCATGTTTTTGCTCCGAGCTGCAACCAAATAATTTCTTATTTCATTCAGGCTTGATAAGCTGAATAAACTCTGTGTGGAAAAGAGGTAACAAGGAGAACGTTGTTTTACTTCAAAAGTTGAACACGGCCTGGGCTGCGGCTCTATTATCTGCTCCACGTGAGAGTGATGTTAAGTGGGAGGTCAATTAGACGGTGAGAAACAGCAGGGTTCCTTGATGATATCATGTCTCTGCCAGGACCATCTGCACTGTTGGAACAGCTCTCCTGTTTAAGCAGTCAAACTGGTCGCTACATCTGTTTGCGAGTTCAGCCTCACTTCTGACACAACACATGCCATGTGTGTCCCTGTTCCATCGCTGCGATAACATTTAGGAATCTTACACTCTGAAGGTAACATCTGTGCAACATATGATGGAATTATGGACGGTTTACATAATGACGTTAGGACATGAAGATGAAGTTTGACTTTAGTTTGGGAGGGATAAGCAAATTTAGCTCAGTGTAATGCTTTCAGTTATTGGCTCAGACCTTAATAACATTAACTCAATGAACTGATTAAAGACTACGTTGGATATTTTCACTGCTGTATTACAGGCCTGTTTGAACAACCTTCACTAACATGGGAGAATTACTAGAAAGCAGCTGTGCTTTGGTTTCTTTGACGCGTCCAGGTGAAATGGTAAATGGGTTAATGTTGGAGTATGAAGCATCAGTTAACCCCAATGACAACAGCTGATCCCAGCCAACTGCAAGGATCCTACTGCGGTGCAAAAACATCTACTGTTAACCCTTCTGTTATGTTCATTTCTGAGGATTAGCAGTAATGTTCCGGGTCAGTTTGACCCGGGGAATGTTTAATCATGTGATAGTGTCAGAAACCAAAAGTACCCCCTCCCCCCCAATAAAAATAAAAATAAAATAAATGCATAAAACATTTTTGTGCCTGATTATTAACTCCTTCACTAACCATTTCCATCAATACCTGTGTGTTGATGTGTGTTTTAGTTCTAACATATAATGGATCAATGAGGACAATTCACTCATTAAAAAATAAATAAATAAATAAAATGAAACATAAATGAAACATAATTTTTTTTTTTTTTTTGTATTTTTTACATTTTGAACTACGTAATATAGGGTTTGGCAATATTGGCAAAAAGAAAAAAAGAATAAATATCACAACTAATTGCTGAATAATCTCCTGGAGTCCCTGGACGCCTGCATTAGTCACATGACTAATTTAAATCACTCTAGTAGAAAAGATTTGCTTGCTGTAAAAAAAAAAAAAAATCTGTTCCAAACTGTGTCAAAAGTACAGACATCAGACAATACATCAAATTGTAAATTCTGTTGATAGGCCAAGAAAAAACAGAGTTATGATAAATAAATTACAGTTAACATTAAAAAAATAAATGTTTGTCATATATAAAGCCAAGAGGAGCATCAAGCAGTCTGACCGGGGAGATCTCTGGTCAGTCTGCCTGCATTAATTATAATAATGGTCAAGTGCCAAAAAATAACTGAATAAAGTTTTTCTGATGATTAATTGCACACAATACGATTTTGCCCAACCCTAATAATACGTAGACGCAACAAGGGGCTGCAAATATGTAAAATGAATTTTCATTTTATATGTTGATTATACTTGATGAGACAAATTTTAAAAGTTTCATAGAGAAAAGATACTTTTTAACTATTTTTAAAAATTATTTAAACTTTAGAACTTGTCAATTTGACCCACAACATAACAGGAGGGTTAATCTGTTAATCTTGGTTTTTGAAAACCTCATGAAGATTAAAGACGAAATAAACTTCAGACTTAAAAGCCAAAAGAAAAATAGCTTGTGTTTTTTTCAAACAGTGAACAGCTTACCCATAGAGATTAATCATTCAACAGATGAGCTCACAGCTAGAAGAGCGCCGATGTGGTTTGGTGGTCCTGAGCCAGACTAGAACACCATTTGGTTCATGGCTCACACTGCTGGGTAATAATGCTACCCACTCTGCTGCTCCTGCACTCTTGCCATCTGGGGATTTAATGAGCCCAGAATGGCCTTGTTGATGCCAACCAATGGCAGAGCTTAAACTCAGTCTCCCTGGTTAGTCAAACCAGCGTGAGTCAGTGGTCTGATGAAAGGGGAGCTGTGCGTCCCATACAGAGAGTTAAAATGAGGCTCAGTATGACGTGCATACCGTGAAACTGTAAATATCATCGCTCTGTGAAACGTTCACATCCTAATATCCAGAATGCAATTTTAGTTTGAAAAACTAAACAATCAAGCTCCGTTTTATAGTAAAGATCTTATTGTTCCATGGTTTTCTTCGCTCATAGACTGCAGGTTTACGGGTGGTTCCAAGAGTCTAAAAAAAACAAGAAACCCTATCTACTTTAAGACCATGCTCAAAACTTTCCCTCTGATAAATCCTATACACTCAAAAAACAGATTGGATTTACTTAACTCAGTTATGTCAAGTGGTTCCACTTAACTGAGTTGAATATGTCCAACGTAACTTTTACTATTTATTTCAATGTAATTGTGCAAGGTCTTTAGATTTACTCAACTCAGTTAATTTAGTGGAACCACTTGACATAACCGAGTTAAGTAAATCCAACAATCTGTTTTTTGAGTGTACTTACGGTTGGTTTGGTTTTCCTGAGCTAAAGCTTAGAAACTGATGAAAGTGAAACCAAAATTCTTGTAAACACCTGTAGTTATCAGGTTACTTTTCTTTACTCTCTCTACAGTGTTGTTTCTAACTCTTTATAAATGTTCAAAGTTTGTTTTCCTAAAATTATCTCTGTGAACTTTCCCACATCTCCCAGAACTCGGAGCAAGAGGGGACGATAAAGGCTGTTTATGGCTCCGAGTCTGGTTGAAAAACTTCTATCTCAGTATGAGGCAAGTGGATCAATACTGTGTGTTGCTCAAGTTGTGCCCTGCAGACGTTTGAGCACTTCTCCTCAGCAGCTGATTCTGAGCGCACCAATGACGGTGAAGTCCCAGGATTCGGGACTTTAAAGTGACGAGGCTTTCTCATAAAGCCTCAGTTAGGCTCTGTCAAACAGGGTAACATATTGGGATTTTTTTCAGAAATACAGAACATTTTTGTCATTATAGCTTCAAATATTTAGTATTCTGT
The DNA here is from genome assembly GCA_032275365.1 of Anablepsoides cearensis. NCBI lineage: Eukaryota > Metazoa > Chordata > Actinopteri > Cyprinodontiformes > Rivulidae > Anablepsoides > Anablepsoides cearensis. Next base: position 6,065,822 of record JAUBOC010000048.1, read on the forward strand.
TAGAAATCGTTTGAAGACAATAACTCTAAAGTTGTAAAGATATAAATTTCCTAAAAAATTGTAAATTTATGATGCAACTTTTTCAACTTAAAACAACTCAAAGGCATTCATATTTATGTTTATATTTACATAAACTTAGTAAAACGAAACGTAAGGGTAATTTATGGGAATAATCTTAAAAAGCCTGTGATGCGCATGCCCTTTAAAAATTTAAAGAAATAATTTTTACTACAAACTTGGCATAATAAACGGTATTTTAGCCATTTTGTCACATAACCAGCATATTTTTTTTTGGATTCAGCTTAGCCAAAATGAAACAGGAAGTGACGTCAAAGGGGAACTCTTTAAGAAAGAAAACCCTCTCACTCTGATCTTTGTTTATTGAAACATTGTTTGAACTCTGACTCTTCTTCTCTCTGATAGTGACTCAAAATGATCTAAAGAAACATCAGATTATTCTTTACAGTCTGTGTTGTCAGACATTTTATCAATGCTTCGCTCATATGCAGACATTCCCCTTTGACATCACTTCCTGTTGCTTTACATGCAAATATCTCAACAACTGTTCATCTCAGCGACGTGGAATTTGTTTTGCAACATGTTATCGGTGTTGTCTTTCCAAAAATGAATTCAAATTTATGACAAAAAATTTAATGTCGCAGGCACTTTAATGGTAACATTTATTTACGGCCTCACTAGTGGCTGCAGTTGATGTAGTCCATTTTATTTCTTTTTTTCTAACCTTAATTTGCCCCCCTTTCTGCTCCTCTGAGGAATTAAAAAAATGCAAGAACAAATATGAGAGGTGGATTCAAAGAAATAATGCTGAAACGTGCAGCACGACAGCACAGCAAAGGAGGAACTAATTAATAAATTCCCCGTGTTTTTTCCTTAGCCGACACTGTGCAGATAAAACCGCTGGCTTCTTAGCTGTCCTTTTGAGCAAACAGAAATTGTCAACACAATTACTTCTTAATTGGCTGCACATATGGTTTGTTTATTGATGTTCTCCAGTTTATGTGCCTTTGATTTGGCTTTCACTTTGCGAGACGTACCAGTTTCGCCCACAGAAGCACATAGTTAATGAGGAGCTGTTTGTGCCTGCTGGTTTTTTTAAACTCTTCAGACAACTGCAGAGCCCCGCTCTCCCCCCTCCCGTAATGTGCCCTTCAGGAGACCCTAAAACCGAGCTCTACAACCTGCACAGAGACGATCATCCCCGACTGCACCTCTCGCCAGCTGAGACTGTAATTAACTTGCGCTGATTGAGCCATCAAGCCCACTCGGCGTGTGTTCCTCGTGAACCCCAGACAAGAATCAACATGAAAACTCGCGGCGCGCTGCTGTTCGGTTGATGACTGGGATTCTCTCCACTCCCAGCATCCTCGTGTGCTCCTTTTACAAACCCTCATCTGTCTCGTCACAGAATGTGAGGCAGAAAAACATGTTATAAATGAATCTCAGTTATTAAAACACAATTTAAAATGCCATACAGAATGCTTTTTTTAAACAAAATAACTCAAAGTTCTCTCTTTTACATCTCTAAGGCCCTGACTAAATGAGAGGCTCCACTCAATCCAACTCAGTAATTCCCTATAGGGCCAAATTAAAAGAACTCAGAAAAAGCCTTGGAGTCTCTACAACTCAAAAGTACTAATTTCCAGCAGTGGGTCTCATCTCGACTCCAATGAGGATTGTTAAATCTGTAGCTGAGGTTATTATGCAGATAAAATAAACCCTGTTTATTATCTCGCAGAGACGAAATTTACAAAACATTGATTTTGCCATGAAGAAAGAATTACCTCACCGGCTTGTCATAATGTTCTGCAGAACCCTCTTAGTGATCCATCATTAAAAACAAAAAAACAGGTGTTTTGAAGAAAAAACACGTCTAAAACATGCAGGGCAGTGCGCCGTGAACAAGACGGGGAAGAAAACAAAATCTTAGGATGGTTAGATACGTGCCTGAATTTGCAAACCGAGACATCAATTCACTGCAATGCTTAAATTTCACTGGTCAGTCTCAAACAAAAATAATACATTAAACATAAAGCACTGTATATGTATGGAAGTGCTGCAGAAGGGTTTGTGTGAATAATAAATACGTTATAAGATGCTCTGCAGAGGTTAAAATAGATGCATGAGCAGCAATATTCCAGAACAAAACAAATTAAATGACACTGCAGAAGAGTCTCACTTGTTTAGCATAGATTCTAAAATATAGAAGCTTTAAAATGGGGAATATTTTAGGACAACTTGCAAACAAAATAAAATGGTTCTTAATGAGAACCCTGTAGATTCATATTGCTTTAAACTGGAGTTGTAATGTCACAGATGAGTATTAAAAAAGGACACAATGTAAAAGTTGTCAGGTAATATACAACATTTTGTGTTTCTCAGACACTCCTAAAGAGAAATGTCACTTGGATGTATCAGAAAACATTTCTTTAGCTGTCTGAGCTGATATAAAGTTCAATAAAAATGTACATATAGCTGCTTACAATGTGCAGAGCGAGAGGCAACAGTAAAGATACTGTATCTACAGCAAACTCAACATTTACATTTTATCACAAGACAACACGAGCTGGAGCTTTAGATGCAGGATTTTGTTTGGGGAAACCGCATGGAATGAAATTAGGAGAGACAGCAGTGAAATGAATCCTGGTTGGTCTCTCTCGCTCCAGTTAATCAGATAACAACTAAAGGCAGCGGAGCATGGGGGGGAGAAATCTGTCAGCAGGAAGTTTCAGTCTTGAAACTCCTGGAGAGCTGCAGAAAAAGGGGAGAACAAGTGCACGGCGAAAATATAGTTCAGGATTGAAAGAGCGCCAGGCAATCAATGGAGGAGCGTGCGTCTAATCACTTTTGTTATAGATGCACCAGCAGGTGTCAGCAAAGCAAGTGCTAATTGGGAACGCACACCAGGCCGCCCCTGACATGATTCATTCACACACGCTCTTCCTGATGGTTCTATGAGCAGAAATGGAGCATGAAGTGTGAGTGAGATGACTATTTGTCAGCAATTCATAAGAAGTTGGAGCTCCGGCATCTGGATCCCACTTCTAATAGACTGAGTTTGGCACAAAAACAAAAAAAAAATGAAGGGATGGACATGGTTATAACACATCTAAACAGGCAGCTGCCAATTTGCAAGTTATTATAACTGAGCTGTTTTATTGTTTGAGAAACAAAAAATCAAACACACAGCTCCTGTCATTGAGCCTTTAAAATCGGAAACAGTGTTTCATACACAGTGATGATATCTGTGCCACATAGGACACATTAACCCTTATATGTGTAAGTGGGTCTTTTTTGACCGGGTGAGATCATTTTTTTTTTGCAATATCTTTGTAATGAAAGGTTTTCATTATTTCATATTCCAGGTATTTCTCAACAAATATGTTACTGATATTATGCAATTAAAATTTTAAATTTATCTTTTATACATTTTAAGAAATAGCATTTTTTCCATTACCACCCCATTCTTCCGTAAGTGGGCCAAAAATGACCCGCACTTATTTCCTATGGACTTTAATGAGAACCTTTTTGTTTTTGTTTTTTTTTACTAACTAGGACTGTCAGGAATACATATTTTGTGGACCATACACACTGAGTCCTAAGTGTCACCCCTGAATAATAATATTTTACACAACAAGAACTCTTACATGTAATTATTATCTTTATTTCTTACCAACAAATGTGTGCGTGTGTCAATAAACTTTTCTGCACTCCCAGAGACTGCAAGTACACAATAAAATGTGCTAAAAAATTGCTAAAAGAAAGTGGATTTTGCATATGTCCCCTTTAAAATCAAAATGATGTCAAGTTCCATTTTTGAAACTGAGATATTTTGTCTTGTAAAAACTACAAATCATCTATTAATGGTATGAAACATGTCCATCTGTGAAAATACAGATTCAAGATGCTTTAAGTTGTGGACGACGTTTATCTGTAGTTTAGCAATGGCAGCGGAGGAAGTGAATGAAGCCAGTTCTTGTTAACAAGGCTTCCAAATTCAATTAAAGCTATCTCACAAAGCCTGCAGTACTCATTTACAGCCACCTCGTTCAGCTCAGTACTTCTCTCTTCCCAGTAGGGGATGATTGTTTACAACTTTTTTTTTTGTCCTTCCGCTCTTAGAGGAGCAAGACACTTTTATCCCTCTCTCCTGCCCTCCCTTATCTTCCCTTCTTTGCTGCTCGGAGCATTCTCTACATTTTTCATCCAAAACCAAAAGTTATGAATATTTTTATTTTTATGGATTTGGTTAGCTGGTCTCTTAATAAAATTTTTGGAACAAAGTTTTTTCTTCAATGGGAG
>JAUBOC010000048.1:6092946-6106621 GCA_032275365.1 Anablepsoides cearensis
TTATTGAAAACTCAAGACAGCCATAACATTATGTTTCTTTACAAGTGTATGTAAACTTTTGACCACAACTGTAGAGTACAATGCAAATGTACATATTTATCTGTCAAATGGATGTTAAACAGTCTCATCTTTGTTGTGTGTTTTTAAGTTGATATATTGTTTGTGGAAAAGTTTAATGTATGCTGGAAAACTGAGTTTAAAACATTTGAGTGCAACAATAAAATGTAAACAGTTTTCTGTTTGTGTATCGACTGCTATGGCAAAGAACAAATGTTTAAATATTTTTGAACTTTGACTTCTGATAAATGTAATAAACTACTGTGGAACATTAAAGTACAGTCTATAAGTAGTCTTCTCTGTGATAAGAGATGAGGCAGACTCTGAGAAGAGTCCAAAGTTCATTAGAGCAGAGTTTTACTAAGTTGGTTTTCAGTCCAAGAATGAATAAAATGCAATTAAGAGGTTTGTAGTATATCGACTTAAAAGTAATTCAAGTCACAAATCACAATTGGTACTAATATATTAGCTTGTCATACAAAAACTTCTGGGACTGTGAAGGGGAACTTTTCTAAAAATAAGTTTTTCTACTTCCCAGGTCAGGTTCCAATATCCCATAGATGAAGCCATTTCAATGACCAAGTGATTATGTCACCATGAAAAACTATTAGGTTTAGAACCTATTGTGAGTTGGTTATTTATCTGAAACTTAATACAAGACAATAAAAGCTTTACCTAGATACAACTAACAAGTAAAAAGTAACAGATATTGCAGTTCACACCTTTAAAGTAGACACATGATGCTTTTAAATCCTCCCTTCTCACATTTAAATCACTCAGTTAAAGTGGAACTACAAAGCTTTGGTTTGAAATCTTCCTTATTCTTAATTCTATCAGCTCCTCTTTCACCCTTTTTCTAGTGTGTGTCTCAAAGCAGCTGGATTTGATACTGTTAAGAGGCTTCAAGCCATGCCCCCCTCCAGCTTCCAGACCGGTCCACTCCAGTTTGAGAAAGGCGGGGGGCTACGTCTGTCAACAACAGAAGACTTGTCCCTCCAGTCATGTTGGAGCCAGGGTCTGACCCAGAACCAGAGGAGAATGCAGATGTAGAAATTGCAGTTAGTATAAGTCCAGACCTTATTTGGCAATTCTGTCTCAGATAATATGACGTAATACATTTAATAAAACGTCATAGAAAATATAGAAAACTGAATGGGGTTCAAAAATATGAACCAAACAGAAAAAGCAGCACCAGAAGAGATTAATTTCAACTTTTAAAAATGACCACTGGAACTCTGAGGGTCAATGTCTGCGAGCTAACTGCTCATCTGCTATCTTCATAACTTTACTAATTCATCTACATTGCATCCTTACATTTTGTACAGTGCCCTGAGATGATGTTTGTTGTTTCCGCCTCCATCATCTGCCTCCAGCATTTGCGGACATCATCTGCCAGCCCGGACCTTGAATGGGCCAGTCAGGTACTAAATTCCCGGGCCACTTTTTGCCCCAGTCCGCCCCTGTTTTGAATGTTATATTCCTTTACAAATGTCATTAGTTTGAAGTGATAATTTCATAATACATTTACAACTTAGTTATATATCACTTTTATCTTCTGATTTGCTTAATACTGTTAAGATAGCTGATGAGTATTCCATAGGTCACCTGAAAAGATGCAAGGTTCCTCCTCGACATGTCAACAGCTCATCATAAGGTCATGCATTCTTGGCAGCAGGACAGCTCAGTAGTTAGCACTGATGCTAACAGCAGAAAGGTCCTGGGATTCATCCTTGGTTTGAACCATGGGCATGTGGAGTTTGCATGTTCTTCTTGTGCTGGGCTTTCTCCAGATTTCCTCCCACAGAACAAAAACATGCTGCCTTCAGGCCCAGGCCTCCTTTGCAAAAGATACAGTGTGTTATCTCAATGGGATTTTGACTGGTTAAATAATGGTTAATTAATTAACATGCCTACTGCTGAGGTCAATTTACAATCTCTGGTAAGATGCATGAGGAAAACATGCCAGCTCCACACATAAAATCCCCAGCTCAGTGCCAAACAGAAAGCAAAAACCATGAAACAAAAACCCTGCTTTCTACGGAAAAACAACATTTTTACACGTCAAGACTCAAGACACATTAAAGCATTATCCAAATAACACAATGAGTCAATAACACGGTTCAATTAAACATGGTAGGATAAAATCAACACAAACGTCATAAAGCTGGCAAACGCTTTAATTTACAACAAGGTAGCCTCAGAGAAACTACTTCCATTTATGGCCATAACAACAGGAAAACAAAAGCTTTATGTGACGTTAATTCACATCATCTGCTGCTGTGACAAACATTTATACCTCCTTGTCAAGCTGCCCCTTGAGGAATGTTTGGCTCCAGCGTTTGTTGTGTATCTTTTACAACATTATCACATTTAATCTGAGTCGAATGACCCTCAGCATACTAGTGATCTCAGTGCTGCAAAAGTTAAAAGGGAAAGTTTGGTGTCATAAAGGCCAAATCAAAAAAAAATATGTGGAAAGCTGGGGCAAAAACAGCCAGCAAAAGTTTACAACTGCCATAAAAAAAATTCTAACAAAAATAAAATTAATGTGAGAAATGGTTCCAGTGAGTAGGACAGGACGAGATTACATCTAAAATGAAACAATATTTTCAAAAAGAAAACAAAGCAAAGTGGAGAAGAAAGAGCAAAAGGTAATAAAAAGTATAGGTTGTAACCAATCATTCCAACAGAGCACTGCTGTAAAAAGGAGAAAATTTTTGTATCAAGAGGGATTTTATTTGAGGCGTGCTGCAAAGGCAGAGACTAGGCAGAGGAAATGTTGTCAATTTTTTTTTTATCAGGCCCTCCCGTCTTCCTATCTTGCTTATCTTTGAAAAGATGTCTGAAAATGAAAAGGAAAAAATGGCTTTGATTGGCTGACAGCACTGACAGGTTTTATTCTTTCCGTCTGCCCAAAACCTCTCTTTCACCTCTTTCAAACCTCCGAGTCAGGAGTGCATCAAATCTGTGATTTCAGGGCAAACTTTAAGGGAAATGGTTTAAATGAACCCACTTCTCATACAAAAACAGACTTACGATAACTGCTGCGTGTTCACTGCCGCTCACAGTCAATGAATACAATGATGGATTGAGAGTCTTGGCCACTTAGCACTCTAGCACTGACAGAACATAGATGGAAGGTAACCAGGTTTGACCTTTGTAAAAAAAACATAAATAAAAAATTCCAGATTAAAAAACTATGATCTGATTTATTTGCTTTTCCCTTGAATAAAAAAAGGTTAAATTTAGAGAGAGACACAGGCCTGCAGTAATGTGTTCCAAAACCTGTAATGCTCTAACCCCACGTGTCTGGTCTGTGAGGAACATCTGACGAGGATTTCTTTGGAGGTTCTGGTTTGTCTTTGTGAAGACACCCCAGAAAAGACCCAAGACCTGCTGGAGGGACCATATGTCCTCTCTGGCCTAGTAATGCCTTGGGGACCCCCTTGAGGAGTTAGATAATATTGCTTGGAAAAGGGATTCCTGTTGTCTCTGCGACCCGTCTAGATAAGCGGTAGAAGATGGAGATAGAGATGATGCCAAATCCAGAGGGCGATTTTTTTTTTACTGTGACAAAAACAAATCCAAACCAGCAGCCTGCCATCCTGTTGGAGAAGGAGCCAACCTTTTCCCAAACCAAATTATTTGATAAATTGAAGTCTGCGTGTAATCGGATGCAATCACTTTGCTCCCCTCCTTTTCCTCTCCTGCATTCTGATGATCTCTTAATGGGCCGTTGATTAAAAAAAAAAAAAAAAGCCATCGAAGCAACTGTCAAGGCTGGCCAGGAAATGACTGATTGTCTGGGACTTTTGTGTCCATTAAGGTCTATTCTGAGCTTAATAGCTAATAAATAAAAAATGAAAAACGAAAAAAAAAATCATCAATATTTAGTTTCAACTAAGGCAAATTAAATCTTGAGAAAGGCTTTTGCTCAAAAAAATAAAAACTAAAGACAATGATAATGTTAAAAAGCAACAACACTGCATACCTCTGAGACTGTTTATTAGCAAAGTCATCCAAGTGATATAGATATATTACAATCTTAATGTAGATGCATGACTTTTACTGGCCCTTATTTTTAACAGCGTGAGTAGTTATGAACCAATGCTGCCTGTGAACGAGCTATTTCTGCAGTTGAGGTACAAAACCAGACAGCACTGATATGAAATGTTCCCATAGTGGAATCAAAATCTGAAGACGCTCCCAAAGAAAGACTAAATTATAAAGGCGCCTCCCAACTGTTGTGTCCCAGTTATTCTTAGCCTGGCAACCTGAGCTTGTATTGTGTGCCGATTTTCCAAAGGCAGGTGTGGCTACTAAAAGCTTATAAATAACCTCTCGTGCTTCCATACAGTACTGTGGCCTTGAATGATGCTTTCTTCTCTCGCAGCACCGCTGTGTGTGTGTGTTTAGTTCCTGTCAATCAAATCAGCGCTGGACACTCTGTGCATAGTAAAACAAAGCATCCACAAACCACACAGATATGTACAATAAAAAAGGGGAAGTGAAAACAAAAACTGTCATCACACAAAAAAAAAGAAAACAGACAACCAGAATCATACAGATTAATCCTTTGTTTTGGTGGCCATTTTGGATCACTTTTGGTCAGAAAAAAAAGACAAATAATGCATCAAACGTAAGTGAAAAACATTTGTTTTCTGTTGCTGGTGGTTTTATAAGTTGTGTGGATGTAATGCTTTAAAAAAAAGTGTAAGAATTTAATTGTTTTTTGTCGTGTTTTAGCTGTTTGTTGGTGGGGATTCACTGCATGTCCCCCACCTGTGATTTACATTGCTGATCATTAATTTTTTTTTATTTCAATCATGCTGTGAGTAAATATGAATGATATAATATGTAGTTTATACCTTTCATTTGAGCCCTCAGTGAAGTCTCTGTGTTGAAACATTTAGGAATTAAAAGTATTTGGAAATATTTGTCCAGTTTGAACAAATAACAAGTTAAGACAAAGCAGTTTATTTAAACGATGCCTTATTATTAAAAGGTTCCCGTTCGACCAATCTTTTCAAAAATGAGAACATTTCAGTCCGGCTCTGAATTTAGAGAATCTCAGCTGTTGCTGGATAATTAGGAACTTTAAAGTTCAGATGTTAAAAAAAGAAACCAGATGGTTCGAGCCTCACTCATGAACCACATGTTCAGTATCCTCTTCTTTTTTTATCTCATTAAGCTTCTTTCTCTTTTATTTACTCCTCTGTATACACTCACTAATAATCACGCTCTCCTCTGATGTCCAGCTTCCTCTTTCCTAGACTTTTTGTTAAACACGTGGGGGGATAGTGAAAGAGCTGAAACAGATTTTTAAAAATTAGAGGCAGTGAGATGAACTGGCTGTTTATTTCTGCTTGTCAAGTTTTATTGTTTGGGCCGTTGCTGAGTCATTGCACCTTGTGTTTTCACCATTTGTCCAGAGCGATATCACTAAATCGATACAGCTGTTAGTGGTCATGTGTGTGTATGTGTGTGTGTGTAGGGGGGGTGCTTTTAGGAACAAATGTGGCTTAGGCTGAGTGTGTGTGTGTGTGGTCAGGGAGGCTGTCATTGGTCTATATTTACCAACTTAAGAATGAGCGAGCAATGTGCTGTCCACATAGTTGGCACCAAAGGACACTTTTGTGTCCAGGGTCACCCTCACCTTTTCTTCTACCGAAACATAGAGAGAGTGAAGTGGATGGGGACAGACAGTAAGAGGTAATAAAGAGAGGTGAGACACCAAGACTGAACAATATCTTCAAGGTGAGAAACAGACAGGCAGACAAAAGAAAAAGGAATACGGTCCTACATTTCTCAGCAACCCAGAATTTTTTTCAATTTAAAAAAAAGGGTAAGTGGTATTTGTTTACTCAAACGTCTTCTTGATCCACTACAAATAGCATTCAGGGGATTTTGCTTTTTAATCAGTAAAATTGGTTACTAACTCATTACCTTACGCACTAACACAAAGCCTGTGTGAACCACGTATTGTACCACTTCAATATAACTGCTAAAAGCTAGTAATTAGTCAGTCTTTGTATTGTCAAGGAAGATTCTTTCCTCATTTATTCTGGCTGTTTGCTTGTTTCACCAGCTGAACTTCTTAATGGGCTCATTTTTTGATGGCCTCTGGATGTAGCTTTTAATTACTCTCTTTGGATGTTAGAAAGCAACTTCTCATTGTGATCAGACAAAGCTTTCTTTAGCGTACAGGATGGTTAATCAGCTTCTATTGTAACAGCTTTCATGTGAGTAAAAAAGGTGAGCATTTCACTCAAGAGACTAAAAGCTGCTATGGGTGTAGAAGTACCACTCTGCTTCTGCTCCTTTTTTTCCTCCAGAGACCTTGGATCCAGGCCTACCTTTGGAAATTGATCAATTTTGATGTGCTTCGGGTCGAGCTGCTATTAATATTGCTCAAACAATCCTTTCCCTTTTATATGGCAATAAGCCACAAAAAAAGAAGGAATCAGTTGGCATGTCTTTCGTTTTAACTCGTTATCTACATCCACACTGGGTTTTTTCACAGCGTTATCAAAAAAAAGATGAAAAGAAAAAGCACTTTATGGTATCAACACTGTTTCTTTCTATTGGGAACAGCTTGAATGAAGCTATCACTCAGACCCGACCTAAATCTGTTTGTTGGGCGCATTCTGCGTTCGCTTTTCCAAAGCAGCCACATGATTAATGACAGCGAAGGTGTGAACAGCAGCAAGGCGGACCCCAGCTGATGGATTATTAGGGGCTCAGTGGCCCACAAAAGGGTGATTCATTTAACCTGGGACTGTAACACCTTTCCAAATGTAAAAACGACAACATTTACCTTAGTTTTTTTTAAACTGTATTTTGAGAAAAAAAAGTACAGCTGAAAATGTCAATTTAATTAACATTTTTTATATTCAAATGTTCATTAATGGTGCTGGATTAGCCAAGAAAATGACCAATTTTTCTTCAGTAGAATTGACAACAACACATAGTTCTTGTTTGATGTATCCTAAATACTTTAAGCAACTTTTTCCTAAAACATTAGTCTCAATTTTAAAAGTGTTTTGTCATTAAAAAAGGCATATTATTAAAAATAACCCTTTTCTGTGCTTAGCGTTTAATATAGCAGCATTTAATGCATCATCAGTGCTTTGTTAGGAATAGGCTTTACTAAGTTATATAAGTCCTTGTTTGCAAAACCTCCTGAATTTCTCACAAGTTGTCAGTAGTCAAACATGGAGGTGAGAGAAATGTAAATATTTAAGAGAAAAAAAAAAAAACTCCAAGTCAAATATTTTCCCAACACTTTTGAGCTCAGTTTGCCTTGCGGTGTTGTGAAGTGTCAGGCTGGATACCCGCAGGCTCGCTTCAATGACTTATTGTCTCAGTACACAACCTTCAGACACGCTTCATAAGGGAGACGAGTCAAACGCCCATTAAATGTGTTGTAAAGGAAAAAGAATGGGTGAAGGAGAGGGCAATGATGCTGGAATCATCGTCGTTTTAATTAAAATATACCTCAAGAAATTCAATTTATAAAAAGGTATGTTTGAATTGGAAAGTTTACCAACAATGCTGCTGTAACTGGATGTAAAACTTTAACAGCTCTTCTAAAATTTGTAATGATGCAAAAGCATTTTTTTTCTGTTGATGTTGAAACACAGAGCTTCAAGGTGCTTCAGCTGAAACTTTACCTCCGCACTTCACTGCCCCCCCCCCCCCCACCCCCACCCCCACGACTCTGAAAACTCATTCCTGGATTCTCCTCCCAACAGGTCCAGATTGGGCTAGGTTACCATGGAAACCAAGACTGTGATGCTACGAGAGCAGGAGCAGCAGACATCCCAGATGTCTCACGGCATGCAGCTGTCTTCAGAGATAAAGAAGAGAACGTTCACTTCCAGGTGCAGATTTCACGAAAAGCCTTTTTTTGTTTATCTGATGCATCTGGTCAGATGAAGGATTTTTACATAGCAAAGCCGATACAGATGTATAACAAAGACCTAACGTTTCTTGATACATGCATATCCCCAGCCGTCAATCAATTAGTGTAAAATCGTCTTGTGTTGACAACTTATGAACATTTTAAAGACATCGTTGAAGATGGAATTTAAAAATAATCAACTGGAAACCTATTTTAGGCATGTACTTTTGGTCATGCTAACAAATTAATCAAATATACAAGTTTTTTTAGTAATTCAGGCATAAAAAAAGTTTTATAAGTTAGCATAAGTAGTCTAAAACGTTAGTGTGACACAGCCTTTAAAAGTAATATGTGCATTTCATGCATTATCCTGATATTTCATGCTCAGGAAAATGTGTGTATTCAGTCAAAATATATTTCAATCACTATAAAAGTGCCTCATTATTGTGTGGCGGCCATCTTGAATTGGATGGATTTAAAAAAGTTACATTGTTGACAACTTTTAGCTACCATTTTAACATGGAAGTCAATGAGCTCAAGTGCTTAAAAATGTAAAAATCATATCACAGTGGTATGTGATCGATCGTGAATGTGAAAGTGATGCTGCGCAGCCAGGGATAACTGAAGCAGATCTGGAAGGGTTTTTAAAGTATCAAAAAAAGTGTTTTTGTCTGTATATGTGAATAAATAATTTGTGTTCATTAAACCTTTATTTTAACAGGTAAGTCAATTGAGAACCAATTCTCACTCCTGGTTGAGTGGCAACAGTACAATATAAAATGTCTTAAAACATCTTAAAACAAGGACACAACAGAAGAATAGGAAAATAAATAAATAAAATCAGATAAAAAGAAAAACTACAAGAGAGTACAGTGATCTTTTACAATAGAATGTGTAGAACTTTTAAAAGAGGTTGGAGAAATGAATGAAACTAGTTTTAAGGTTTGTTGCAGATGGTTCCAGTCATCTGCAGCAGAGAACTGAAAAGAGAAGCGACCAAAGGTGGTGCGTGCTTTTGGTATGAGGAGATTGATGAGATCACTAGAATGTAGACTTCTATTTGGTTTGTGAACAGTGAGAAGTGACTGCAGGTAATGGTGTTTTTCTAGTGAGGGTTTTGTAAATGAACATGAACCAGTGACTTTGTCTGCGAGAATGAAGAGATGACCAGTTTATTAGGCAGTGCAGCTGACAAATAAAATAGCAGTGTGATGAATAACGTCCAGTTTATGATAAAGGTTTTAGTGTCAGACCTGTAAACCACATCACCATAGTCTAGGATTGGAAGGATTGTCGTTTTAACCAGGATCTGTTTGGCAGAGTGAGTGAAGGAAGATTTATTGTAGTAAAGAAAACCAATGCAGGATTTAATTTTTGACATTTATGTGGGTTTTAAATGTGAGATTGTTGCCTAGCCAGATACGAATATACTTATTACACACTATAAGTTAACTATATCGGTAAATAACGGTTAGCATCATAACACCAATAATAATATTGGATATCAATATCAGCTGAACTTTTTATATTGGTGCATAAAAGGCAGACTATTTCAAAAGCTTCCATTTGATTAAAGCCTTACTCTTAAATTAACAGAAATTTGGTTTTGAAAATGCAAATGAATGTGTGTTTTTGCTCACAGCTGTTGTGACCATAAGAGAAAAAATAAACTCAATCCAGGAACCGAACTACTGTCAATATCCATAACTGTTTCCTCTGAATCACATTTTATTTTGCAAAATCTGACTGCTGTAAAATGTGATGTTAACTTATCCTACATCAAATATTATATTTTCACTCAGCTGTATTTACTTTTTACTGTTTTGCAACACTTACTGTTTAAGCCTTGCTAGCTTTAGGATAGTCATCATACTCTAACAGTTACTCAAATTTGTACAGTAGGCCTGTCCATGAGAAAAGAAAATTATCACAAAGCAAACACTCCGGTGAACCCAGATGATTCCACTGAGATCCAACAGAAATCACTCCTGGCCCATTCCAAAAATACTCAAGTCAAATTTGCCTTCATTTTCACAGCCCCACAGCTGTGAGTTATTAAATTAGGCTGACCTGTGGGTCCACAATCTCCAACTGCAGAATAAAGGGATTTGGACCCAGTTTTATCCTCGGGGATGCTGAAAATAAGCAATTATTCCATGGAGCTCAGTTCAGATTAAACTTAGACAACTCAAACTACTCAGAGCAGGTGCATATTTATACAATACACTCAGGGAGCACACAGATTTACCTTCATGTTACAGTTTTTTTAGTAGTCAAGCCCCTGTTTTTCAAACATTTCTGCTAAATGGATGTGTTGCAATTGTATGAACATCTTAGATCTTTTGCAAAATTAAACACATTTGCAAAGATTTTAAAATGACAGAAACTGCACTGTCGCTATATGACATTGTTCAATTAATGAGTTTCTTTTCTTCTTTTTTTTAACGAACACATATTTGTGCTAAACTTGATGACTACTGAAAGGTTTGCAGAAAAGAACTACTAAACAATACTACTAAAGTACTAAAACAATTTCACAACACAGCAACAGGCAAAACCAATGATGCACACTGATGAAAATGTTCACATACTCATAAAATATGCCAAATATATTCTAGTCTTACTGTAAACTCTGCAAACATTTGTGTAAATGGAAGCTGTATAAATGAATTAAAATAATTAAACCCTTTCCACTACAATAGCATTTAATATAATGTGTATGCAACCAATTGATGAATTTTTATTTAAACATGTTTTTACACCTAGTGTGTGTGTTTAACCAAGTAGTTTATGTGTGGTCATTTCCATTCAGATACTTTGAAAGAGCAAAGAAGAGATGTCATGATATGTTTGGATGCAAAGTAGACACAAGTGTTTAGCAGATTACGGCGTGTAGCGTTTGGCAAAAAGTCAGGCTGACGTGTTTACCAAATAATGAGACAAATCTGGTCACGTACATATTACATCTAAAGGTGACATATTAAACATTTCAAACTAGGTTACTACATTGTAAGTACAAAAACAATAAGAAAAACATACTTTAACATATTAATATTGTACTGTATTACTGTAATTTAAATATCCACAACTGTCAAAGGGAGACTTTTCGTAAAGCGTAAAACGGTACATTATTTAGTAATGACAAATAAACATTAATAAATGCTAAAAGTTAGTATTTAATGTAAAAATGTATCATTTCTAAAACTTAGTGTTAATTATCAATATTTAAAACTATTGTTCAAACGTGTAACTACTGTCAACAATGATGATGTATCAAAAAAGTAAAAAACAAAATGTTATTAACACACCAAATAATACCACCCCATCTAAAATAATGTACAGTTTTACACTTTACAATAAGAATCCCTTTGATATTTGTGTATATTTATAATGCAGTAATACAGTACAATATTATATGTTAGAATATGTGTTTCCTAATCATTATTATGCTTACAGGGTAGTAAACTAGTCTGAAATGTTTAATACACAAACAGATTTGGCTCAGTATTTGAAAAGAAACCGGACAGTTTAGTTTCTTTTTTGTCCCTAATTAATGCATAATAAACACTTACCGGTATTAATAATTTATAAAGTGTTTACAGAGGATTTAATAACCTATCTATAAACTCTTTAAAAGCCATCTATAAGGTGATCATAAAGTGGTACCTATTTTTTTTAAATAAATGACATTACATTACAAGTGTTTGAATATGTATGGCTGGTTAAATGTAAACACCTTACCAAAATTGAGAATTTGTGTGAAAGGATGTTGAACAAAGACTTGGCCCATGGCCCCTTACTCAGAAAAATCCTAGCTCCACCACTGAGCTGATGTTTTGCTACTTGTGTGTGAAGTTTGGCTAACTGTAGAAAAAAATATTGCATTCAATCATAAAAAACAATTACAGTGTAGAAGTGACCTCAATAGGTTAACAAAAAAGAAGTAAGTCCATAAAACAACCTGAAGAACTGACCTGCTTTTGTCAACAATAGCTTGTTGTGTTTGTATTGTGTGCGTTGACCTTTCGCCTCTTCTCGTCATTACCTGCTGACTTGCAAACGCTAAGAACAGATCGTTCTGTACCGCTCACATTTTCCCCTTTTTTAATTCCTCCTATTATTTCCACCTGTTAATATTTTGAGGAAGGCTTTTCTTGTTTACTAAAAGGAACAAAAATCCATGAATGTGCACCTTTCCAGTCTCCAGCACACAGTGCACGCCATGCAAGTGTTTGTTTGCCGTGTCCTGAGTGTTGGCTTCGCTGTCTGTAAATAGCTGCTGCTGTACTTGCGCAATACTGCCCAACCGCAGGCTCTGAACTACATTATTATAACAACGCTAGCCTCTGAGCACACACTCACAGGGAACCTAAACAAAGCAAAAAAAAAAAAAAGATAGCAAAAGCAGAAGTTGTTCTCTGAACACCGTGAAATGGGGAAATTTCTGTGCTGGCAAACAAAAGAAAACGAGAAGTCATGTCAATTTGCATTGCAATTTGTAAAATGGTTTGTTGAAAGTAACGCCTGAGGCTGGATGTTGTCTGCAACGGTAGTTTGGGGGTTGTTTCTTACACACACACACACACACAAAGGAAGTGTTCTAGAACTGTGTTTACTCAGGTGTGTGTGTGTGCATACACGTAGGTTACCTTAGAGAGGATGCGATGTTCTGTACTTTGTTTTTCGTACAGATTAGGCAAAACACATCTTAAAATACCGAACCAAAAGCAAACATTCATAAATAAAATATCCTCTCGTGACATCATTGCTCTTGTTAAAAGAGTAACTCTTAACTGTGGATAAAAGGACAAGTGAAATGTTTGCCTTTCTTGTTACAAATACAGCTTTTAAAGAGACGCTGTCGCCTGCAGATGTAGGATTCCTGTAAATGTGGCTGTATGTAGTAAAGGTCAGTTCAGTTTATTGTTGATGCTCTGCAGACTATCTCATAAGCCTACAGTGTTCCTGGGGTTGCCTCTGCACTATATGGACCTGTAGAAAAGAAACAACTTAAACAGATGAAATGACAGCAATATTTGATTATTATCTTGTACTTCTTTACCGATGTCGAGGTTTCCTTATATTCAGTCTGCGTTCCAGCTCTACACATAAACAACCCAAATAAAACCTGACACAAACACATTGTAGGACATGAAAGTTTAAGATGTCTGGATGTTATGGTGCCAACACCAAATACCAGACGCGCCGTACCATAAAAAATCCATTATAAAGATCCAGAACCTTTGGCCTTTAGCCCACATTATTATGTGTGTGTGAGCTCTCATCAGCAGCCACTGTTCCTCCTGACTGAGTACGGCTCCCTGAAGACAATGCCATGTGTGTTTGTGCACCACTGAGGAAGACGGGGGGAACAATGACGGAGCTGAAGCAGCTGATTGTGGTTATGACATTTCTAACACTTGAGTAAAAAGTGGGTCGGTTTGCTGCACTGCTCGAGGAGGTAAATCAGGCTTTGCACACAGGACGTGCCCCGTGAATTCATCTAGTAAAATCATATGAGTAGGTTATAGTTTAGGAGTAAGCAGTGTTGTATAAAGTACCTCAAAGTGATACTTGAGTAAAAGTACAAGTATCATACCATAAATTTACTTTGGTAAAAGTCTAAGAATATTACTTCAGTAAAAGTCTTAAAGTATCTAATATATTTTGTACTTAAGTATCAAAAGTAAATTTCTGACATAAAATGTACTTAAG
>JAUBOC010000048.1:6113232-6126469 GCA_032275365.1 Anablepsoides cearensis
ATTTTTTTGTCTGGGGCCCCTATCAGTCAAGGGCCCTTGGAATTGTCCTAACTTTTCCCCCCTTTACGGCGCCCCTGACTGTAGATGATGAAATATCTAAAATCCTTGTATGTCGAGAAACATTCTTAAACTGTTTGATTAATGGCTCACAAAGTTTTCATTTCATTTCATTTATTTAACCAGATTTTTTTCCTATTTATCATTAGTTATCTAGGCAAATCCCATTGAGATCTGTACATGTTTTTGGGGGGTGGGGGAAAGCGGAGTACCTTGAGAAAACCCAGGCAAGCATAAGGCTATCATGCAAACTCCTCACAGAAAGACCCCAAGTCCAAACCAGGGATTGAACCCAGAACCTTCTTGCTGTGAGGCGTCGGTGCTAACCACTGAGCCATCGTGCTGCCATTCATAAAACCCCACTGAGATCTGAGAGCTCATTTTCAAGGAGAACCAGAGCAGTTGTTCACAAAATGACGAACCTCGCCCCATCATTGCTTGTGAACGACTCAGCCTTTCGAGGATGCTCCATTTATACCAAATCATGACACGCACCTGTTTCCAATTAACCTTTTCACCTGTGGATTGCTCCAAACAGGTGTTTTATGAGCATTCCTCAACTTTCCCAGTCTTTTGTTGCCCTTGTCCCACCATTTTTGGAACATGGCAAGGCATCAAACTCAAAACGAAGGAAACAATAAATGTTTTCCATTTGAACAATAAATATCTTGTCTTTGTTGTGAATTTATTTAAGTTGAAAAAGATTTGCAAATGATCCTATTCTGTTTTATTCATGTTTTACACAACATCCCAACTTCACTGGAATATCCCAAATTGTTCTATAATTTGTTATTCTCTCTGTTTTAGTTGTTAATTGTTCTAATAACCAAAAAGCAGCTGATTCACTGCCATGTTTCACCTAACAAAAACAAAAAAAACCAGGATGTTATTGATTTGTGCTTTAGGCAGAAGAGAAGACATCCGCCCACATTCGGTTCTTGGAGAGACTGAGTCAGAGAGCACCAGACTTTACGATCCCTCTGAGGGCTCACGCAGTCTGGGAGGGGATGACGGTGAAACTCTCCTGCACCGTGCAGGGCTGCCCACCCCCCACGCTAACATGGTATGAACATCTGGCCTTCCAGCATTCTGCTTATTTGTTAGAAATTATGCAGTGGACTTGATGGTGCACATTTAGTGGTTCTTTTTATCATAGATTATACAAATATACAAAAAAGTCAAATAAAAATTGTTTATTTTGACAACTATTATGGCTTTAAATGGAGCCAAAACAAAATGCTAATTTCTAACCTACAACAAGCTCCATTTTTTCTGCTGCTGCTCGCCATTATTAATTTAAAGTGTATATTACTTAGAATACAAATAATACAAACAGATTAAAGCCCACCACTTGCTCCTATAAAAGTCATGACAGGTTGTTTCTGATCTCTAACTTCCACGAGCTGAATACTGTGGTATGAATTAACATGAATTACCTGTGTAAATTCAGGCGGAGTGCCAAACTGTTGACCCTGACACTGGAGCTGCTGTGAGAGTAGCTGATGAAAGGACTGAGTATGCTCAGTATTCATGTACACTGAGAGCCAGATAACCTGTGGCTTTAAAAAAAAAGTTTGACCAACCCATATGGGACCCATCAAGTCCAATGAGCTGCAAAAGGTCTGTGCTCAACAAGACTCAACACAAGACAGAATAAGAGATGAAAAATAAAACTTCCGCCTTGAAGATTCATCCAAACTATTCCTCGACTTAAAAAGCAGGCCATGTGTGTTTAGAAATAAGAAGCAAGCAGCTTTCTTGTTCTCTTGTTTTCAAAGAAATACATGATGATTATTGTGGGAGGGAAAAAAACTCTTTACTTATTTATTCTCTCAGGTATAAGGACGGTGAACCACTCATAATGTCTTCTCAGCCGTGGAATTACAGCCTTCAACAAAGTTTTGGTCTCAGCTCTCTGGAGATCAGGAGGTAAGCCACCAGGTTAAAAGCCTAATAATGGCTGAAAATCCTTGAAAACTCTGAACAGGAAAGCCTGACCTTCTGATCTCGAGTTACAGCCATCAACAAAGTTATGGCCTTGACTCACTTGAGAGCAAAACTAAACTAATAAATCAGGTCAAAGGTCAAATTAGGCTGGGGATTCATATAGAATCAGAAGAGAGGAAGCTGGTATTAAAAGGCTTGTATTACTATGTACTAGGTTTTGTACAAATGGTTTTGTAGTTTCACATATAAAAAATTATTTTTTAATAAATTGCATTCTTTATCCCCCATAAAGGTGCTCTCCTGCGGATGCTGGCGAGTATAAAGTTGTAGCCAAGAGTCCTCTGGGTGAAGCTACAACCTTTGGAACGTTAGTGGTAAACTGTGAGTGGTTTTATCTTTTATACAAATTTCATTTTGCTTCAAAAGAAAGAAAACAAAAACATTATGAAAACACGGATCAATTCTAAAAGAGACACAGGAGTCCAGTTCCAGGCTTGTTAGTGAGACACTGACACGATGCTGTTGCAATAAATAAAAAAAGTAAGATCAAGTCGATCACAAGAACATGGGCCATAAACTCGCTCTAATAGAAAAAGTTACAGTTATCAAGATCAGCAGCTCCATTTGACACAGATGATCCCCCTGAAACAAGTCTCGTGTCTCCAGATGCTACCATAGATGACACTGCCTCCTAGTGGCTAAAAAGCACCTATTAAATGTCTATAATACTCATTTCAGGCAACATAATAATGAGAATTATTAAGAATAACAATGAAAGCATAAGGAAGCTATAAATAGACTTTTTCTAGTCAGATGGGTCCTTATCAAGCTTTTAGTCTTAAAGTATTTGCCACATTATAATAGGATGCTTTAGAGAGCATGGGCAGGTTGTGCAGAAGTCTTTTAACCATTTCTTTTAGGAATTGCCACACATTTCAAAACAGCAGAATAGTGATTTACATAAAAGTGAAGCAACAAAAACAGCAGTGGTTAAAAAGACTTAACTCTGATTTGTAAATGTTTCAATCCAAAGAGTGGTTTTCCTTCATTTTCCTGCTATATAAAATTTGTCAGGAGTTGTATAATGTGTTTGAAGACTGAAGTCTCCTCAGTGTTTTTAGAATAACTTGCCATATTTTGGCAGCATGTCTCCTGTTGATGACATGCATTTAAAACAACACTGTCGGGTTTTTCCCCTTTGAGGAAAAATGTCTTAAAAATGTTTCATTTTCTGTAAGAATTCAGAGAAAGATTACAGCTGGATGTTGGATTAATGAAATGGCTGACAGGCTTAGAGAGAACTGATCAATTTGTTTCTCTCTTTTACTTCAACTGGATTCACATTTTGCAGAAAATTGGACAGGAGGACTGCTGAAACAAAGCCTTCCTATTCTGATTATAAGTATAAAAATTAATTTCTGTTATTTTTATACAATGCTACAAAGAGCCATACAGAGTACAAAATGTTATTTGACTCCAGCAGCTGAAGGATCCTAAACATCCTGACACCATGGATGAAACTAATCTGATAGAAACATGAAATCCCATCAGGATTTTTGGAGCCAGGTCTGATCAGGTGAATTCTGGCCTGAATTCAGACCAACGTGTTTAGCTTTAGCTTCAGGGATCATCAAGTTAAAGTCTTCTCTTCACTTGAATGTTCTGTTTTGCTTTGGGGGGTTTTGTACAGAGCCCATAAGGGGACATGGGGGGGGGGGGGGTCCTGTAAAAGTTTCTAAGGGTCCTGAGAAACCTTTGCAGGATTCGCCACAGGTGAGACCGATTACGTTGGTGGCCTGTTACCAACCAACTAAAAACACATTTAAGTTTATGTTCAGGTAATCAGCACAACATTGAAGTTTTAAGCTCATAAAATTAACTTTTTGTTTTAGTTTTGTTTTCTTGCAACTCAGAATGTGAGCATGTTGTCTGTAACTAGACTGCTTTAAAAAAGAGAATTTCAGTTTGTAGTTTTGTTTGTTTTTACGTGAAAATCTTTCATAAAACTAAATATTTGTCATTACCATAACTACTCTCTCTTTCTTCCGGCATTTACACATGTAGCATTAAAGTATGTAGCATTCCCTGAAAGATTAAGAATTAAGATCATTTTATGATGAGAAATGCTAAAGAGTTAAAGATACTATGTTCAAACCTTGAAAACTGTGATTTTTAATGACCTGTTAGCTCTTAAGTATATGAACGACAGTCAGCTACTGTCATTCCAAATTTTAGCCAAATTTATTTATTTACCGTTATTTAACCAGGCAAATCCAGTTGAGATCTCAGATCTCATTTTCAAGGGCGGCCTGGGCCGCAGATACCTGTATAATTCACTGAGTTAAAGCCCCTTTTGTGTAGGCAAGTTATTCAGCTGTGGTGGCCATCTTGAATTGGGTTGACTCGAGAAAGGTAATCAGTTACAGATATACGGGCCTGTGTTTCTGTCATTGCCACGTTTGATTTGTCCACTGCTAGTTTCTTCCTCAGTCTCACATTACCATCCTCTGCTTCTGTCTCCATCTCTGACCCTTCCCTTCGTTTTCCTGATCCGCCCTGCTCTGCTACTCTGCGATTCAGCGTATCGAGGAGCCGTGGCTGGTTCAGAGCGCTCGCAGACCGTCGGTAAGTTTCAAACCAGGGCCTAATAAAAAAGTGTCTTCTTTCATTTTATCTGCTGCTCTTTGAAGTCCCCCACTTCCACCAGTGAAGGAGGGATGGCTTTGAAGACGGTGGCACAACACTCTGCTCGGCTGCGCAAGTCCTACCTTCTCAAGAAAGATACGGGTGGATTGAAAGGGAGCGGTGCAGTGGTGCTGTTTGTTTTTCTCTGGATTTTATGTTGCTCTGTGGGTGTCTGTGTGGATGTAAGGGTGTTAATTGGATGTGCAGCGGTTGCTGTGGGGATAAAATGACTTGCTTCCATTTGAGCAGAAATGACAGTCATGTATATTTCATTTCGGGGACAGCAGGAGATTTATCACATTTTGCTCCGAGCTGTGGCTGTGTGACACTGTCAAGCCTATATAGCCTCAACCATGTGTGGGGATCAGCACTTTTTTTTTTTGCCTAAATTTGCATAGAGTAGGTATGATCTGTGGCAGGATATTTGTCCATGAAGCTAAAAGATCCAGCAGGGTTTCCCTCCAATAAAGGAAGACAAGTCAGTCATTTATCTGATATAAATATCTTAATGTCGAATGAATGATGACACCAAATAAAAAAAAATTAACTGGTACAAACGATAGCACTGAGATCATTGTTTATGTTTTCTTTCGGTACTTTGTGAATTTAACACAAAATCAACTAAATGTCTTAAAATTAGCCTCTGTCTCGTGGAGGACCTCCTACCGTTTCCGACACTCCCACTTCAGCACGTTTTCAGATGATGCTTTGGGGGAGGGGTGCTCTGTAGTGCTGGAGCTTGGCTGCAGACTGAGCTTCAGGGAGGAGCTTTGTACATAAAGGTGGTGCTTTGTACCAGCAAACATTTAGGCAGCTCCAAACGGCTACCAGAGGAGATTCATGCAACACTCTGGGTATGTTTTGAGGGAATATATTATAACATGATTTAATGCTAAAAAAAAAAGATGATTTTGAATAATAATCCCCCACAACAGAAGAATAACTATTATTTTTCATTAGTGCATTGCCTAAAAAACAGTACTTTGAATAATGAAGAAAAGCACAACAGTCATTTATACATCTTTTTTTATTTAAAGGGGACATGTCGTGCAAAATCCACTGTTTTAGTTGTTAAATACATTTTGTTGTGTATTTGGAGCAGAAAAGTTGAATTTAGTGCTATAAAGATTTTTTTATATCCTGTGTGGGTCATATTTTTCAACCTGTTCAGTTTTCTCTATTTTTTATGATATTTTCTAAGCTGCCAAATAAGGTCTAGACTTACCAACAATTTCCTCATCTTAATTCTCTGTTGTTCTGGGTCAGACCATCATGTAAGGTTTGGATGGACAAGTCTTCTGTTGCTGACATCTTGTAATTAAATTGTAAATAAAATGTTTCTGCAAGCTAGAAAACATAACCCCACACCCCTTCTCTCAAACCAGAGTGGACCGGTCTGGAAGCCGGAGGGGGGCAGAACTGTTTGAGACACAATTTAGAAAAAGGGATGAAGAGGGTTTTGTGAAGTAAGAATAAAAAGCATTTAAGACCATATAATTGTAGTTCCACTTTATAAAGACCACAATTGAATGATTTAAATGTGAAAAGAAATGATTTAAAAGCATGAAATGTCTACTTTAAGTAAAGTCTTGCTTATTTCAGCAAGACAATACAACCCTTTAATCTTCAGTACGCCTGCAGCCCACTGTCATCTCCTAAAAGAATTATTTATTGATGCTCTCTGAAAAGAAAAACATTATAAGAGCGCCAAAATGTTAGGCAAATTAAATCTTTAATCAAATGAAAACAAGTTTTAGTTTGATGATTTAGCAGCTTGACTGTGTTCTATTGTGAAGTTCATAAAAGATGTGAAAGCACAATATTGCATTTTGTTTTGTTCAAGCTGACAAAAATTCATTCAAGGCATCAAAATATAGAGAAAAGTTAATATTGTATTTTGTTTACTTTCAGTTACCAATAAAAGCTTGTCAGTTATGATGCTGCTCATTATTTTTCTGTATGAAAATAGCTGCTGTTATTTTCTTGCAGTGATTCATTATTTAGTTTTAGGTTGGGCTTGCAGTTCTGCTAAAACTTTCAATAAATCCTACTTTAGTCCAGTTTTCACAGAAGTTCTGTCTTTTTTTACTTTTTTACATGACTCTGGTCATGAATTATGCGGGCTGTAAATTGTTTTCCTTCAAAATAAAATCAGTCTAATGAAAAGTAAATCCTACAGTAGAGACAAGCCTGCTAAAATATAGTTCAATTATATACAAGTAATTGGCAGAAAACACAGATCACGTCATTTATTGGTAAATGCATCACTATTTCCTCAGAAGTGCTATCTAGATGCAGTAAAATACTTTCCCCAAACTAAGAAATTAAGTGGCAATCATTCTGAATGAAGCTTTATCAGCTTGTAACGGCATCAGGGGACGCTTGCTGCGAAAATGTGCTGAAGAATTTCATGCCGTCATTTGTATGTAACTGACGCTTGATTATCTCATAAGAGGAAGATAATTTTTTTCTTCCAAAACAAATCAGTCAATAAACAAAAGCACAACTGTGGCAAATTTCTCTTCATCATCCTTGCTCTGAGGGAAGCACAGGGTTTGAATGCTACCAGGCAAGGATCCAAGACGTGAGTTTCAAAAAAGCTACACACTGATGTGTTAATCTGGACCGCTAAGCAGAACAAGATCATTATAGGAAACATGTCGCTGTCTCTTTCTGACAGATTCACTTCTGACAGCGAGATTTGACGAGAGCTCATAGCTCACATAGTCCTCACTTCCAGATTTTATTGCATCGGTGCTTTGACAAGTCAGAGAATAAATAACAGCTGAAGGAATGACTTATCAGGAGCTGTCCACTTTCAAAAACGTGTCAGATCTTTAGATTTTCTTCTGTCCTCTGCTGTTTCCTCACAGGATGCTCCTTGTGGTTGTCATTTGTGTCAGAGTTCCCAAGAATGAAGGGAGTCTTTTTCTGTCACAGCCGTGTCACTCATCTTAAGGTGGCTTTTTAGTTTAAGACCTTCTGGTTTTATGTTACAGTTTTCAAACTCTGAAAGGGTTTGCCATGGATTGTAAAAGAAAAAAGAAAAAAAAATCACTAAATGCTGATTCAGCATTCACACAACTCTGCATTCTTTGTACCATTTTAAGAGGCTCATATATCAGAACGTTCAGCTCTTCAGGAAATGAGTGTTATGAATGTTTCTGTTTGAACTTTATACTGACCAAAATGCGATAAAAAAATGTCTGTTACTAAAACACAAAATATTTTTAAAGTCCCTTCTTTTACATATTAGTTTTTTTTTCTTGCTTCTTTATGTTTTGGCTTTTTGCTCATTTTAGCTTTTGTTGTTGTTGTTTTTTTAACTTTTGGTCATTGTTCATTGTTTTGCTACGTTTAGATTTTTGGCTAGTTTTTTTTAGGTGCTGTTTTTCTGCTTTGTTTAGTTTTTTAAATAATAACTCCCAGCATTCTTAGAGTTTTTGCTAACATTTCACTGCATTTAACTTTTAGCTTGCCATTTATTACTATTAGATTTTGCTAGCATTTTTGCAACTTTTGACTAGTACTTATTATACAGTAGGTTTGCTATAGCTTCTTTTAGTTTTCAGTTAGCATTTATTTTCATGTATTTAGCATTTTCCAACTTTTAGCGATTTGGTATTTTTGTTAACTTTTTTCTACTTTTAGTTTTAGCTAGCATTTTATTCATTATTATTATTATTATTATTATTATTATTACTATTAATATTATTATTTATTTTATAGCAACTTGCTACTTGTAGGGTTTAGTAAATCAATGTTTGGCAACATTTAGCTTTCAGCTCTGTTTTAGCTTCATCAATTATTCAGTACTTAACCCCTTAACCTGCGGGCCCAAAATACCATAAATGCCTTAAAAAGTACACACAAATTAAATGAAGTACTTTCCTCGAACCCTTTCGAGTAAATTCACAAGCTTGGTCTCTTTTTAAAGCTAATAATCTGAATGTTTGCTTGTTAACAGGTTAACAGTCAATCCGTTTTTTTTTCACAGAAAGTATAATTCCTCTGGTTGCCTTAAATTTCTCATCACAAATTCTTTTTTTTCCAGTTTCATCTGTTGACATGACAGCAACACACCACCTAACCTGATCCTCTCCCTGCTCCTTTCAGCCTCGCAGCTGCACGAAGAAGCCAAGTTTGGCACCTTCTTCCCCCCAACCTGGGCGAAGGAGGGTAACAGCTTCACCCTGCTGTGCACCTTCACATCGGCCCTGCTCCCCTTCCAGCAGGATGTCAGCTGGTTCAGAGACGGTAATTACTGTGCTGAAAACACATATTTCGACTGTTTACAAAGATGCTGTACGTATGTTTCTCTTACATTTGCTGCTATATTGTCCAGGTGTACAGCTGCATCAGTCCAGCAACGTGGACATTGAAACATTCGACAACAAGTCCACCGTGACTTTAAGGGCTGCACACAAGGAGCATGAAGGTGTGTACAGCGTCAGACTGAGGACCAGGGATGGAATCAAAGAGAATGCGGCTTTTGTTTACATCTATGGTGAGAATAAAGATTATTTATTCTTGTTAGTGTCATTAAAATCCATAGATCCGATTAATCTGATCTCTGATGATCAGAAATAGAGAGGTGGTTTTGCACAAACATCATTGCCAGTTCACTGAAAGGTGAAATGTAGGCGTTATTAACACTGACACTACAGTAACATGCATTAAATAAACAGTTGAGGGACATGTAAATACTTGCCATCAGGCCATAAACCAACACACTGACACAACTCATGTTTGTCCTCCAAGTATTCAAATACTGATTCGCTTCACCTGTCTCTGTCTAAATGTTCCTGCAGCATCACAAAGACTCAGTGATTAGCTGTGTCACAAACCAGGAAGCATCACATTACACAAAATGCACAGTGTAAATTCCACAAACTGCTGGTTTTGCAGGATGAAGTGAAACGTTATTTGCTCATCAAGGCCTTCTTTTTCATGGAAAGAACACAAAACGATCAACAAACCGTTGACACTTTCTTCAATATGTTAAATTTGGTGTCCACAGAGCTGACGAATGCTTGGGAGTTCCCCTGAAAGCTTTCAGGGTAGAATTATTAGTTGTTTTGCCTCACGCTGGATAGATTTCTCCTCTTTCAAATACTATTTGTATTGTCAAGATTCTGGATCTACTTGCTTTTTCTCTTCGCAAAACTCCAGTGATTCATATGCTGAAATTGCACAATCAATCAACCTGTTGTGCAGCTGGGATTGTTAACTTGATTCTGTCGTAGCGTTTCTTCTTCATGCTGTTTCCTCTCAAACCCTGTTTGCAGCATGTGTATGAACCAGAGAGGAGCTCACGTTTGACTTGAGAACCGTCTGAGCAGCTCAGCGAGGAGTCTTGGCAAACGCGCATGTTTCTCCACGTAATGCGAGTGTTCGTGCCACAGAAACAGCATAATGTGCTCTGAATCATTCATGAGCTTTTGTGCACACGCTAAACAAGTCCAAATACCCACGTGTGCAAATCAGGCTCTCCAGCTCACAATGAGGAGCTGGTTCTTCGTCAGAGCTGCAGGCACTAATTAGTTAATCTGAGAACTTTCCTTGCATGTGCGCATTCTCCCTTTTTATCAGCTTATAGTTGGATTTGAAACAGGCATAATGAGAGAGGAATGTGGGAAAGGAAGAGATGTTGATTTCAATATGTCAAAAACAAAATTTAGAGCCTCAGAAGCAGGTTTAAAAATATCTCATTCTTTCTTTTTAATCTTTTTGGCTCATTTTGTTGTTTGTTTTCGATGCTTCTCACAGTGTCGCCAAATCCTCTGCTTGTGTCCGTGTGGCACTTGTTGAATTATGCAGGTGTGGATCTGTAACTCGCTATAACTGGACAACAAAGGTTATGAAATCCCTCCATGATTAAATGTTTTTTTTTTTCTGCCTCTTCTTGTGTTTCTCTCCTCAGCCTCCTCGTCCTTCGCTCCAGCCTCATATGTTGTTTATTCATGAGGGTTTCTGAGCTGAAGTCCCTCTCTCATCCCTCTGTTGTCTTTCCGTCTCGCTGAGTTTATTCTGTCTGTTCTCAGACGCATCAGCAGCAGTGAAGGGAGGTCCTGCGTCTCCCCTGGCGGTGGAGGTGTCTGATGTCAACAAGGACTACGTCTTCCTCACCTGGCAGCCGCCCAGTGCAGACGGAGCTTCGCCTGTGGAGGGTTATTATGTAGAAAGGTGAAAATCAGCCTGGTTTACTTAGATTTGATAATGAGTTCACATTAGATTAACATTAGTATTTGTTGTTGTTGTTTTTAGTCTAATCTGCATCCTCTGTTCTATTTCAGGTCCTGTCACTTGTATTATAAAACACACTATAACGTTTCAAACAATGTATGAGAATTTTGTTCAACACTTACAATGAAATTAAAAAACAATACTGGAAGCCTGTTTTGGACATATAAGGGGCACCAAGTGCAAAATAAAATGTCAAAAAATGTCACTAACACATTTTCATAATATGGAAAACATTCTGAGTATAAAATCCTAGTTAGAGCTCACTGTTCTTACAGTTGGCTCATTTTTACAAGATATATTTTATATATATAATATATATATAATATATACTATTATATATTACTCATTTATATATATTATATATAAATGAGTTGAATGGATCTAGACTCCATACACAAGGGTATGCAGCATTAGCAGCATTAGCGGCATTAGCGCCGTTACTGGCGGTTGCTTTTGTCTCAGAATGATGACATCATAACAAGAGCTGAGAACCAACAACAAAGCCTGCGTACCATTCCCAAATACTTAAATGTAAAGTTCAACATTGAGCCACATTTAAGATTGAACATTTACGTTTACACATTAAGATATAGGAATAAATTTCTACATATAATATTTAACATTTAAACTTAACATTTAGTAAAAATTAGCAAAATGTAACCACAGTGAGCTAAATAACAATGAAACATTGGTGAAAGTGAGCTAAATAATAGAAATGTGTTACTAACATTTTTAACATAATTTTAGCTACACCTGGTACCACATAGTCATACTGCAATGCTAGCAAGTCAAACAAATATATAAAACAAATAACAAACAAAAATATAATTATATAAGTATATAATTTTATTCATAACAAAAAAATCATAAGTTGTCTAAAACGTTATAGTGTAACAGGGACTTAAGTAAAGTGGAGTCTTGACCTGAGTTTTAAGACTCACTGACACAGACCTTCACCCTTTCCTGAGATTGAGAACATTCTTAAAATTGTTTTCACTTTTGGTTGCTCTATTATTTCCACATCTAGTTTGCCCTCTATCTTGTGTGGCCTTGCAGCTGCTGTGACAGAAAACACCTCCACAGGGGACATCAGAGACGCTGGTGAACTCCCAGCAGGCCGTTGTTTGTGTTTTAGTGAGGAATGGCTTCTGTGGAGCCGCTGCAGCCGTAATGGTATATTTGCTGGAGTGCTGCTGAAGATTGTCTTTCCCTAAGGTTCCCTCATCTCCATAAACCAAGTCTAGATCTTTTTGTTCTTAGTGATTATAGGCTTGTCGAGGGGTACCTGTGTCATCGAGTCTGCTTGTATTCAGTTTGACAGACAGAAGATGAGAATTAGGTAGTTTATTTAAGTGGTAGAAGAAGTTTTCGAAAAGTTTTGTTTATGATCTATCAGCTTATTTATGTGGTTTTAATTGATTATTGAACAAGATGAGTGAGTGTTTGGTCAGATAACTGTGTTTATACTTTAAAGGCAAACTCACATCGATTTGGTCTTCATTAAAATCACATTTTAAACCCACTTTTATGTAATTTTCGATGTTGCGCATCAACAACAGGCTGACGGTGAGACAACACCGCTGAATCTTTTCTCGTTTTTCTTTTTTTTTTTTTTTGGCGGGCTGCTGGTGAGATAATTGGATTGTATCGGAAACTGCGAGATCCATTTGGCAAAGTTCAAAAGAGATGGATGGTCTACATCCTAATTATCAGACCTGAGCTCTGCATTAACATCAGAGTCAAAGACTCCCTGAGGAGTCCAGGTGCTGCCCTTATCACCCACACCAATCAATCAGGATTGTCCTGTTCTACACGCGTGTGTGTTTCACGATCAATGCATTTGTGTGGAAATACTGGGTTTACGCCTCTTAGATTAACATCAGTTTGAAGAACTTTTAGTTTGTTTTTGTGTTCACGTCTGATTATGTTCAATAGTCATCGTAGAAGACAGAACTCCTGGATGTCAGCAGGTAAAAGACGAGGACAGGAAGCTGTGACATCCGTCCCAGTTCCCTAGCAACCCCGCAGATGGTTTGAAACTTGTACTCCTTTATGTATTTGTTTACCACAAGTGGTAAAAAGTGCTGTATAATCTGAATCCACTGTTGAGCGTTTGGACTCTTATTATTTTCACGAGTTGATCTCAGGAGTTGATCTCTCACAGTCATCGACCTTGACAGCAAACGCGCCGACTCTCTGGGTTGTGTGGGTTGAAATGTTTTACAGTGTGGTGAACATTTTAGGCAATATTTCACACCAGAATGTAGGCTCTTATTGTGAAGAGCAAAAGGGGAAAACCAGG
>JAUBOC010000048.1:6131071-6173449 GCA_032275365.1 Anablepsoides cearensis
TTTTGTGTACAGTGCCCTGAGACAACAGTTGTTGTGACTTGGCGCTATATAAATAAACTGAATTGAATTGAATTGAAGATGTGCGGTGAGCAGGTATTCAGGAAAACTAATCGATGTGCAAGGATCAGCCAATGGGCATGCAGGTCCAACCCACTGGCGCTGATTGACAGATGAAGTCATTCTGCTGAGAAGTGTCATTATGAAATAAATAATTGGAAAAAACACCATTATGAAATAAAAGGACTGTGAAAATGATGTTTCAGAATAAAACCTGATGTAAATACATAAATAAGCACATTTTTACATGAGAATGAAAAGTGTTCTATAATGAGCTTAGAATATGCATATATTTATTTCACAATTACATTGTCACACAATAGATTTATCTATTATTCATTCATAAAAATACTGATTTCATAATGTTTTATTTGTGTGTTTTTTATGAACATTTTGGTGTTTCATAGTGTTAGATTTTTTTCATGGTACAGTTGATCATGGCAGCCATCTTGAATTTGGTTTTAGTTTTAGATGAAGGTTTCTGAAGTATGTCTGGTGGCTTATAAGTTATTTTGCTAACAGACAAATCCATGCATAGACACACAGACAGGCAAAAACATTATTGTCCAACTTTGCCTTTTTTAGCTGGCAATAAGGAAAATATAAGTAAAAGTTCTGCTTTTTCTTATTTTCAAATATTTCAATTTGTTCTTTTTCTCATGTCAAAAAAAGAAAAGTAACTTTTTATATATAATAACAGAAAAGTTACAAGTTTTTAAAAGTTTATGATCTCTTTAGTCTGTCGAGGTTCTAAAAGAACAATATCAGCAAATTTTACTGTGCCTTTTTTTTGTCACTGCAGCAATTATTCCCCACAAAAGCAAGTATATAAAACGGAGCCATGCTGATTACAACACACACACACACACACACACACACACACACATAGGAGCATGCTGCCTCTAACAGATCAGCGTTTTTCCAAATGGCTGCTCTTTTTCTGCAGTAAAAGTTCTTTTCTGGTTGGTTCTGCGGTTCTGTTAACTCTACAGGGAAACAAACAGTAAACCTGCAGAAGCAGAACAGTTTCTGCTAAACCCGAAGCCTTTGCATCGTCCTTGATCTGCAGAGTCGGCGAACACGTGCTGATCCCAGCCAGCCGATCTCATCTGGTGCACTTGGCATGAAAAGAACCGAGGTTAAACCGGGGCAGAAAGGTTCTGAGTTTCTCCCCCACCCGCTGTGCGGCTCGCATGAAATCCAGCAGACACGGAGTGAACAAGGAAATAACAAGACACAAAGGAAGCCCTATACCTCAGCCAGCACTTTCTGGATTCCACTTTCATTCTCATTGACCTTCTTCTCTTCTTCATCCTCCTCCTCCTCCTCTCGTTGCTCTGCAGGTCAGGTCAGAGCTCCTTTCCCTCCCACAAACGTGCACGCCTGCGAGGTGAGCGACACCTACGTGGTGCTGAGCTGGACCGAGCCTGAACCCAGAGGCAGGGAGCCGCTGACCTTCTACGTGGAGAGGGTCAGTCCTTACTCCCACACACGAAAACACTCAAACACAAACACACCTCCTTACAGACAAATACATACAGAACATATTACAACAACTCTGATAACCTCATATTATTGTAATAAACCTTTTATCCGAACTGAAATCTCTTCCATCATTTTCACTTAAAACTATAAAAATCTGCTTTAAGTTGTTTTAAATTAGATTAATCCTGATACTTTTCTGTTAAAAATAATATGTTTGACTCTTCACGATGCTAAATTTTGAACGTGAATAGAAAGTCTGAATTTACCCAGCATCCTTAGGGGTGAGCAGCTGAGCAAAGATGTCAAGAGGTCAAACCCGGAACACAATTAAAGGCTTTTCTTTTCTTAAAGGAATCATATCTCATGCCACCTCTGATGCTGGAGTTTTAAAGTAAAATGATCTCAGTCTGAGGCGACAGAGTTATAACCAAACGTTGAACACTTTGTGTGATATATATGTAATTTTTATGTTTTCTCAGGTGAGAATCTTACATTCACAGACAAACTTGTTAACATCCTTCATATTTAATATAAGAACCACACTTGAACATTTATTCACTGTGTTATTTTTGAAAAAAAAAAATCACTCAAGTCTGAACTGCTGATGGTTCTTTTTAACAAACAAGCCGAAAAACAAATAATTTTGCAAGGTTTTGCATGAATGTGAAGTGGTCCTAGCGCTTTGTAGACTGGCTGAATCTTATGAGCTAAACAAATCTTTTTGTTTCTGCCAAGGTCTGTGGCTCATACAAGCCTGCAGCACCAGTCAGACAGCAGAACAATGTCCTGCACAGCAGAGCAATAGCGAGGCCTTGAATCAGAGCCCACTGAGAAAAAATAACTTTACTGTCTAATTAATCAGTTTTACAAGCTGTGTCTGTATGGAGACCCCAAACTGACATAATTAGAATTAAATGCAGAAATATTTATATGGACCAATAAATACATAAATACATTATAAATGCACCATTTAAATTAAAAATGAACTTTACCTTGTGTTTTATAATTTAAATGACCTTTATATTTATTTTTCCAGCTTAGTTCCAATAAATTATATATTTTAGCAGAATATTTAAATTTTACTGATCAAAAATATTTTTTTTGTTTTCCTTTTACTATTTTTGTTTAAATTAACTTTTTTTTGAGAAAAGAGGCAGATATTATAAGATTTTTTATTATATTATAGATTATTTATTCATTTATGATTTGTATTTTTAATGTATATAGAATTTACGTAGTTTTTTTAATGGAATGAATAAACTAAACTAAACTTAAACTTGTAGATGTGTAAGTTTAAAACAAAGTCAAAACACTTATCTGTGTCTTTAACTTTAAACTTTAAGCTAAACTGAGGTAGTACAAGCATGCACAGTAGAGCTGCACATGAACCCTGCTCCATCCTGTCTGTTGACCAATAAAAGAGAAGCTGACCCAAGAAGGACCGCCCACCTTATTTACATAAGAAGACAGAAATACATAGGATAATGCAGGAGACCGAGAAATGTAAAAGCAACACATGGAACTAAAAAGACTTGTGGGAAAAATTATGAAAAAAATAAAAAAATATATATGATCATTTAAGAGACGTAATTGCATCTACAAAAGAAAAAACAATATATTGTATATAAACAATAAAATGCAACTTATGTGCTAAAATATATAACTTATTAGAACTAAGCGGAAAAAAATAAATATGAAGGTCAGTAAATTATAAAACATGAGGTAAAGTTATTTTTAAATTTATTTGGTGCATTTTAAATGTATTTATTTATTTATTTATTGGTCTATTTATATATTTCTGCTTTTATTATTTTATTTATTTATCTAATTATGTCAGTTTTGGTCCTCCATATATCTGCTCACTTCTGAACCTAAAAACAGGCTGGAAAAGCTGAAGAATTTATTAACTGTCAGATTTTATTTGGGGGTATTTCTTTTCTGTTTATTAGTTTGTAGAATCCCTATTAAATTTTGTGAAGCTGTGGTCTTGGTCCATCTCATCTTGGTAATTAAACAAATTCCAAATAATAATAATGCAATTTAGTGTGTTTATTGGAACCTTTCAAAACACTCACCTTACAAAATAAAGCAAAAGATCAAGGATGGGTCAAAAGTAATAAAAAGTATGTACAAGGGAAAATAAGTTTATTCATTGTCGATGTTAATCTAATAATTTATTTCTGAAAGTTTGGTTTAAATCTATCCAAGGTTCATTAAATAAAACTCTTAATCGTTTTAATTAAATTAAGGAAAAATGTAATAACTGTCCTAAATGTTGGTTTAATTTAGCTATTTTTTCTATCTGAGAGTCCAACTTTAAAAAACTGCTGAAGCATAATATCAAAGTGAGGTTCTGACCCGTTCTCTGCAACAATAAAGGGTCTCGGCTTCCTAATATCCACACAGACACTCAGCGGCTCCTGGCTCCAATAATCAGAAAACTGCCACAGGAAATAGATTTTTATTGAGGCTTTATACGTTACTGAGGTAATAAAACTGTCAAATCGGTCAAAGGCACCTGAAATTACCAAAAAGCTGCCGCCTCACTTCAGCTCATATAATGAAGGGAACATTCAAATATCCTTTTTGCCCTCAAGCAAAAACTTTATAATCACTGGTCCCTTCGGCGTGCTCCGCTCTATTGTTCAGAGAACAACCTGAAACAGAAAAAAAGTTTGGACAAAAATGTAGAAAACACGTTGGAGAAGTAAATCCACAATGTTTTGTAAAGGTTTATTTGGCTAACAATTTGGATTATTCAGAAATTAGAAAAACACATTCAGAATCAATCCACAAAGAAAATGATCTGTTTCTCATTTCATCATTTTTCCATTCAAGGATTTGTTTTCATTGCTAAAAACTAAAAGTAGCAGAAAAGCTATAAGCCAAAATAAAAGGCTAGCTTATAAGCTAAAAGTTGTAGAATGGTAGCTGAAAGCTAAAGAAAACAAAAGAAAGCTAAATTACTGAGGCAGATTTCAGGTAGAACAAGGTTTTTGAAGGAATTAGAAATCTTAATGTGTTTTATGAGGAAACTAAATAATATTATATATTTTGAGTATAAAGTTACAAAAGCCACAATACTTATCTCCTGGATGAGCTGAACCATTTAATAAATGAGTGGCTAAAAATAGATAGACAAAAAATAAACATGAAAAAAACAAAGTGAAGCTGAATCAGTTTGTAACTTATTTATAATTTATGATTTATTTTGTTTGAACAGAATCGTTCCACTTATTTTACAACAAATCCTGAATAATTATGTTTTATTTTTGTTTTTTTGTTTTTTTGCATAGGTTGTGATTTTTAAACTAATCTTGTGTTTTCTGTTGCTGTCTCGGGATCAGTCGTTGGAAGGAAAAAGCAGCTGGGCCCTGGCTAGTCTGGACCTGGTGGTGAACTCTCCCAGGTTCCCGGTGTTTGACCTGCTGAAGGAGAAGCAGTATTACTTCAGAGTGCGCTCCGTCAACAAGTACGGAGTGAGCGACCCGTCTGAGCCGAGCGCGCCCATCGCCCTCGGAAAGCCACGAGGTAAGAGTCGACCTGCTCATTTCTCACTCTGCCTGTTACATTATTACCAACAGGCTCCTACATCAGTGTTTACCTGGGGGGCACCAACGACCTTCTGCTTTTATTCAGGAAATGTGCTGTAGATTAAAGAATGCAAACCAACCAACCTGAGACACAAAAGGAAATAAAACAAAAATTTGAAGGAAAAGGAAACTTCTAAAAAGAAAGTTTGAAGCAGATATTTTTGATCAGTTTTTATAGTGCAAGTTAAAAGGTTCTACATTAAAAATTTCGAAATAGATACAAAACCCACAGAAACACCATCTCAGTATTAAATACATGAATCATAGTGACAAAAACACCTACAGTAGATGACACAAAGATTAGTAAAATAGAACAAAAATTCAAATTTAAAGGACCTTAAAAAATAAAGCAGCCACAAATTATACCTGCATGAAATTATCCTTATATTTATAGTGCATTACTGTTTTTGTATAAATCTTCTGTGTTTTTACTGCTTTTTAACCTCATTTAAAAAGAAAAAAAAGTGATAAACCTTCTATTTTTTTGGCAAGCAGTTGAAATTGAAAACTGTGGTCATTTATTCCTGTAATTTTATCTATTTTTTTTTTCCTGTCAGCTTTGCCGTCTCCTCCTCACTCCGTCATGGCCATCAGAGACACGGACACCTCGGTGCTGCTGCAGTGGAAAGAACCTGAGAACACCTCCGACATCCTGGGCTATTATCTGTACTACAGTGAAGCTGGCAAACAAGACTGGAAGACTATAAATAACAAGCCTGTGACTAAAACACGGTAAAAAAAAAAACTATCAAATCTTTAACACTGCTTTTTAATTAAGCATTTAATTAAACTCTTCCAGGAAATGATTTGTTGCTGTGGCTGTAATCTAAACATTGGGTTTCCTCAGGTTTACGGTTCACGGCCTGAAAACTTGGAAGGAATATGTGTTTCGGGTGAAGTCTGTGAGTCGAGCGGGAAACAGCAGATATTCAGATGAGTCTCACCCCATAGTGGTCAAATCAGCTATTAGTAAGTACAAGCCAGTGCCAGATCATAGTATTTTGTAAGCTTCTGATGTTGTTTTTGTAGTATCTTTACCTGCTGCCAAAAGACGAGGGCGGGTGATAATGTTTTTAGCTGGATCTGTTTGTGTGTCTCTCTGCTCCCTAAGTTTCTTACAAACCAATTTAATGTCGCTTGCAGAAAGTAACAGAAAGAGAAACTTACAAATCCAGACAAGAGTTGGAGCCTTTCTTCATTTCATGTTCTGCCCTAACAGGAGCGTTGACTGTCGTCTGTAATTCTGTTGTTTTAGTTTTATTGTTTAGTTTTCTTTTTTTTTTTTTTGTCCAGATGTTCCCTCTCCTCCCTCTGCCATCGCCCTGCTGCTGTGCACCGGATCAGAAATGATTCTGGGCTGGAGGGCTCCTTCCTCCAATGGGGGGAGTCCTGTGCGAGGCTACTACCTGGACCAGAGGGAGAAAGGAACCGAGACGTGGAGAGAGGTCTACCTCAAACCTGTTGAAGAGAGGCAGTTCAAGGTTTGAAAAAACTCAACTCTTACATACATTTATATATTAGATTTTATTTATTTATTTATTTTTATTTATTTTTTGTGATTCTATACTTATATTCTCAAGCTTATTTATTTATTTTGGTTTGTAAAAAGTATTTTAGGTTTTGCATGGTTATGGTTTATGGTGAGGGGGGTGGATAAAGGACCCATAAGAGCAGAGGCCTCGTTAGTGGATCCATTTCTTTCTCCAAAAAGACAATGGGCCTCATGCAAGAACCATTCATACAAACAGATTTGGTCTTCAGTTGTTCGTACGAGTGATTTAGGAGAACTTGTGGCATTCACCAATTTTCTCGTATTGTAAGATTTTTTTCAGATACAAGCAAATTTCACGAGTCGTTTATTTTACGAGCAGTCAGTTTGCTGTTATCCAGACAGATTTTCTCCACTAATAACTTTATATTTCATTAGTTTGAAGATATTTCGAGTTGAAAATATATCACACTCCATAATTATGTTGACAATAGGCTATTCTGTCTCCACGGGGGAGACACGGCATTAACAGCAGTCGTCATTTCATTCCTTGGCTTTAGCAGGTCCTTTAATTCCACAGCTGACGCTGCTAAAAATGACAGCTTTTCTTTTCTGGATCTCTGAGAGCAGGACTTCAATCTCAGAACTCGTAAAGTTCTACTTTTTACTTTGCAATGTCATTTATGAATGGACACATCCTGGTATCTGGGGCAGGAAACATACAGCCTTATATGGTGTTTTTGGGGTGGTAATTATGCTAATCTCCTCTCCTCGTGCGCGAGCACCTGGATCATCAGTTTATGCTGCTCATTTACACACTTTTCCTGAATATAGAAGAGTTTGTTGAATCTGACGTGTCGTGTTCGTACGAGTCCTTCGTACGAACAAAAGTAAGAGAAATTTAGGATAAGAATGCAAAAATGTTCTTGCATGAGGCCCATTGAGTTTTAATCAAACATTTGTGTGAAGGATAAGGTTAGAAACACTCGGTGTTGTGAGCTTCTCATCTCAGAGCCAGGCAGGGACCTAAGTAGTGCAAAGAGGTGTGTAATTCAATGCCACAGGCTTCACACAGACCATTGTCATGCAGTCACATCACAATTTTCTGGTGGTTGAGCAGGTCCCATGAAAATATGTAACTCTTGATATTTTTAAGGTTCCTTTTCGTAAAAATGTTTAATAAAACCTGTGTTATGCTCAATTTTTAAGAATCCACATCTCCAGCTGCCAACATTGTGTACAAAGATCTAATATGATCTGTTAATGGTTGGATCAAAGACATGACTCTCAGCTACGACCACATAAATCTGAGCTCGATCTCCGTAAAGCTGACTGGGAGCTAGTTTTGTGTTTGCTAAAATGGATTTGAGTCAGCCATCTTGAATGTGGTTGACTACAATGGTCAGTTGTTTTACTTACAGTTGATCAAAAAGTTAGTTTCACACCTGTTTTGATGTTGGCATTAATAGGCAACACTCACTCATTCACCCAGGCTGTGTCACTAAGCAACAAGCAGT
This sequence comes from Anablepsoides cearensis, assembly GCA_032275365.1. Lineage (NCBI taxonomy): Eukaryota > Metazoa > Chordata > Actinopteri > Cyprinodontiformes > Rivulidae > Anablepsoides > Anablepsoides cearensis. The sequence goes on from JAUBOC010000048.1 coordinate 6,139,213, forward strand.
GTCCATGGAGATCCGGAGGAAAGTAAAAATCTTTAACCTGTCTTACCGAGATTACAAGTGCTCCATAATTAGATATTTTGCAAATGTGCTTTGTGCGATTGCCTGTTTGTGTCTCCGGGGGGAAAAAAACAAGGACAAAGTCAATTAGAATAAAAATGAGTGAGCAGATGTACATCAGCATTAATCCTACTTGTGGTGGAGAGCAGAGTCTGGAGGACTAGAGGTCTTGTTTCCCTGGCCTGAACCTGCTGAGCATGCAGCGCCCCCTTTTGAGCAAAGTGGGAAATTTCAACAACATCACATCTTTTCCAAAATTAAGGAAAACCCAGGCTCTATTTCCAGCCTGAGCTGTTATTTTAATCAAGATTCTGGCCTCCTGGAAGCAAATTAGAGTCATTGATTGCGCTGCTGTGTTTTTAAGTCTGGGTCTCTTTTCTTCTCTGGATCGGAGCTATTTAGACGAGTTAGGTCCGAAAAGCTTCTTTACTGCAAAATGTCAGGAAGGAACGTTACTAATCCTGCTTTATTGGAACAAAACTGATCTAGACTGGTTCTGTCTCTCAATTTAAAGCAGCACACAGGCTTTAATCCAAGACAGTCTGATAAAATTCTATTCAATGTCATTTAAAATGTGTGCAAAGAAAAAAAAGTAAAAGCAGCAGTTCTGCAGATAAATGACAGCTCAACTGTTATTAATGCAGCAACATATGGTTATCAGTTTTTGTTGTAGTTGGATGAGGCTGCACTCTGTCTCAGATAGATTTTTCTGTCCAATATTCAACTCAGTGGATCAGAAAATTAGTCTAGATATCGTTTAAATAATAAAAAAAGAGAACTCTGCTGCTCATGCTTGATCGTTTTAGCTTTTAAACGCAGTGTGAAGCAGAGAAATGGCCTATTTATACAAAAAAACAAGCTGTGTGAATGTTAAAGTAGAGTCAAACTTTCTGTCGTTCCTCCAACAAAAGCTGGTGAAAAATTAGACAATTGTTCAGATAATGAAATGCAGTCTGATTGCCATCTAGTGGAAGAACGTTTAGCTTTAGAGGAAACTTTTCCTTTGTGGTGGACTCTGCATGAGTCTGAGAAGAAGCTTGTTCAGTTTCAATGTATTCTTGTGGAACTGGGTTTACAGCTCATCGAGGAAGGCGGTCAGCACGGAACAGCAGCGTTCAGATAGCGATTGTTGGTATTATGAAAAAGCTCCCCCCGGTTCGGTCAATTAGTTGCCCGGAGATAGACGGAGGCAGCAGAGATCTGCTTTCTGTTCACGGAGGCGATAAGGGCCTCCGAGCCTAAGTGGCTGTGAATGGGAGGATCGATGAACCGATCAATAGGCCCGATTCCCTTCTCTTCCTGAAGCGAAAAATGTCCCAGGGGCTCAGAAAAATGTTTGCAGCAGCAGCTGAGCTAATACCTTAAAAAAAATTCTCTGTGAATCAGGAGGAGTGGAACTTTACGGGTCGGGGAGTTTTCCTCCTGCTGGGACAGTAAAAAAATGATGTTATTTTGATTAAAGCAGGTTAAAGTAATGTTTAAACTGTAGCTAAAACCACATCTTTCAGGATTGATGGTACTTGTGTATAAAAGCTGTATTTCGGTGTATATAGGTTTTTATTTAAAATCCTAAATGTTTTTTGAAAAATGCTCTGGCTTTTTATTTCAGATGACATTTAGTTCCCTGTTTATCATCAGTTTGGTTTTGGCGAGGCATATTCTCCTTCCCACTCTTTTTTATTGAATTTTCCCATTTTTAAACATCTTGCCCTATAGTCTAACAGGACAAACAGCATTAATAAATAAAGGACCTTTCTGATCCAGCTGTAGGTGGAGCTGCAGATTTTCAGTTTAGCAGGATTAGCTTCCTAGCTAACAGGGTTGTGAATGCTGTTAAGTTTGTTTTAGCAGGAGAAAAAGCAAAGTGAAGCAGGCCAAACACCAAACATAACAAATGGGGCATTAGGAGAGATATCCCGCCCAGTTAAGTTCAATAACATAAGAAAAATGAAAGAAGAACCTCTTTATGGGTTGACAAAAGTTGAGTAATTTTCTGTGTAAAATATTTTAGTTAGCAGCTGTTTTATTTATTGTGATAAACAGGCTTATGTCCACTCTGTCTCTGCAGGTGTCCAACCTGACAAGCGGATGTTTCTACCAGTTTCGTGTCTTCGCTGCCAACATGGCCGGTGTGGGGAAACCCTCGAATGCCAGTGAAGCTTTTCTGTGTGAAAAGTGGACAATGCCTGAACCAGGTAATGAATATTTCCCCAAACATTTTACTTAATGTTAAATTTTTACAAAAAAAAACCATTTCTGCTTATACGTATGTCTCTAATTTATACCTGTGACAAACACAAAAAGTCAAAGAAAACATCTTTATTTAAAAAAATCGACATAACACACATGACTTTATTCATTTTATCATATTTTCCTTTGAACTTTGCTCAGCCAAAGTGAAACAAGAAGTGACATCAAAGGGGAACTCTTAAACAAAGAAAACTCTCTGGTCTTTCTTTATTGAAACACTATTATTTGAAGTCTGACTCTTATTCATCTCTCTCTGATAGTGACTCAAAATAATCTTAAGAAATATCAGATTCTTCTCTACAGTCTGAGTTGTTAGCTTTTGTAACAAGGCTCTGTTCACATACAGACATTCCCCTTTGACATCACTTCCTGTTACGTCACAAGCAAATATCTCAACAACTGTTCATCTCAGCTACATGAAATTTCTTTTGCAATATTTTATCAATGTCCTCTTTCTAAAAATGCATTCTTATGTATTACAAAAACCTGACGTCACAGGCACTTTAAATCCCCTCTTGTTTTAGGACATACAAACTCTTCTGCTGTGAATAACATAAAGTTTATTTTTTGATTTTCTAAAGTAAATTTAATGACCAGTCTATGCTTAATTTACTGTTTTTCACTAAGTTTCATGTTTCTACATGAGCTGGAGCACAGCTGACTTCTAAAACCAATTTAAAAAAAAAAAACTTTATTTACACTAAAACATTTTAAAAAATCAATTTTTTTGCACACAAACATTTTCACATGCATCATTCTGCAACAAAAAAATCAAACATGTAGAAGTGATGACAACAGCAGCAGCACATTTGTATAGCGGTGGAGTTTAACTCTTATAATCAGTCTTTTCCAAGTGATGCATTTACTTCAGGGCTTTGGGAGTTTGAGATTTCGTCAATACGTTCCTGGCTGCAATTTCTACGATCTGTTTATCGACCCCGGCTGCAGCGAAGGAGGTGAGATAGAAATAAACACCATCCATCAACTGGAGGACCCATTTCCACTTGCTGCCATTTTACTTTTATTTAAACTGCACCATTAAAAGTGTATGTAGTCATTTCACAGCAAAACACACAGGCCAGTATGGACTCTCTGCTTAATAATAAGCTATTTGCTTACTGTGCCATTAAAGTGTGCGGTAATGGCTGAGGTCAGCGGTTAAGTGAATAATAAAGAAGCTGAATTGGACTCTAAAATCACTGACTAAAATTAGCTTGTGTCTTTTTTTATTGTGTTCTTTATGTATGATTTGTGCTTTAATATCATTGCTGTTTGTGGAAGATTACAAAGAAAAACTATTTTACATCAACATTGCATTATTACAAGGCTGTAGGTTTAATGTCCTTTAGATATGTTATCTAATTTATATATATAACCAATAAAATCAATGAGATGTTCAGAACATGAGCACAAATCTGGGAAAAAAAAGATTAATTATGCTAAAACAGAAACTTTGACATGATTGAAATAGTTTGACATTTTAGCTCAAAACCACTGTAACAGAAGCATAAAATACAAAATTGATCAAAATAAAATAAAAAATCAGAATAAAGGGGAATTGTTTGTGCCCTGCAAAAGTTGTTTTCTTTATGTTTTCCTTATAAGAGTTAGTGCTTTAGGGTTAGTGCAACTAATATTTAAATTAGTGCAGCCCACCACAGTAAATATGTATCACCAACAATTACCCAGGCAAAAAGTAAGCTCCTAAACTCAAAGAATTCTCTCATTTTTAAACACAAAAATAAAAATTAATTTGTAAATTCAAGATGTTATTTCAAAGGTCAGTGGACCTTTAGTCCTTGAGTATAAGCTATGTATTTTGTCCTATTAGTGCAAAAACCAACCATCAGCAGTTCATACAGTATTTTTTAGCATGAGTGACCACTCACATCTGTATTTTGTACCATTAATGTAGAAAATGGAGACAGTGTCACTAAAATCAGCGAGTTTAGGCGAGCAGCTCATCAATCGTTGCAAATGGGTTTCCCTCCGTGTCATTAATTATTTAAAAGTGACAAAAAATCGTTGCTCAGATTGACTTCCACGTGCTGCCTTGGAGTCAGTCTGGGTAGATTAAGGGAAGTTTTCTCATTTTGACTTGTTTTCACATTTTCTTTGTGGAGAAGAAGTTTTGTTTGGCTTATTATTATAATATTAACTTATCCTGTGTAAAATAGACACAGCTTATGAAACAGGTGTGCAAAACACATACAATAAAACAAAACACACAAACATCCCACTTGTCCAAACTGTCTGTAGTTTATTCAGCTCTTCTGATCCACAGGTTGCCCTCATGACCTGGAGTTCCGGGAGGTGAGAAACGGCTCCCTGGTGCTCGTATGGGCGACTCCGCTGTATGAGGGTCGGAGTCCGGTCACTGGCTATTTGCTGGAGATCAGCCAGGGTGATCAGTCAGACAGCTGGACAGCACTGAATAAAAAGCCAATCTCAGAAACACATTATAAGGTGAGAGAAGCAACAAAGCAGCTCTGCATTTGCTCATTATCTGATTTACTGGAGCAAAGATTTTACAGTTTATAAACCAGGTGTTTGGTTTTTTTTATTAATCTAAAACAGCAACCCAGCAGAACTGCCTCAGTCTGTCTGCAGCCCAGAATGTTTAAATCATACATTGAATTATTTGGGCGAGTGGTAAATATTTGATGGGCTTCTTCTGGCATCCAGGTGTCGGGTCTTCAGGTGGGTCAGACCTACCGTCTCCGTGTGTCGGCTGTTAATGATGCTGGAGTGGGTCCAGCTTCTCTGCCCTCGGAGCCGGTCGCAGCTCAGACCAAACCAGGTCAGGCCACAGAACTAATATTACAGATATAAATAAAACTCTGTGGAATGAAAAAGTTAGGGATTTAAAAAAAAGAGATGCTTTGCTTTTTTGTAAGTTTTTTGTTTTGTTTTGTTTTTTTGTCAAGAGAGGCCAAGTTTTATTTTGGGATTTTATATTTTTGTTTTCTATGCAGTTTTAATATATAATATGTTTACACATGTTTAAAACATCAGATGAAGGATTTCTAAAGCCATATGATAAAATTAAAAATGTATATTGGATTTTTGACAAATTTTGTTTTTGAGTGAAATCCATGAGAGTTGATAGGTTTCTCTTGTTCTCAGGAACCAGAGACATTGAGATCGGTGTGGACGATGATGGGTTTATATTTTTGGGCTACGAGGCTGTTGAGATGAATGACGAGAGCAAGTTTCTCTGGAGCAAAGATTACACTGAACCCACTGATGTCGAGAGAACAAAAACTGAAACCAAACAGAACAGGTTGGTCCTTCATGTACTGCAGAATCTGAAGGTTCATTGTGACTTAAATATCAACCAGTCTGTTAACTTTTTATTGCTTTCATTTCCTTTTTTACTCAGACGTGAACAAACACAGGAAATAAACTTCAAACCAACGAGATATTTAAAAAAATATATTTATTGATAAAAGACCCCTTTTTCAGTTTTTTTTTTCATGAAATTTAACTCTCACATGAGTCTTTTGAAGCATATAAAGCTAGAGAAAGCTCAAACTGGTTTGTTAAGGCTAAAAGTAGCAAAATGCTAGCTAAAGAAACAAAATGCTAGTCATAATTAGCAAACTACTAAAAGCTAAAAAACCCTAAAAGCTAGTAAGGAAGTAAGGAAACCACAAGCAAAATGTTAACCAAAGCCAAAAGTAGCAAAATGCTAGCTAAAAGCTAAATCCAACAAAAGACTAGCTGATACCTAAATGTATCACAAGGCTAGTTAAAATTAGTAAAAGATTACCTAAAAGTTTCAAATGGTTAGCTAAAAGCTAAATGTAGCAAAAGGCTGTTTAAATACTTAAAGTAAGAAAAGTAGATAGCTAGCTAAAAGCATCAAAACCTACATATAAACAAAAGGTCAGCTAAAAGCTAATATATGTTACAACTTCTTATCAGACCAAATTATTACATGCATTTAGCTTTTTCTTGCATCTATCTAGCCTTTTGATAGCTTTACTTAGCTTTTAGCTACATTTAGATTGCCTTTTGCTATTTCAAGTATTTATATAGCCTCTTGCTAAAAGGCTAGATTAAAATACCAAAGCTAATAAAAGGCTTAGAAGAAGCAAAAAAGCCTAATTGTAGCTAAAAGCTGAACATAACAGAACAGTAGCTAAACATTAAAAGTAGCATAAGCAGCCAAAAATAGAGCAAGTCTTTTGTAGCCGATTTTAAATATAAAAAGTTAAAATGTTTATTTAATGCTAAGAATTTTTAAAATGATAAATGAAACTGGAGGTTTTGATATGAATGGCTAAAGCAGATCAAAGTATGTAAGTAGGTAGTGTAAATAAAACATTAAACAAAGAAACAACACTATGAATTAACTCACACTAGGATCATTTCTTATAGCAACACTAGATACAAGGAAGGATTTCCAGCACAAAGTCTGGCTGCTGACAGCAGTGAGAAGCAGCCTTTGCTTGAAGGTGGACAGATGAAGAAGAAGCTCGGCTCATACGTCTGTCACTTTTTAATTATCTGTCAGGTCAGTTCTCACCTTCACAGACCCGTCTGAGGAGGATCTGGGTCTGTACACGGTGGAGCTGAGTGACGCGCCGCAGATATCATCCAGCTACGATTTTACCGCTAAAGGTAAAACCCAAATGTGTAAAATATGTACTTATAAACAGCATGGGAAGGCTTACAGTATGTTAGAAAACTTCAGTCACAAAGGAGAGAAAAAAAACAGTTTTTTTAGTTGGATTTGTGTGACTGACAGCAGCACAGACCTGCAGTGTTTTATTTGAGGGATTAATGAGATTTCCTCTCAAGCTGCCACTTCTACAAGGTCACCTGTTCCCCTGATTTCAGTCAGCTTTCTTGTTCTGCCCACTGATGTTCTGACAGCCTAACAGTCTGACCAAATGCTAATTCAGCTTTCCTTTTTTTATTCTTTTACAGACCTTGAACGTCTGAAAGAACTCAGCTGGCAAGTCAGAAATCCCTGTATGTCCCTCTGTTGTAATATAATCACTCCTGATTTGTTTTTCACTTTAATCACCTAACTAGAGGCTCATGTATTTGACTCTCACAGTCTCCTGTGGTGCACGTCAGATTCTGCACCAGCGCAGGTGTTTTCATGTGATCCAAACTGTTTGTCGTTGATCTTTGCAGTGATCGTTCTGAAGTCGGGCTGGCAGGTGGAGGTTTCTGAGAAGGGCGGCGTGCGTCTTTGGCTTCAGACTGAGAGTCTGAGTGATTCTGCGGAGCTCCGCCTCATCTGCAACGACCGAGAAATCTCCAGCACTCCGGTAGGTTATACAGAAAACTCCTACACCTCCAAACCGCTGCTTTACATGGTTTTCAACTAGTGTGTAAAATTAACTTTTTGACAATTTAAATGCAACACTCATGAAAAAAAAAAAACTGTTTAGACGTGCAGACTTTCTAAAAAGTTATATACTTGAACCCAGTAGTACTGAAAGTAGCTTTAAGCAATATTAATGGTTCTAATTATGGGGAAGTAGCACCCGTGTATCCTGAATGTGTCCACGCTTGTAAATCATCCGTGTGTGTGCATCTGTCTTCATGACAAGTCAGTGTGAATCCAAAACAGTAATTAGTGGTTTAATAAACATCCTACAAGGCAGGAAATAGGTGCTGTCAGCTGAGATGAGGAGCAGGTGTGTAAAGCAGCTGAGGAAGCTGTGAGCTGAGTTAATCTGATGAAGTCTGGATGATGGGAAGACCACCTGAGGTGGAGGTGGAGACGTGGTCCACATCTGGAAAACAACTCGTTTAAAGACACAAGTAAACAGTTTGATTCTCCTGAACCAACATTATTCAAAGATTTAAAGGGGACATATCATATAGTATTAATACTGTATATTAAAATATATATAAGAATATTAAAGTAGTTTTGTTCCCGATAAGCTTGATGACCAAACATTTTTTCACAAGAGGGCCAAAATGAAAATCTATTCAGGGGGGTGCGGGTCAAATGCAGAAATATAATACATGAAATACAAATACTTTTTAAGTAAAGTCCTTAATTTTAACAATTAATCCAGCAGCCAGTGTGGTGGCCCACCTTTGTTTTAGTTTGTTCACTTGGTGAAAGTCTGCCATACGCTCAAGTAGCAAAGGTTCATGGGAAATTTCATGAATTGATAAAATGAGATTTAGTTGCCTTACAAAATGTGCAAATCTACATGTGTAGTTAAATGTAATCTAAATATCTCTTCTTGTTACTTGTATTTCATGTTTCATGTTTAATCTTAATATATCAAGGATAAAGTCAGCACATGAGTGAAACTATCTGCTTTACAGCCCCTTATAGTCACTGAGCCAATGGATAAAATGACTAAGTGGAAATACTGTTTCTATAGGACGACAGGTTATAACCTAGTAACTATATAAACTGCTGCTGGGTCAAATCAAAAGGCCAAATTTGGCCCGCGGGCCCCACTTTGGGCTCCTCTAATAAAACTTTTGTCCATTTCTAATGCGCTCAGTGAAAACGTAACGCAGGAGTTCAGGCCGTAATGTTTTCCGATTTCGCCAGAAAGTAACAAACGGTGCGCTAACAAAATAAAAAGCCTGTCTCTGCTTTAACCATTAAAATGAAAAGACCTGATAAAATGTCACTTTTTTCAATTTTGCTATTGTCATTTTTTTTTCATTTCATTTTAAAACAAAAAAACCCAGAAAAACCACCCAATTATTTGTTATTCTCAGTTTATTTTAAACCGAAAAAAACAAGAACAAAAAAAAAAAGAAAAAAAGAATGAACCATACACGGATTACTTACCAACTACAATTTGGTGGTCTTCATTCTCCTCTTGCCTCTTCCCTTGTTGACATCTTTTAAATCATTTGTTATTTAAAAGTTTCTGCTTCAATATATAAACCCCTGTATCAAACTAGAACTGACCGCTCTGGAAGCTGGAGGGGGGCGGGGTGTGAAGCGCCTCAGTTGAATTTAAAGAGACAGCCTCAAAATGAGTCAATTGACACACCTCAGAAAAAGGGGTGGAAGAGGAGATGTAGAATTACAATAAGGAGGAATTCTGAAGGATTTAAATGTGAAAAAGAAGGCTTTAATAGTATGATGTGTCTCCTTTAAATCACAAGAACAGGTGGAAATGTGTTTAATAATAAAACAGTTTGGTAACAGAGGCTCCATCTTTGCCTTTCGGTGGCGAGTGGTAATAAATCATCTCACAGTTTCTGTTGAAAACCTGTATGGTTGCGTTAAACATGTCAGAGGAGTCTGCAGCTGTTTGCATCAACAACAAAGTAGAAGCTCACCTTACTGCTCACAAATGATGTTTTTTCTTTGCTTTGTAAACACTGAATGTAAAATCTAAATGATAATGTCAGCCACTTTCAAATGGAATGCGAGCCCAGATGACCCCCGAAAAAGGAACATCATCATCATCAAGGAGCACAAGCAGCAAGTGAACAAACATATTTAGCATAAATATACGTTATGACAGCAAATTCGAAATAATCAGCGCCGGCGTCTGGGTTATTGAACCGTGCTGCGCCGAGGTGGCCACAGGGAAAACGCCGGGCATGACACAGAATTTTTATTACAGTTTCACAACTTTGTCGGCTCGGCGTCGTGTCTGTGCGGCGCTGTGTCGGTGCGTGCGCCTGCTTTGCATTCAGCAGCTTCCAGTCGTGTTTCACTTTCATTTATTCCATTATTTCCCAATATCAGAGCTCCATCTGAACACTACTGATTATACATTATTCCTAAATGATCACAGCTGAGGTTTGCAAATTCAAAAGCCATTTAGCTGATTAGAGCCCTTGGGCTTGCCGTACATCACAAATCACAGGCCTATCAACATGCGCGGCGTACACCCAACCCCACGAACATAAAAGCTATGAAAATGAGCCGAAGGTCTGCTGCTTCCTCTGCCTGTTTGTGAGTTTTGCATGTTTTTAGCAGAGAGTAATATTTTATCTGCAGAGCGCAGATGTTGTGTCAGACTCATTGCACCCTGATTCGTGACGTTGTCTCCTGTGGGATCACCTGTGCTGCACTCAGGAACGTTTTGTTTGCTCTTTTGCAGCACCGCAAGATCAACTTCGACAAGGCCAAAGGTCTGGTGGAAATACTGTTTGATCAGCTCTCTCAGGAGGACGAGGGCTCGTACACGGCCCAGCTGAGGGACGGCCGTGCCAAGAACCAGTGCACTTTGGTCTTTGTGGATCAAAGTATGTCATCTGATCATTTCTACCACTGGACTGTCACGTTTTCTGCAGAATATATCACAGCCAAGCAGCAACTCCCATTGATCGGAGCAATAGAAAGTATAATTTGTCAGAAGAAAACCTGCATATTCTGAAAATCCAATGTAAATGCTGTGTGCTGAGTGAGGAGCAAAGTTAAAATGAGCAAAACAGTAAAAGCTTAAACCAGCTTAACAATAGCTAAAAGCTAAAATGAAATTAAAAATAGCAAAACATTAAAAGCAGCAGTACTATATTTAAAATATTAAACTACAGACGTTTGCTTAAAAGGTTCAAATGATCTGATCACATGATTTGGTTGATGTTTGGGTTTATTTTACCCAGTTTGACGTTTGTTGTTTGTTTCTTGGCAGAGTTTCGGGAGACGCTGGCCTTGGCTGCCAAAAATCGCCGGGACAATCAGAGAAAATCGGGTGAGAGATATGCATTTATCAAAAGCAAACAATAAATAAATAAATATTCTGATAAACTTTGATGGACAAATTACTGGATTAACACCAATCATGCCAGATAATTTTTTTACATTTGTTAGTTGCATTATATTTTAGGTAATCTTAGTGTTTAATAAAAAAAAAAATAACATAATTCAACTTGCTCAGACTTTGTAAAATGTCATAATTAAAGACAAAAATTGAAGCTCTGAGCTGATGAGCGGCCTGCTGTCTGTGTGCGTAGAGGCCAATGGCCCAGAGTTTCTCACACCACACTTACTATTTCAAGTCACACTCAAAGTTCAAAGAGCAGACTTTTGTTTAATACACGTATTAAAAAAAATCATAAAATAAATGTAAAAATGTGGTACTTGTCTCAAAAACCAGGTCCTGTTTTTTTAGTTATCAGTTCTTTTTATCATATTTTTATACTTTGTATTATTATTATATTATTATCTGTTTGTTCTGAATGATAACTGCTTATTGTTTATGTCTCTCAAGGACCTTATTTCCAAGAATATTTGACGTGGAGCGTGAATGAAGACTGTGAATTAATTATAAAGTGCAAGGTACTTCTATATAATACAACTACAACAAATAATAAACACAAACCACCATTAAGATGGAGGGCAGAACCCTAAATAAAGTCACAAAATAAAATAAGATCAAGAAGAATACACTTTTTTTTGCCAAAACTGAATAAAATATCCCAGATCTGGATGTGAATTCAAACCACCAATTCAGTTTTAAGCCTTTAGATGGTACTAAGTATAACAATAGAAGAAGAGACATAAAATAATAAAAGCTGTGGTTTTGATGTGGTATTTTGTCTCCACAGGTCACCAACACAAAGAAGGACACGTCTCTGAAGTGGTTTAAGGAAAATGTGGAAATAAAGGAGTTTGTTTATGATCAGACATCAGGAATCAGCTCAGTCACCATCCCACAGGTATTTTCACAGGTGGTTCCAAATGAATTCATTTCAGCATTCATAAATTGTAGATTACGTAAAAAAATAAAATAAATAAATGATTAAACACAGTGGCAGACAGTTCATCTTTAAAAGATCTCACATGTAGAAGCTCCTGGGTTTCCTTCCAAATGAGTTTTGAGAGTAGTTTGGCCTGAAAATAAAATGTTTTTTTTTTTTTTTCTGAGAATTAAACGATTAATTAGAATGATTTCACCTTAGGTTACGAAGAAAGAAGCCGGCTCGTACAGAGCTGTGGTGTCAGACGGCAGAGGAGAGGATGTCAGCACCTTAGAGTTACTGAACGACGGTGAGATGTATCCTCCTGTCCACAAACACAACAATTCATTCATTCATGACAAAAATGAAAGGATTATTTTCTTTCCTATGTGTGTGTTTAGTGTTTACAGAGTTCCAGCATCAGTATAATAAGCTCATTACAAACTTGTTTATTTTATTCTATTTCTTTTTTCAGAGTATGACAAGCTTCTCCAGCATCTGAGTAAACAATGTGGTGAGTTTAATGCAACATGAGAACCATGCTGATTCGTTGCTCTTCTTTTGATATGAACAGTAATTGAATGAAGCCCGAGCGTTCTGTAACAACAAGTCCTGATTGTCTGCAGCTCTGTCAGCTGGTCCACTGAGGATTCAGAGCACCGCTGAAGGTTTCAGGCTCTACTGCTCGCTCAAATATTACATCAGCTTCCTGAAGACGAGCTGGTTCTTTCAGTGAGTTCATCTGCGGAGTTTCTCTCTGAAACTAACAATCACACAGTTATCCTTTGATTTCTGAATCAAAGGCTACAAAACAAGGAGATTTTCAGGCTTTAGCCTCGTTTTGTAGCTGTGGTGATGATGATTCAAGAGGATTCTTAAGTTTATCTCAGCTGTCTGTTTTATTTTTTTATCATTATTATTTTGCTGTTAAATTCCATTGACTTTTAGTTGAAAAGTGGGCGGGCCTTCTCATTGTCTTTACAAGCTAACAAACGATAAATCCTGTAAATAATCTGCATCGTGAAGTTGTTTGAATAAGATAAATTATTCAGCAGACATCACCCACTTCAGCTATCAGAGAAACTCACAGAACTTACTGTGATAGATAAGTTCTGAATACTAGTTCTCTTTATGTCCAACAATGAAAAGATAAACAAAACAAGTGTTTGTCAGAATTAAAGGATGAAAGAAAATCATGGTTGTTCTGTTAGATTATTTTTTCCTTCATACTTGTTTATTTATTTATATTGTATAGACTCTAATATAGCGTAGTAGTGCTTTTAAAATCAGGCTGATAGCGCCATCTGCTGGATTATGTGTGTGCCGAAACAGAAACAGTGAATCAACTTTACTGAAATTCACCCTGAAATTGAATTATTAAAAAAAGCAGACCTTAAATAAAATAAGTAAAATAATATGTAAAAGATAAAAATACAAAAACTGTAGCTTAAAGTATGTGAAGAAGATAAATAGATCAGGAACTCTGTATTTCTCTGGTGAGGTTTATTTTAAATAAAAGTGAATATGTTGAAAAATAAAACTATTACAAAAACCAATAAGTCACAGCAAACCGTTCCCAGCTGAGCTGAATGTTTTGCTCCATGAAAGGGCAAAGCAGCACAAAGTGTGCAGAAGTAGTCTGATTGCTATGGATTTGTTGTTATTGTTATAGATCCGTCCCAAATAAACAAGCAGGGTAACTGTTTTTTTTCCGCGTATCATCCCTTTTTTCTGGTAGAGAGAAAAGGATCGATCAGGAGGCCAGGACCAAGCCCGGCAGCAGCACGCAGAAGGTCTGGATTGAAATCTTCGACCCAACAGAGAACGATAAAGGCAAATACACGTTAGAAATGTGGGACAGCAAAGAGACGCACAAGCGATCGTTTGAACTGTCCGGAGACGGTGAGTGGAAATAAAGCTTCTTCCAAACATAAAACCTTGTGAGAACCCGAAGGATTACATGTTTTGTTTTTATCCTTGTCATCGTAACAGGTTTTGCTGAAGCCCTGCTGGAGCACCAGAGGTTAAAGTAAGTGCTAAGCTGCTTGTTTTAAAGGAATTATTTTATATGATGACACTGATGTATCATAAATAACAAACACAAAGTTATTAATGCATTAACTTTACGTTTTGATTTCAACCCTCAGGCAATTAGCCATCGCTGAGAAAAGTGAGTTTTCTTGTTGATTCTTTTGAGTTTAATAAAGATTTGAGCAATTCTTCTTGGATTTCAGCTCAGTTTTTGTTTCCCGCTCTTCTCACAGACCGCGCTAAAGTAACCAAAGGTCTTCCCGACGTCGTCGCCATCATGGAGGGCAAGGTATGTCGGAGATCAGACGCATTTGTAACAGTTTCACACGTGGGCTCTCGTTTTCACTCATCCCTGTCCCTCCTTCAGTCTCTGTGCCTGACCTGCTTCATCGACGGCGACCCGGCCCCGGAGATCTTCTGGCTTCGCAACGACCGGGAGATCCTGGATCAGGCTCGGTTCACCATCACCAAGGAGCCCAAACGCAGCTCCATCACCATCAACCAGGTCAACACTGAAGACTCTGGAAAGTACAGCATTTTAGTGCGCAACAAACATGGGTCTGAAACGGCCGATGTGACCGTGAGCGTCTACAAGCAGGGAGAGAAACCTCCGGCTAACGCAGTGGAGATGTTTTAAGGCTGCAAACTGTCTGGATTTCGTTTTTTTTTTTTTTATGACAATTTAACTGAGCTTGGTATATCGAAATTAACAAGTAGTTTTGGTTTTGATTTCATCAACAAAATTGTGTATTGTTATCCCCTAGCTGCCTGCTAGAAGGTTCTGAGTTTGAGTTATTTTCCATCAATCAGAGATCCGGACAATCAGTTTATCTAAATGTCTCAGTTGCATTGCATTGCAATGCATTTAATTTAAAACTGTAGCTGCAGGTTTGAACTTTTGGTGTGACAGATGTGTTGGTGATGTGTTATGAATAAAGCCATTTACAAATATGTTTCTATTGTATTTGTTCCTTTTTTTCCCTTTTTAATCTGTAAACTTTGTATTCTGAGATCAGATTGTCTATAATTTTTCAACCAGTCTTCTCTTTCAATATAAAAGCAAACAGTCCTTTTGGTCATTAACCTTACTGTCGTGCCTTCCTGTGTCAGGCAGGGCCAAGATCAGAAGGTTAACAATATGCTAATTTAATTTAAAACCACGTGTTGCTTTATTAATTAAAATTAAAATAATATGGACAAAATGTTCTCAAATTCCAGTGAAACATCAAAGGAAAAAAAGTATTTCTTTTGCTTTGTATCGTTGTTGCTTCTTTTGCATCCAGCCCTGCGTTCATCACAAATACAGCAGCTCTGAAACATGTAACCGTTCTACCTATATCATACACAGTAAGTAGATATGTTATATGTTGCACTAAAATATTTAAATTTTCCCCTGGTGCAGGATGAGGGTTGGCCAAACAGGAGTAACTGAACTCCAGGTTGTTCAAACAGTTGATTACTTCAGAGGCTTGTGTTACTCATTAGCCACAGTACTCTTCTGTCTATTCCTTTGGGTATAAGAAGGTGTGGGTGTCCGTTCACCGCCATCACATTGTGTTGAGCTTCACACAACTGTCTCAGCCTCCAGCCATCTTGGTGAGGGAGAAACACGGAACCTCTGGAAAGCATGGACTTCAATGGAACGTGGCAGGTCTACGCTCAGGAAAACTACGAGGAGTTCCTCAGGGCCATGGGTGGGGCGGTCGTCCGTTTTCTTTATGCTTTGTGACTCACAAAACTCAACGGTTAAATAAGCTTTTGAACATCAAACATTTCTTCTCAACAGAACTCCCAGAAGATGTGATCAAGATGGCCAAAGACATCAAACCAATCACTGAGATCAAGCAGACGGGCAATGATTTCGTCATCACCTCCAAGACGCCTGGAAAGTCTGTGACAAACTCCTTCACCATCGGGAAGGAGGCTGAAATTACCACCATGGATGGCAAGAAGCTGAAGGTGATTTTGTTTATTACTTAAACTGCAAGAAACATGATTACTATAAGCTTGAGCAGTTTGTAAGAAGAGATGATGTCAAATTCTTTGAATAAACATTGACATGTCCTTAGCATTGACATCAATCCATTACTCCACAGAGACAATAGTCTTTAGTATCTCATAAATGTCACTGAAAATGTTGTTTCTTCCGAGGATGCATTGTGTAAACTGAATTGTCTCGTCTCCTCAGTGCATTGTCAATCGGGAGGGCAGCAAGCTGGTCTGCAAAACTGGAAAGTTCTGTCATATGCAAGAGCTGAAGGGAGGAGAGATGGTTGAGGTATGTTTAAAAAAAATAAAAGTATCATGTTTATTTTCACGCATTAAAATTAAGTGGGTTTTTTATGTTTCTTCTGTCTTTTTTCCTGTTTAGACTTTGACCGTGGGCTCAACAACTCTTGTCAGGAAGAGCAGAAAGATTTAAGTCTGGCAGTGGAAAAGAAAATGTCTATTTAAATAAAAAAAAGTGATTAGTATGTGTGGTTTCTGCTGTTTTGCATGCATGTTTTAACAACTGACACATTTGTTTCTGACCTGTAAGACAAACCAGTTGCAAAAAGACTAGCAATCATTCTGTCATATCCAGTCCACTGAGTCTTCAGCAAATAAACAAGACACCAAAAAAAAAAAAAAAAAAAACAGCTGATCCCTTTTTATAATAATTATGCTACTTAATATTTGTTGACTTTCTCAAATTTGAGATAAATATCAAACTATACGAGGAAAATCAATATCTACAAAATAATAACTGTCAAAAGAAAAAAACAACTACAATGTGTTTTACGGTTCATTCTTGTTCAGCTGTAACTAAATGTGATCACTTTCCTGTTAAAGCTGTTCTCATTTCTATCAAACATGAAATCAAAACACAGCTGAAGGAAAGCATGTGTGTATTCATTTGTGAAGCCCATCAGTTTTTTTGAAGGTGGTCCTCATGAACGATTGATGAGGGAAACTTTTGTATCCAACAGCAACTGATCAGCCTCCATATGTCCTGGATGACTCAGTTGTTTTAAGAGTTTAACATGATTACATCTGAACCATGAATAATCCCCACAGCCTGGCTCTAAGTTTGTACAGAAAACTCCATGCGGTTGACTGAAGAACGCAATTAATAAGAATCTGCCAACATTTAGTTATTGATGTAGATTTTTATGGCATCTTATCAAGAGAGCAGGTAGAACTTCCTGTAGACCATTTAAATTAAAACTACACATAAATGTCTACTTCAATGGTAATCACAGCAGGTTCTGCTTATGTAAGTCAATGTTTAGGATTGTGTAATGAACAGGTACTGAAATTGTTCAACTAATAGCCTATAGTCATTGCATCCAATATGGCATTCACTTATATTTGGAGTATTTTCTGCAACCATTCCTACAGTTTGTATACATTTTTAGTAGGTGTAACTATCCTGAATACTAGTTAACAACACATACAAAAAAGTAAACAGACACATGTGTAGGGGGGTAAGGGATGGGTTTATTATTCTTTTTTTTTACTTTATGATCAAGTTATAGCACATTGTTTTACATTTTTGAATACCAATCGATACCAATTTAAAATGGGGGCACATCTTTAAATAATCAGTGACACTGTATCAGAGGGACAAATTAGCAGCCAATTTTTTTGCTTAAAAATTTAGAGTAAGGAGACGTTGCCATGTAAAATCCAATCCGGCCATGGAAAAAACAGAACAAAAGGCAGTACTTAAAAAAGCAATTCACCCGTCAGCTGGCGGAAGAACAGCCGAGGGGTGAAAAGGGACAAGGTTTTTGGTGATCGGTACTGAATAAAATTTCAACTTAGGCACAAAAAGTCAGCTTATAAAAAGTTGTAAGCACGTCAAACTCAAATCTCTACATGTGCAAGTCTCCTCGAATCCAATTGTTTTAAAGCAATTTATCAAAAATGCACATAGCATCCTTCACCCTGCACTGTGTAATACAAAACAATAAAAACATGTGCAAGATCTTCGTAAAGATAACAGTGCAGGGGTACTGATAAATGCTATTGGCAGGGATTTTTTTTGTTTTTTTAACAAAAATATTCTTTTATATTGAAGACATGTCCTTAGCATGTCATACATTCATCGTTATTACTAAAAATACTTTTTGTCGTACAGGCATCAAACTTGGCCTGCAAATGTACATATGCTACAAGTACTTTTAAACATTTCGTTATTTACATGGCTCTTGAACACAATAACAATCTCTGTTTTGTTATTTTTATGCTGGCGAGAAGCAGCTTCAATTCTGCAAAGAGAAAACAATAGAGGACTGAATCACAAAAATAAAGAATTCATAAGATAGTCCATTGCATCTTCACCACTTTCCATAGCATCTTGGCCTGTTATTCGGGGTGAAAAGTCTTGATTACAGTGCAGGAGGGTAAACAACGAGCAGCAACAAGAGGCTACAGGGGTACAAAATATCAGATGGTCAGTCGAAGACAGAATTTGTCAACAACAACCCCTTATCTCAAGTATCTGAATTTTAAGCCCCTTGGGCCACCTCCCTCCAAAAAAGCTCCTCAGTTCTGCCTTCCTCCAGACACAGACGCTTGCAGCTAACTGGACCCCACCGTGCGAGTGAGGCACACTTCCGCGTGTTAAAGCTGCAGCTCTGTCCTGAGGAGGCAGACGCTGGGGGAGAGTAACAGTACTGATTGAAACAAATGAACAGCTGGGTAATGTCAATCCGTTCACCATAAAGGCTGGCAAGATAAACGGAGTGGAAACTATGCCAACCATAAAGAGGGTGTTGAAAAAATTCATTAAAATAAACAGTTCAACATAGCTTTGGTTACACACAGAGCTTCAAACACTTTTCAACCACAATAATACGGACTCGTACAAAATAATGCTATGATAAAGAGTGTTGCGGACTTCAGGCACACTCAACTCCTATAGTGCATCTGCGCACAGCGCAATAAAAAAAGGGTACAGGAGTTGGTGGTCTGAGGTCCATGTGCTATGGTCTCTCACTAGCCATCGAGGTTAGTCTTTCAAACTGAACTTACCCACTAGCTCATATCCAATACAAAAGCTTTTTCCTTGCAGAACTGCAGTTGAGTACCTTTTTCCACTTCAAAACAATGTAAAAGCTAAAAACATAAAGGGGGCACCAAAAAAAATTGCTACAAATGTGAACTTGCTTTAGCACCTGAATCTTTGGATGTCAATCCAAAGGATCAACCTTTAACAAAATTATTGTGTCTGTCCACAGAAATGGACCATAAAAGTAATGGGCTTTACCTGACCTAAAGTACGACCCCGATATGGGGAGGAAAGAAGCACTCAATCTGCATTAAAAGCCAACAATAAAAAGAACAAAACAAAACAGAAGTAAAAGGAATCCAGTTTGTCAGTCACAGAAACTGGCTCCACTATAAGCATCACTAACCAGCAAGGCAACAAGACTGTAATAGATGAAATATTTTAAGATTGACTTCACATCTTAAGTTTAACCTTAGGTTGATGTTGGCCAAAAAAAAAAAAAGTTTATTACAGCTTTGAGGCGTTCCTGGCAAGAAAATGCCTCAACAGAGTCCCAGTCTATGTATCGGCTCTATTTAAACGAAGTGTGGGTTTTTAGCTAAGCCTGCACCTTTAAGAGGCTCTTGAGCTGGAAGGCCATCATCTCCCTGTGGTCACAGGGCCCCATCGGGAAAGACACCCAGTGACTGGGAGGTTTGGGCAACACGCTGGGTGAGGGTGGCTCACTGAACTTAGGCCCCGCATAGCCCGGGCTGCCCTGCGTTGACAGGAGCGTGTTGAGGTGAGACACTGCACCCTCCCAGTTTTGATCATAGCTGTTGGCAAAACGGACAGAAGTATTCTTCTCCGCGGACACGGCCTGCCGCGCCTCTGGAGACCTGTGGTAGGCAGCGCCTTTGTCGCTCCGGCGGAGGCCGTGATGATGAAGGCCCCCCGCTCCCGCTACGGACACTGCCGCGGCTCCGGTCTGGTCGCGGCTTCTCTGCTTGGCCTTGCCAAGCTGATGGTTCTTCTTGGGGCGTTCAGGGTGGGAAATTGGAATGTTGTATCTCTCTCCGCCTCCCATGTTTTGGTACTACCTGTCACCTGCAAAAAATTAAAAAAAAAAAAAAAATTAATTAAAAATGTTTTAAAAGGAAGCACACATATTACTTTGCACTGGGATTGTTTGTAGTAATTTATTTTAACTGATGAGTAATAAAAGAGACTTTGTACTGCTCATCATTCGCAACAAGAAAACAAGTCTAGCAGCTACGTGCAGGAGGCGCAGACATTCAGGGCCGACTGCCCCTCCCCCACACCTCCCTGAGCCAAAACAGCCCCAGCTCTCCCCCCTTTGTTGTCAAAAAACTCAAATACCTCTTTAATCTTTCACCTCCAACCGGTCCCCAGGTCCTCGAAGTAGTTTTCTGTCTACTTCTCGCTGCACTTGTGTGTCCAGCAAGGTCTGAGGTTTTCATGTGCCAATGAGCGTTGTTTTTCCGTGAAGCCGAGCTGAACATCAATTCACCTCGGCGCACGATGCTCCCAGAAGTCGTCACCCTTAAAAAAAGAAAAGAAAAAGCGAGAAAATGTGAGTTAGATGTGCAAAATATGCACCACTGCCCAATAACTGGATCTAACTTGGTATCTGTTATGTAACGAAGCGTTAGAGATTTCTTACAGGAGTGCTATGCAAAGTGCGTCATCACTTGACTCGACAGCCAACAACAAAAACAAGCTTGTTGTTTAATATTTTCAGTAGCGCTTGTAAATATTTAAACAGACGACCAACACAACAAAACATTTACATAAAAAAAGATTTTCACTTTTCCTTTGTTTATAATCATAAGCAGCTATTTCTGGAGATATTAGTGAAGCTAATTTCGACGTACAAAAAATCTATTCCATGTGAAAATGATTTTATTTTACAATTACATATAATTTTAACGAAAACTAAAAGCTTTATGTCCCGTTTTGGGTCTGTTTTGGCACCAAACCAAAACAAAGACGCTGAATTCAATATGGCGACGACACACGACTGCTTCTCAGAGATTATTCTTACCGACTTCCTCAGGCTTTGTTGTTGAAGCCTTTCGTCGAAAATAATTGTCGTTAGCCTCTGATATCACTCAGCAGACTATGTAGGAATCACAGCGAGCTATATTTCCTACAAAATCCGCCACCCTGCGAGGCTGGTTCTGCTGTTAAACCGTGGCCGTACAAAACGCCACCCCTCTCCTCCGATTCTGATTGCAACAAAATGGAATCTACAGTACAGATATGTAGTCTGCTGGAGCACACAGCCGACCAATCACGTACCGAGAGCGATCCGCTCGACCAATCAGAAAGGAGATGCGCAGACGCATTCGTGTCTGTTGCCAAGACGGGTGACGTCAATCAGCAACCCTCCTCTCTTTTCCTTTGTTGGAGCTCGAGCGAGCCGAGTACTTCCTGAGAGAAACTCAAAAACAACCGTTTTCGGTCCTTTAAACCTTACTCTTTCCAGCATATATATGTAAACAATACCCCAATTTGCACAGAAAACACAGAATAATAGTTTAATATGTTAACATGGACAGTGCTTTGTTATGTAACCTCAACATACAAGATAAAAAGCAAAATAGTCTACATATAAAACGCTTAATTTCTTTATTCCTTCATCCCCCTCCCCCTTGAAACAGGAAATGATTGTTTTTCCATGTAGGTTAAATCTGTTGTGCAGCTCTACACAGCTGCAACAGGCTACAATAACAGCAGCAGCTTATGTCTGAAAACTACCCATCCCCCCAGCCCTGTCTGGCTTGCTGAGAAAACATCTTATTGTTTCACTGAAACTAGGTCTTTTCTCATTGTTATCACTAAATTGTCTTAAAGTCTCATAAAGGTTATCTGGCCTTCAACAAATGACTATGATGTGATACTTTCTAATTCTACAAATACAAATTTCTTTTGTCCTAAGCTGCACAGCAAACGCCTAATTTGCAGAAAAAGGTCCAACGTCTATTGTACATTTGTGGCAATGCATCAACCTGTAATTTGGTGTAATTTAGTGGGAGCGTTTCTCACAATGAGTCATAAAACTCCAGCAGGTGATTGTTTGTGGAGGCCACGTGACATACAATTATTGAAAGAAAAGTTTGTTTTGTACATTTTGGACCTAAATCTGAATAGAAAAATAGTTTGAAGATGACATAATCTAGTGTCTAATTTAAGGATATTTATTAAAATAAAACAACTATGAAATCAAACATAAAGGGTATCCTAAACTATATCAAATGGTACTGTTTGAAAGAGTTTACTGTAGTAGGCTTCCAGATAATTTTGAAATGCAGATACTTTTCACCTAGACTGAGGACTTTGACCACTGATAATACAGACTACCATAAAGTTTACTGTTGGGTTTTTATGGCAGTTTGCAGGTCTAAGTCTACAGCGAGATCTACCAGTTATACAAAGTTCACGGTCAACTCAACTTTCCGTGTTTAAAGAGCCTGAAAGAGTGTTACGCAACACGGTGTGTGTCAGCCAGCAAAGAGCATGAAGGGACACGCCACTGAAACGCAACGCCGCCCATCAGGACTGGCTATGTATGGAAAGTAGGTCAGCGAGGGGCCTCTGCAGGTCATCAAAACATTTCTGACTCTTTGCCAAAGTTGGCAGCGTGTAAACACGCCGAAGTGGCAGCTGAAAAGTGGAATGGAAAAAAAAAAGAAAAGGTGTTCAACTCGTTCTTTTTGTCACACAAAGCAGGGATGGAATCTTTGTGTTTTGCTTTTGGCTATATTTAGTAATTATTCACTCTGAAAGGTGTAAAAGAAGTGAACAATGGGAGTCTTCTCAAGAATTTAAACCATTTTAAATGCCCCAAACAGTAACCAGAATAGCAGACAGTTTTTATTCTCATGAATTCTAACATTGACAGGAATTGACAACAAGTTTCTATCTTTGATGGAATTGTGCTGTTTTTTAAGCTTTTTATTCTGTTACTTCATTTCAAGTAAGATGTTATTCTTTGCACTCTGTTATCATGGTAGTGACTTATTTTTAAGATTAACACAGTACTCAATAGATTATGTAACAAGTTTATTTGCAAATTACTGCTTTGTAAATCAATTGTTTCAGCCGTGACTCAAAAGTAACCTTTTATATAAGCTGCAAACAAATGCAGGAAATAATCCTTTTTACCAACGTTTCTTGTGTTTTTTACTACCTATATACTCCTCTGTGATCAAGTATCTCACCTAAAATAAGACAAAATTAAAACAAACTAACCAAGAAAATAAATCAGACTTGTGGAAAAGAACATCAAGAACATCTTTCTGGTCTTCTACTGATAAATGTAAAGTGTGGAGAAAAAAAAACTCCCTATATTCTGATGTTTTAGCAATTTAAAATTTTAGAGTAATATAATAATCAATCATTCAGAGGGATTAAATTGGTGTTTTTACTTCAAAACTAGAAGATATTCTACAGTTAAATACATTTTTAAATAAATAAATAACATTCCACTCCTGGCTGTCACCTACTGACAAAGACAATTGAATAAACTCACAAATTAAAATAGATTTTCAGTGAGATTTTCATTTATGTTGCAGATGACTTGTGGATAGAAACTCTTTGAAAGTCTGTCTCTCTCTGACTTCACACCACTGTGTCGTCTCCCTGACAGCAGAAGTGTGAACAGTTGGTTTTGGGGGAGGGTGCCATTCCTGATGATGTGATTGGTCCTCTTGATCACCCTGCTGATGTAAATGTTGCTCGGTGGTGGAATGCAGTGACAACCAACCCAATTATAGAAGAATAGAATAGAAACAGCCTTTGTTGTCCCACGCAGGGAAATTCAGGTGTAGCAGCAACAGATATACTCAGGTTACTCACTGATCCTCACTGTAAAAGTACCAAGGAACTTGAAGATTTTCACCCTCTCCACCTGGGTCCTATCCCAGATAAGGACATTAATTCAATGTTGAAGTATGGTTTAAAAAAAAAAAAAGTTGATTTTTGGTTAAGGTTGACAACTGATGTTGAATTAACCATCAAACAATCATCCAATTCTAACTATTAACCAATGTTGAAAAGATGTTATTGAATCAATATTGTTTCATGGTTGAATTCTAATGATTGAAATGTCAACATTTAATCAATGTTGAATCAACATATGTTATTTTTGGCACACTCCTCTTCCTAAGAGGAAGGAGGAAAACAGGTTGAATCAGCATTGATATAGAATCAGTTATGGTTGAAAACCTAACATTGATTCAACATGATAGTTACAGACCACTTTTTGTATAGTTTCAACATGGAAGAATATTGATGCATAACCATATTTCAACGTTGATTCACTCATGCGAAGGGTGCCAAAATGCTCCTTCTTTCTCCTTCTGGAGTCAAAAAATCATCTTGGTCTTATTTTAAATGAGAGATTGTTTTCTTCACACCAGTACGACACCTCCGCCACCGGTTGTCCTCCCCATCAGTTGAATTTTTCATATTCTAAAAAGGAACCAATCCAGAAACACATAAAAACAAAACAACCATGCACACACACACACACGTTTGTTTTTCTATCCTCATGGGGACTTTGCATTGACTTCAATTAATTTATCTGTCATTTCTGTAGCCTATAGCCCTTATCCTAAACCTAAACAGCCCAGTACATAACTAACCTTAAACCTAACCTAAACTCAATCCAAACCTTAACCCCTAACCCACCAATGGTATTTCCAGCAAGTGGGACCAGGCTTGTGTCCCTATAAGGAACAGTGGGTCCTCACCACCAGGAAAATGGTCCAAAATCATCTCCAGCAGGTAACAAAAAGATGTACACAAACATCAATTTAATGTCACTTAATGAACAAACCAGTTGTTTTTGATAGTGAACAGAAAAACTCCAACTTTCAAACTGTACACAGAAATTTATGTGAGGCAATGAAACAAATCAGACACATGAAGTATGATTTAACAAAAAAAAGTATGTTTTGGAGTAAACCTTGCTAAAGTTTACGTGTCTGTATAATGTTCCTAATAAAATAACCACTAATATAGTGTCATGGAAAAAAAACAAAAATAAAACCTGGCTCATAATCTGAGAAACTAAACAGAAAAATAATAATAATAATAATAATAATGATCAAGCACTGCTAGTATGCAGCATGACATATTTAGAGTTGGTATTACGCTGACCTTGTTTTTCTGTTGTTTTTCATATCACTCATCTGATACGGCTCTGTGGAGGTCTGGTATTCTGGAAACGAAGGGAGGAAATTTGATTAATGGATTCGAGATAAGTCAATCTTAAGCAGTAAGGACAGGTCTGAGGTTTGTGTCCAGGGTGATTTCTAAAGGGGTGTGTTGTTGTGTAACGAGATGATGTAATCTGAGAAATAATTGAACATTAATGGCTTCAGTCTGTCCCGCTGTCTATTGTGTTTATGGTGCACCTGAACAGACGAGGACAGACAGGAAATCTTATTGTAGCAGCACTGTCAGCTACTAATGACATTTTCTGCCTCCTGGCCAACCTAATCTGTTGGGTCAGAGGAGGAGAAAGCGCAGCTTGTGTACCAGAAAATATGTAAACAAAACATCCTAGTTTTATAGCTGCAGTTTTCTGAAATCATATATATTTTTGACCTCTTTTTTTTGCCAAGGAATTTATTTTTTGTTTTGTTTTCCAGATTAGTTTAGTCTTATTTAGCACTTATCTTCAGATTTAGAGACTGAATTAGGTTTCTAATTTACCACATAATGCCTCAGGTATATGACGTTTTGCAAACTAGTTAATTTGTTGTAATTTATTTTACTTTTACCAGAGGGACGTGATCTAAATTAAAAACCTAAATTGTGGAGAAAACTGCTTGCTAAAGTTTAAACTGAATAATGAAGTCAAACTTTTAACAGATCGGCTTGATGATTTGTAAATGAGCAACAGTGTAAAGATCTGGGTTGTCCATCATTGCCCCCTGTTGTTGTTCCAGCAGTACTGCACAATGGCCTTATTGCTTTGTCAAAAACAAAGCTGACTGCTTCACGTTTTAATCAAACACAAAAGTAAAACAACAATAAATACTAATGTACTCAATAGATATTATAGTAAAACTGAAATAAACTACAGAAAATCCCTGTAGCATGTCTTCAACAGTGGTGGGCACAGTCCCCCTAAAGAACAAAGGCACTAATAGGGGAACTAATTTCCTGGTTAGTGCTTTAGGGCTTTTTCTATTTTTTAAATTCATTAGTAGATTAGCACTTGCTAAATGTATGGGTTAAATTTAAAAGCACTAACTGAGGTCTATAAATGTCATTGATCAACTTTATTGTTCACAGTTGAGGGTATATGCTATTACTCATTTTGTTCATATACGTGTATTTTCAAGGTCACATATGTCAAACTCATGGCTCACGGGCCAAATGTGGCCTGCAGGTGACTCTCATTTGGCCTGCCAAGGGCACTAGGTGACAACATTCTGCACACAGTAAATATTGTCTCATGTTGACACTGAAGAATATTTCATGTGTCATCTGGATTATTTTAGTGCTTTAGAATTAGATTTTGCTAAAAATTTTCAGTGCATTAGTGCTTTAGAATTAGGGGATCTAAATATTTGAGTTAGTGCTTTAGGGTTAGTGCAACTAATATTTAGATTAGTGCTGCGCACTACTGGTCTTGAAGTTTTGCAGAAGCTTGATAATCACTCATTCATTCAAGCGTGCTAAAGTAGAGAAAAACATAAAACAATCAAATTAATTTTGTAGGACGTAAAAAAAAAAATTAAATAAAGTTAAATAAATATCTCCTAACCCGCTCTGCCACTAAAAAAACAGTAGAAAGGAGTTTTACACGTCTCCCCGTCCTCCTTTCCCTGCTCCTCTGTGCTTCAGGTGCTGCCCCACTTTCTGCATGACCCCATGATTTCTGTCCACCTCCACCTAGTGGCAGACTTGTAAAGTAAATAAGTACACATACTTTGTTACTGTACTTAAGTAGACATTTTGGGTATCTGTACTTTACTTGAGTAAATATTTTTCAGCCTACTTTTCTCTTCTACTTCTTACATTTTCACACAATTATATGTACTTTTTACTCTTTACATTTAAAAAAGGCAAGAAGTAGAAAGTTGTTATTTTTATTTCATTTTTGTTTGTTTTCATTCCAGCTTTTTATTGTAAAAAAATAAATACTACCCATATAAATTGTACCTCCTAGATAGAGTGAATTTTTAATTGTGGTTGAATGAGAAGTATAAATATATGAAATTCTGATACCGTATTAGTTTTTACACAAACAAATCATGTAACAGCAGGACAAAATCATTGAATAAAATAACTGCAAATTGCATTTGGCCGCAGCCCTCAGATAGATTTTCATTTTGGGGAAAATGTTTGGGCAGCCTCGATATAAATATATATATATATAAACTGAAACAGCTAGACTAGTGCATCCTAAATTTAACATAAATTATTTATTTTAATACAACATAGTCATTTCTGCATTTTTTGGGGAGGTCACCTCCTAATAAATGTCATTGCGTAAAATCGAACTTTAACTTTTACCAAAGTAATTTCTTTTGGTAAGATACTTGTTCTTTTACCCAAGTATTTGTGGTACTTTATACAACACTGCTTGGTGTTAAAATGCAGTCCTTTAGCAAGTAGAACAATCAACATGCATTATGATTCAGAGAGATTCAGCCTTTGTTCCACCGGTGCCTTTAAACATTTTCAGAAACAGGGGGCTTTTTTTTTTTTTTTGGAAAACCAGGGTGTCAGCCAACTTCCTCCAATTCAATTCAATTCAAATTAATTCAATTCAATTCAATTCAATTCAATTCAATTCAATTCAGTTTATTTATAAAGCGCCAAGTCACAATACGTTGTCTCGAGGCACTGTACATAAAAAAAGAACATTCTAAAGAAGAAGCCAGCAGATTGTGTTGAATCACACAATCTGCTGGCTGATTGTGTTGAATCACTTCATCACAGTTTCCCATCCTGAGCAATGGTTCTTACCTTTAACTTCACACCATGATAAAAAAAAACCTTAAAAAAAGCAATAATAATAATAATAAATTCAAAGGGCTTTTAGGGAAATTCAGGGGTGACTATTAAGTGGCTAAAAGATTGAAAAGCAGCTTAAGACATTATTACATCTTTCTCACGGGTCACATACAATGCTGTGGCGGGCCACATTTGGCCCGCAGGCCATGAGTTTGCTACATGTGCAATACAAGATTAGTCACAGCTAATCAACCTCAGTCAACACAGAAATCGCCACAATTTTGCCAACCGTGAGCTGAACTGTATAGCTACGTCAAATGGGGTTAATTTTAGTGTCTCTCCTCTCTCGCTCTCTCTCTCTTGTGTCATCATAGCCACACTGCTTATCTTCTTCTCTCACACACACACAAACACACACACTCTCTCTTGCCACCAGTGAGGTTTAAGCAGGCATGTTACAGTTGTTCTGCTGCTGATAACGACAGTAAATCATTTCTCCTGAGCCCAGCAAGGATAAACTGTAAGGTAAGCTTCTAAAAAGTGTTTTTATCATTATAATTATTATTATTTATATAGTGTTGCTGTTTGCAAGAGTGTACTACAATGATATAAACCATAAAGGCTTAATTTGTTTGTTGCTGCTTCAGAAAAATAAGTCTATATGTATTTAATAAGTATATTGTTTGCAGCTTGATCTGACATTTTTGACACGAATATGGTCTCATTTGTCTCATTATTACCAGGAAAAGATTTCAAATGATTGTCCTTCCTCTGTTGTCAGAACATATTTTGAAACATTTTGTCAGAGAGCAGCAATGATTTCACAAGTGATTGGCAAATTGTAATTTTACATGTTAGCCAAACAGGACGTGATCAAAATGTATGTTTAATTGAATACATTAGGTTTGAGAAACACCTCAAATCAGGTAAACCTGTTTTCATGAGAACAAGCGGTTCTTAAGAGAGCACTGCTTGTAGTGGTTTTACTATACGGGAACAAAGCCAGAGCTGATGTAATGTCCACACCTATTTGGCCAGTAAAATTAGGAAATGTTGCTCACAAGATGCTTAATGAAAGTCATCTACATTTTCCTCTGTATGTTTGCCAATACACATTTTCTAGGTGCTTTCTTATTTGTGATCAAAAGATAAACAGGATAGACATTAAAGAATATTGGAGACAGATAATTTGGATTCAATTATTAAACCAAATTTTAATTCTCCTGAAAATATGCACATTTTGAAAAAACAGTGTTTGTAAAGATAATTGCTTCTTATAAGCTTTATTTCAACCTTAATGATACAAAATAAGCAGCCTTGCTGAGTGAAAACAAATAAAAGAAAAATGTGCACGTTGAAAGTCATATGACTCATAAACCACTAAGGTTTTTGCTGCCATAAGAAATAAAAAAAAAAGTTGCTCTTTTATTTTTTAGAAAAGGTAAATTTTGTGTAGTTATACGAGCAATCTCAAACTCATACTGAAGGTTCAGTTCGAAACAACCAAAGCTAATCAAAAATGTCTTTAACTCAATTATTTTTAAACTTTTGAGCTACAAATTGAACTTTTTCCAATCTGTGTTGATCTTGAGAAGTGTGGTTTATTTTCTGCTCACCTTACAGCACAACAAACCAGTTAAAGTTTGTCGAGACGGAAAACAGAGACATGACTTAAATGAACTTTAGATCCTGTTTCTAAAAAAAAAAAAAAAAAAAAAAAAAGTTCTAAGATGTATATTTCTTAACGAGTTTAAGCTTAAATTGGACAGACACAACAAAAGATTTATTTATTTTTTTTTTTTTGCAAAACAAAATTGTATTAAAAAATTAGCAAAGAATTTTTCTGGAAATTTTTCTTTACTTGTTCACTTTTTTATTATCCGTTTTGAATTATGTAGAAATTAAGTATGAAAACTGGATCTGAATTGGATTAAGAATTTATTTTCTCTGTACAATACCCACAGAAGACATTTGGTGTGAACTGATGCTACATATATCAGCTAAATTAAATTAAACTGAATTTATTTTTGTAGAAAACAAGTTTTCAGGTTCTCTATCATAGTTGTGGTTCTTCTCTTTGTGATGATTCTTTACTTTTTATTAAGAAACAGACCTGCACTGCCAGCAGCCCAGTCAACAATAAACTGTGTCTGTGAAGCTGCTGTGAGTCGTGCAGAATGTCTCACCCTAAAAGGCTAAAATGACTCCAGATCTCTCCAGAAACTATGTTGTGTGATAAGTGCCAAAATTTCAGTGCACACTTTTGCATCAATGACTTCACACTTGTGTAAGTAACCCAGACTGTGAACACTTATCTTATTTATCTGACAAGTCATTTTCTCTGATTGTCTTCGTTTGGTTTCAGAAGCAGGATTAGAAGACAAAAAGCATCTTCTTTTAGGGAAGTACAATTCTGGTTGACCCTCTCCTCCTTCCGAATGACAGAAGACTGTCAAAAGTTTGTTTTCTGTCAGTCTTGTTAGTTGCATCACAACCAGACATCGATGCAAAGTGGTGAATAAAACTCAGAGGAAGAAGCAGCGAGCACAGCACACAGGAAGGGCAGGCCAGCCACCACATCGATGAATTCAGCCGCAGAAAAGATAAAAACAAGTTGGTAAAAATATCTGGAGTCATAATCTGCAGCCATTAGGTCACCAAAAGGAATTAACATAATACCTTCTAACTTTGTTTACTTCAATATTCTAGTTGTGAAAAAAAACTGGGGGAAATGGCTCTATATCCAAATTAAAAAATAACAGAACACACACGTGTTTAAATTTGAGTAACTCTTCTGCACATGAGCCAGGCTCTTTGTCTGCTGAGTCTGATTGATTTTTGTGTTTATTTGGGGGGGAAAACGTGCCAAGTTTATAAGGCCTTCATTTGTAAGTTGCACTGGGCCACACTAACACAGTGTCTATAGTAAAGTTTTCACCCCTTTGCTGCATTAGAAAAAAAAAACGGAAAATAAATGACAACATAAATATTCACCCACTTTAAAGTAGTTATTCTATTCAAAGTAAAACTTGTGCAAGAGTTCTGTTAGAGCCACCATCAGAAACTGGAAGGAATAAAGAATGTACCCAGACCAGGCTGTTCTCACGTGTGACTGTATAATAGAGAAAGAGACCACCAAGACCCCTGTGACCACAGAGGAAGTAACAAGATTCAGCGAGATTGTCTGTGCATTAAAACAACTCTTTTGCAGACAGCATGAAATGTTCCCTATGGTTTGCGAACACATCCTATAACCCATAAAGCAGAAGTTCTCAAACTGGTGTCCCAGGACCCCCAACAGTCTGGGAGAGGTAGCTTGTGGATCCTCAAAAATTTGAACTCAATTGTTATTTATTTTATTTTTTTTAATTCATGGAGAACAATAAACTAATAAAACAAACATAATAAACTAAATAAAACATATATTCCCATGACATTTAGGGGTTGAAATGGCAGTAATATATCTTTAACTTCGGGGTTTATGAGGGAAGTCCCTTGATTTTTTTTGCCCTTGTAAGGGGTCCCCAGACCAAGAAAGTTTAAGTTTCCATGCCCTTAAGGTACCAGTGACCTATTTTTTTTCCGTCATTAACAAAAGAGACCAACATAATTTGATGCCCTGTGGTTTGATGGTCAGGTAAAAAGCAACAACAATGAATTGTTTTTGGTCCTTTCTGGCCTCTTCCCAGCAGATAGTTTCATGTAATCTTTGCTCCATCACTCTTTGAACAGTTCCCTCTAATTCCAGAAGAGGGCAGCCATCATTCAAATGTATGTGTTGACAAATCAAATTTGGTGATACGTTTGTGTTTTTAACAACTCAGTAAAATTACAATCAATATTTCATGACAAGAAGCTTTGTCACAAATTACAATATCACATGATAAATAAGAATCAGGGCCTTCTTGTGTAGCAGAGTAAAAGCTTTAAAGCCAAATGGTTGCACATTTGTGTCTGCAGTTGCTTAAACATTCAAGAGACTCGTATCCAAACATGACCTGCATTATAACAGTGTTCCAGATGAGGCTGGTTGGATTAACTGCTTTTATGACGAACACAGAGATAAGCTCTTAGAAACAATACTAAAAAAAGAAAAAGTTGTTCCGTCAGCATGAATTGGTTTATGGCTCACTTTAAAGCACAGCTATCTTTCCGACACATCCGTCAGCTGATAGTGTGATGATCATTTAATGTGTGTTTTCACTCCTAAATGACTTTTTCTCTTCACTTCAGATGTTAACGTTTCTTTTGAGCTCCAGATTAAATATTGACCAGGCGAGAAACAGCAATCACATTATTGTTCTCATTTCTTTTTCCACTGGAAGGTGTTGCTTTCGTCCTTTGATGTCAAATGAAACAGAATCTGGCCTGTTTGTGAATACATGCAAAAAGTAATACATTTGAATTTTGTTTTAGGATTTTTCTACACTCCATAAAGGAAATGGAAGGCAAAGACAACTCATCATGCCCGGGTACAGCACCTTGTGTTTTAAAAGCCTTAAATGATACGTCATGTTTTGTAGATGAGTGAGTCCTCAAACCTTTCCTGCTTTTGTATTTTTCCACAGAGAACAAGTCTTGTAAGGATCTGGAATGCTTCATGGTCCTGACGGAAGCAGAGAAGACGGCGATCGGTTCCATATGTTTCCTGTCCGGCCCGGTCACCTTGATAGAAAACTTTGTGGTGTTCGTGGTCATCGCCACCACAGCCAGCCTGCGACACAGGCCCTCCTATCTGTTCATAGGCAACCTGGCTTTAGCCGATGTCTTCGCCAGCTGCTTCTTCACCACCAGCTTCCTGGACTTTCACCTCTTTCGCCAGAGCGACGGCTCCACTGCTTATCTCTTCAAGTTAGGCGGAGTCACCCTGGCGTTCACTAACTCTGTGGGGAGCTTACTGCTTACCGCTTTGGACCGCTACCTCTGCATCCACCACGCCACCAGTTACAAGGTTCTGCTGACTCGCCGCAGAGCCCTCCTGAGCCTTCTGGTCCTCTGGAGCATCACCATCTTCATCTCCTTCTTGCCGCTCATGGGTTGGAAGTGCCCCACCGGCCTCACTCCACCCTGCTCTCGCTTGTTTCCCTACATCAGCCGGGGCTACCTGATCTTTTGGACCAGCTTCATCCTGGTGCTTCTGGCACTAATTCTGGGGGCGTACGCACTCATCCTGTGGAAGGCCCACCGCCATGAAGCCTCCCTGTCCAGCCTCCAGGGTGCAGAGGGCACAGGTCAGAACCGCATGAGGATGGACATCCGGCTGGCGCGCACCTTTGCCCTGATTCTGCTCATCCTGGTGGGCTGCTGGCTTCCGACACTCTCCTTCCTGATCGTTGACGTCTCCATCACCCTGACTCGTAACCAACAGAGGGCGTTTGCGTTTTGCAGCACCCTCTGTCTGCTCAACTCTGCGGTCAACCCGCTGCTTTACGCCCTGCGGTGCAGAGAGCTGAGACAGGCTCTCCGACGGTCACTGCAACGGTTGTGGGAACTCGGAAAGTGCAAGAAGTTTAGAAGAAACTCAAACCCCAAGCTATATTCTGTAGAAAACAACTCTGTTACTGATGATGACTTGTCCAGGGCAAGAAGCACCTGACTCAGCTTTATTTCTGAAATGTGAACAATCAGTTGAAAGAAGAAAAAAAAATTGGACCACAAAAAAGGAAAAAAAAACTAAAGAATTAGCAATAACAAATTGGAAAACATGTTTATGGCAGTGTAAAAGAGGTCAAAATATCACCAAGATCACTCCTATAATACAATCAAGTATCTATGTTACCATCAGTTGTTATGAAAACGCTGCATATCCAAAAAAAATTTGAATTTGCATCATAGCCTGTATCGACTTTAAATTGGTCTCTGTCTCCTTCAGAACTTCCTGCCATTTCTGACACTCCCACTTCAGCATGTCTTCATGACAATGCTTCGGGGAAGGGGTGCTCTGTGGGGTGGGAGCTGCAAACTGAGCTCTAGGGAGGAGCTTTGTACAAATAGGCAGTGCTTTGTACCAGCAAAATTTAGGCAGCTACAGGAGATTCAAGGATGTCTCAACATGCATGAATGAGTCAAAGCAACACTCTGGGTATGTTTTTGAAGAGAGGGCGACATTATGACTAAAAAAAGACGATTTTGCATATCCACCCCCTTCCTTTAAATAAATGCTCTGTTTGAGTGAACTGTAAAAATATTTTGGAAGATACAGTGAATTTTTGGAGGGAGCTTAAAGTCCGTGTGGCCCAGCGACAGCCCAGAAACCTGAAGGCTCTGGAGGAGATCTGTATGGAG
>JAUBOC010000048.1:6177957-6201402 GCA_032275365.1 Anablepsoides cearensis
TGTGTGTGTGTGTGTGTGTGTGTGTGTGTGTGTGTGTGTGTGTGTGTGTGTGTGTGTGTGTGTGTGTGTCAGTCAGTGAGATCTGGCAGTGGTGAGGCCTGATCCTAAAAAAAAAAATCTAGTTGGGCATTATTTTGTGACCTTGTTCCAGAGGAAATAAGAGGCTGAAAGCTCTGCAGTTTATTTTATTGTTTAGAAATACCATTCTAGTTGTACTCTGAGTTGTGACAAGTGACAGTTTTGAAAGGCACAGATGTTTTCCTTGTACTTCCTGCTTATTGGCAAAGTATCACTTAAGGGAAATGTATTCTTTAGCCTTTATAATACACAAGTCATGTGGTTCTCAGTCTCATTTGCTTCTTCAATCCAGTGTCTTTATTAAACAAGGTAATTGAAGTAATTTTTTTGTATCTCTGCAGATGCTTTACTGCCATTATTTTTAGGAGCATTTCTATCAAAGCATGTCTCACAGGGACAAAGTTTAGCTGTCTTTAGAACAGGAAACGTCTGGACGTTGTATAAATTCACTCAGATTGCATTCTACTCTAGAGCTAACTAAAATCAAGTTGGGAAAATAAGCACACATTTCAATCTGCAAGTCATTATAGTCCTAAAACATATGCCTTTTTATAATATTAATGTCTTAATGTGGCAGATGACTACTATTTTAATTTTATATTTATTAACTTGAACTGGACACCTCTTCTATCCATCTCACTGGAAATTCCAGCCATTGACACAAAACATTCAGATTCTGAAACCCAGAATTAACAGGTTTCACCTCTAAATAAGTGCACAAACAGTTAGTGTCAAAAATGAAATGAATCCATATGAAAATATGTAAGCAGATGTCAGTTTATTGAAGATTATAATGTTAGCTCTCCTCTCCATTTTGGTTTGACTGATGTGTTTAGGTCGCTGTCAAACTTTGAGTGAAATTAAAAAATTAGTTTACCTGCACAGCCAAATTTATTTATATACTTTTTGAAACAAATTGTAGTTTGTAGATCTTTTAGTATATCAAGCATGAAAAATGTAAATGAAATGTTTGCTACTCGTAAACAGTCCTATTTTTTTGTTTTGTTTTTTACAAAAAAAATAATGTTCTTGTTGCTCATGAAAGCCAACATTTTTTCGGATCAGAGTGGATCATCTTTAATTAATAAATGTTCTTGTCATTCCTTTGATTCACAGTGAAATATGTCTATTTAGTTTAAAAATAGTTTTCAGGGCAGTTCTATTTATTCTGAAGCTGAGTACATATTTTCTTGACCTGTTAACGCTCACACTATTCTATCTTGCTTATTTAGTTTATCTACCATGTTGTTTATAATGTGTCCCTGTTTTTATAGACAATATGATCCAGTCTGTTACTCCTGCTCAGATTGATTTGACAGTCCACATGCAGATTTACACAATCCAGAACACCTAATAAACCATTAAGCTTCTTGTGGGTTTCATTTTAGCCTGTCCAGCCGAATTGGAGCACACCAGCTCCAAAGTTTAGGTCGTAATGATTTGTGAGCTTCAAATATGAGGTCCAATTAATTGGTTATGTTCATCTTTATTGTAAGGGGCACCCAGCATTAAGAGTGTTGCTGAAATCCTGCTTTTCTGATGTGGTTTGCAAACTGAGAGCAGTTTTGTATTGGTTAAATGTCGACTATCCTCCCTCCCACTGTGCTCTGCAGTCGGCTTTTCTTGTGCTAGGGAGGGTTTTCTCTGCTGGCACAAGGCAAGAATTTAACTGACAAGCTCTATTTAAGTAAATCTTTTGTGGATAAATAATCCACTCTGACCACATTTACTTCCCTTAGGAAGCCAGGCTGCAAATGTGCTAAAGTCTTCCCAAATGACAGATGACTTTTGTTTTTGTGTGATGTTACTTAAGAGGTTGACCATTTTGTTGGGGCTTTTTTAAAACTTTATTTATTTTTCTGTTCCAGCAATTTAGCTCTAAGAATCTGGTGCTACAGTAGTACCAGGCTTTGACCAGGTCCAACACTGGAACCACTTTAGTGGGAAACCCCCCGTCGGGTTTATGTATTTGAATGGTTTCCAGGTGACGGGTCAAACCTGAAGCCTGAGTGAAGCTGAAAATAACGAGCTGATGTGGGATACTCGTCCACTGCTAAACCCCTCAGTGGAGTCAAACTTGTGTGGAAACACTGCATTTCACGCTTCAGTGGTGAGCTACTCGGCAGTCCAATTACATGTCATTTTACATTTCCACTGAGTTCAAACTTTTATTCTTGCTGTGAAATACTTTGCAGCTCAGGGACAATTTGATCTGACCTAGAATACATCACAACCTACTTCCAGACATTTTGGACACCTGAAACCCAGCCGTCCTTTCAGTCCTTTAGGCTAATATGAATGGAGTTAACTTTGTTTTTTGTGCACGACAATGCCTTATCTAACTGCTCCCTTTTTGTGTTCAGCGTGTGCCTGAGCCTTTTACATGAAAATTATTCTTTGGTTTCTTCCTGGTTTCATGAAAACTTTGTAATCAGTTGTTTGGGCCAGTTGTGTCAGTGTCCAGGGTTGTTATTAATGATGCTGAGCTGCCATCTGCCATTATTTGATTAGTCTAATGACTAATTTTATTGATTCATTAATGATAAGTTTTTGTTGGTTGATAAAGACTAATTAATGAAAAATAAATATCAAAAACTTTTCTAATTGAAATTCCTGTATTTGTTTTTTTTTATATGAAATATAAAAAAAAAGTAAAAAAAAAAAAAAAAGATTCAAGCAGCAAAGTAAAACAGTTCCAAATAAGTCTCTCCAGTTACCAGAAAGTTACATTAAATAATTCAAGAAAAATAAATGTAGTGCAATCTTAGCAATGCAATCCAAAAATCAAGAAATGTGCTTCAAGTCACTTTCAGGAGGAATAGGACTAAGGAATAAACGACTAATCGATTATTAAATTAGTTGTAGATTATTTTAATAGTTGATTAGTCATTGATTAATCGACTAATCGTAGCAGCCCTACTAAAATTTCACAATCTGTCTATTGATCATTTTCCTAAAAAAAAAATACCTTTTAGGAACAAATTCTTTAAACTATACTTGAATTTTCTAACAAAGCTACTATTAAATACGTCGTTGGCCTCTTTTGTGTTTTGTTTATGATGTTTTTCTGTGGTGCTGGTTTGTTATCAGTAGCGAACAAGCTGAGCCCTCTAGAGTTGTTCTGGGTCAAATCCACAAGCAGGATTCTTTAACTGAACCTGTTCTATAATGTGCAACTAACTTAAAATGCTCTGTGATGAAGATCTTGCATGAGTTGCCAGTCCAGTCAAGCTTTAGAGCAGTCTGAAGTGACAGCATGTCTGCTTCCCACCCAAGATAAATGAGGCACCGCTCCCCCGATAGAGGTGCACAAACTTTACTCCCTGCAGAACCATATTGCTTTGGGTTATCAGTGTTTGAGGCCATGTTGGGTTTTTTTTTACATGTTTTCACAGGGTTTGTCTGTTTATTATATATTATTTTAGTGTTTACACATGTTTACTGGCAGCATTCAAATTTACTCAAGTTTGTACCTGGGGTTTTACAAATTATCATCCCATTACATTTGGTTCGGTTTGTTTATATAACATCAGGTCACAACAAACGTCGTCTCGGGGCCACTGTACAAAAAACAACCAATCTAAAGAAGCCAGCAGATTACATTGAAACACCTCACCACAGTCTCCCATCCTGAGCAGCACATTGGCGACAGTGGACAGGAAAACTCCAGCAGGGCTCAGGACAGGCAGTCATCTGCCTCGACCAGCTGTGAGGATAGGGAAGAGACAAACACAGAAGGACTGGTCCAGGTGTATTTTTCTCTGGAAGAGAGAACAATAAATTATTAAGCTAAATGAAAATATCTCAACTTGAGCAAATTCTAAAGGTTAAGGACTTTGAGCCATCAAATGCTGACCACAAATCTTTGTTTTCTTATGGTGATGGCTGAAGGGAAAACCATCAATGTTGACTGTCTCAGAAGGAGGTTTTAGTTTTACAGCCTGAATAGCTGTGGCTTGGACCCATGCTTTTCTTAAAAACAAACAAAAAAAATCAATGATGGTGTTTGAAAGCTGTATTAACTGTTGTACATCCATATTTATTGGATATGGTTGCTTCCTGTGACTGTTTTATTTTGGACAGAACGTAGGTGCTGCTGTATTTATTTTTTTTTTATGATGAATGTTGGATGTTTATGCCTTCCTGTAGCAGTTCAGTTTATTTAGGATTATAGTGCTGTATGAATGTGCTTGTTTTAGAACTGAACAACCACATATGGATTAATCTAGTGATTTCTTTCCTGGAGTTGATTACAGCGTTTGACAGAAACTACATGTACTTTAAAGATCTAATCCAAAGCATTTCTCTTCTTGATCAAAATGTTACTGCAGTGGAACAAAAGTGTTTTTATGATGAGGTT
The DNA here is from genome assembly GCA_032275365.1 of Anablepsoides cearensis. Classification (NCBI taxonomy): domain Eukaryota; kingdom Metazoa; phylum Chordata; class Actinopteri; order Cyprinodontiformes; family Rivulidae; genus Anablepsoides; species Anablepsoides cearensis. Next base: position 6,182,396 of record JAUBOC010000048.1, read on the forward strand.
TAATCCTTTTCTAAATGTTTTATCAGTGAACAAGTTGGGTGTTTTTACATCAGACTGAGAAATAATAAAAAAATATCCTGGAACCTCATTTTTATTGTTTATTACAACCAATGAAAACTATGGACAGATGTTTTTGTTTTTTATTTATCTTGGTTTCTGCTTGGTTCCTCCAGAGCAAATCTTCCAGAACCTTCGCCAAGAGTACAGCCGCATCCAGAGGCGGCGGCAGCTGGAAGGAGCCTTCAACCAGACGGAGGCCTGCAGCTCAAGTGACGCCCCCAGCCCCAGCTCCTCCCTCAACGCTCCCAGCTCCCCACCTGGTATGACACCCATACAGCAGCGCTGCCATAGGTCTCAGAGCAGAGGATAAACGCGCTACTGGAGACCATCGGCTTGTTCTATAAGGTGTAGAAACAATTATCAGAGTGTAGAAATGTAAAAGGAAAGAGTCACACTTTTCTTGGCATCACATTTAGAAGAGAAGCAGTTTGAGCCATAAAACGTACTAATGTGTAAGACATAATTCAAGCCCTCGGCCTTCAGGACAAACTCGTACATCATCCTGACTCTGCCGTTACTAACCGGGTCTCTCTCCGGCTCCGACACCGCTGCTAAGTCTTCGTCCTCGCTCCACCATCCAACACTGTGATTTACACACATCTGAGCCCACCTGGCTCATGGCACACATAAAAGAGCACAAAGTGATGAATCACCAAGCTAAAGCTGGCTCCAGTTTCAGTGTGACCGAGACACTGGAGACACTGGAGACACAGAGACGGCCAGCATTAGTTCTGCATGACCCTGGGCCTTACAGACGGCACATTTCTGCCTCTCTGACTTGTATTCTGCTTTTCAGGCGCCTCAAAGAAGGACCAGCCCTCGTTCACACTGAGGCAGGTCAGCTACCTGTGTGAGCGCCTGCTCAAAGACCACGAGGAAAAGATCCGGGAGGAGTACGAACAGATCCTTAACACAAAACTCGCAGGTAAAAAAATCTGAACCACCCTGCAAAACCACATGTACATTTTCAGCAATTTTAAATTGCCTCTAAAGTGCAAAGAAAAAGACAGTAAAGTATATTTCCCTTGTTTATCATACTGTCTGCAGTGTGTTGGTTTATGTGTCTCAAATGCTTAAAAATGTAACTTGATCACATCAGTAGGAGGGAAGTGCAGCAGTAGAATATGCTTACATGTTTATTTAATCATTCAGCTCTTTTTAATGTTCTTCACTAAACACCTCTTTCTTTTTCCAGAACAATATGAATCTTTTGTGAAATTTACGCAAGACCAGATCATGCGAAGATACGGAGCTCGACCTGCAAGTTGTAAGTTTCCTTCAGAGTGAATATTTGTTGCTTTAAAAGGATGAGCTCAGTTAATTGGATGTGTGTTTTTTTTCTCCAGACGTCTCCTGAGCTCTCATCGCTGTGATCCTGACTTCCTCTCATATGACGGCTGCTCTTCTTCTGCCTCCTTGTTGATTTAAATTTTATTTCCCTAAACCTCTCTCCCCCCCTCAAATCCCCCTTTCCCCCCTGCTCAGACAGTTTGGGTGCCATGGTTTGAGTTTTAATTCCAGAATTTGTTCCTTACCTCCAAACTTCTGCTGCTGGTCAAAAATCTGAAATGGTAAATTCTGTATAAAGCCTGTTTTTATTTTCCTTATTTTTTTTTTTTTTTTTTTTTTTGTCTTTACATTTTTAACAGACATACTGAAAAGCAAATGTTTGTGATAGAATCTTTTTTTTTTTTTTTTTTTGCTATTGCTGTAGAAAAGCTCATTGGCTTGTGATGATTCTGTATAATCTCCCAGCAGTGATATTTAACGGCTCCTGCTTCTCACAATGTTCCACTTCTCTCCACCCCGTCCCCCTCCTCGCCTCCTTTCTCACAACCTTACCTGAGATCGTGGATTTTTCTCCCTTTTGAAGAAAAACAATAAAAGTTCTGTGACTGAAACGTGTTTTTTATGAATATTTTTTTATTTCACTGTATTGCATGTTCATAATCTATATACAAGACTTAAAACGTCCTTTGTTCTGCACTGAAATTACTTCTAGTTTTAGATCAACTCGAGACTGACACACATGTTCAGAAGATAGTTTTTCTTGTTTGTTTTTGGAAAATTTACTTTTATGTTTTTTACAAATCTGTTTGAACCTTTTAAAGGTTAAAGCATGTCACATTTAAACATTACAGAAACATTTAATCAACTGAATGAAAAGTAATGTTTTTTTACACAGCTGCCATTCATAAGCTTTGGTTAGAGGTTTGCTGTGCTGGAACAGAAGAGCTTTTTTTCCTTTTGGATTTCACTTTTAGTTGAAATCATTTACACCCTGAATCATGACCTAAACATCTCGACACCTGGTCAGGTATCCTGAGAGCAGGTGTGCGGGTTGTATCTTTTGCACATTTCAGATTTATACATCGCTATCAGATGGTTGGACTGAAATAAGACAATGTCTTAGAATCAACATTTTAAACAAATTCCTAGAAATATATAAATATAGAGTTTTAATAAAGTCTCCAGTTCTTCATGACATTTTTGCTAACACAAACGGGGTAGACTCCAAATGATCATGCTAATTGTTTTTAATTTTTTTTTAGCAAATCTCTTGCACAGAGTAATAGGATGATTGCAAATAACTCACCTATGATCACACAAACTTTGGCGCAATATTTGTTAAATTGGCTAAATTCTAAGTATTTTCATGTTTGACTGGTAGCCATTTTGAATTGGATATACTTAAAAAGTAATCTGTTGTAGATGATTACTGAAAGTTTATTTAAAATCTCTGGTTAATGAGATATTTTGCTAATACAATTTACTTTAGTAATTAGCTGAATTACTGGAGTAAACCGCAAGGAGATAGCGTACATGTAAATTAAAGGGCTTTGCTGCCACCTTGTGGTTAGTTTTAGGTACTACATTTTTATTTTTAAATTAAAGCTTTGGATTGTTTATATTTTAATCCACCAGGCGCGGCATCATTTATCTAAATATGGACCATGTTTGGACCGAACAGAGACGGTCCTCTGTGCTGTGAAAGTGTGTGTTGGTTCGGGGGGGTTGTTTTCTTTTACCCCATGAAGGAGCATTGCCGTGTGACGTCACCTCAGGTGTGGCACAAACAAACAGGTAGCCAGTTTGCTCGGGTTTCTTCGCGCCCTAAAACCCGGTCTGTTCGGACAGGAACTGTGTCCCAGAGGAAGAGGAGAGGGAGGAATCTCGCTTGTTTGTTTGTGCCGAGGAAGGAAGGAAGGCAGAAAAAAAAGAAGCAAAGACAAAGTTATAATTATATCCGCTCGAGGAGTGCCAGAACTGTTCCCCGGGTTTCTGTTCGTGTTCTGACCGTCGGAACCAGCAGCACTCCTCCTGCCAAAGGTTCGGGTAAGTTGGACCAAACTTCATCTTGTTTATGTTGTTGATACAGAAAAGAAGCTGAAATGTTTTCACACAAAACGACCCGCATCAGGTTCCTCATTTGCGGCTCAGAACAGGAAAGCCCTCATAACAGCTCAACAGATTCACTTCAACACGAAAGAGACAAAGAAGTTCAGTCTTATGTTTAAAGTGAAACAAATCTGGTGTCTTTTTAAATTATTTCACACCAGAAGTTAAGGTTTTATAATATAAATAAAGTAACGAGTCAATCTGTTTCCTCTCAAACTAATTAGAACTGATTTTGTAGTTTTATTTGACTTGTTTGGACCTGTTTTTTTTTTTTTTTTTGTTGTTTTTTGTTTTTTGTCTGAGTGAATCTACACCTAAACTCATTGACCTGTAGAGGAGGAACAATTCCATCTAACCCATATATTCAGATGAGTTGAATTCACAATTATAGTCTTCCTGATGTTTTACATTTATTTGTATTAATAAAATATCCACAGCTAGGCCTATAGGCTTTATTTTGATCCCAATTCCTTCAAAAATATTGTTTGCTTAAAAATCCTCTTGGCTCTATTTTTGTTTTCTAATTTTCTATGCTAAGCTTTTAGCTTATATTTTATTAAAGTAGCTATCAGCCAGCCTTTTTACATTTTTGGCTAATTTTTGCTCCTTTTAGCTGATTTTAGCTAGAAGCTAGGTGTCAGCAACCTTTACGATCAAAAGAGCCATTCTGCTGCTTGGCTCACTAATAAAATGTGTCCAGAGCCGCAAAACAAGCTACAACTGTGATTATCAACTGGTGGTCTGTGGGCCTTTTTGAGGCCTTTTCGGGAATCTTTACGGTTTACGGTGGAGGTGACATTATAAAACTAAAAAATATATTGTGAATTTTCTTATTTATTATTATTTTTGCACATCAGGACAAATGTAAAGACCAGATTCATGTAAACAAGAAAAATTCTGTATATAGTTTATACCAAATTTAATAAAAACTAGTAAAACTGAACTATTCAGGCATATTTTTTTTCTGATTTTTATTAGTATGTAGACTTCAAATTATTTAAAGGTCATTCTGATGAATTTGAGAGAAAGATTATAGAAAGAAGTTGGATTATTTAAGTGAACAACAGACACTTTATGATACTATGTCTTTAAAAATACACAGAGATAATCTGGAGGAGACGCCTAAAGAAGGTTGCGCTAACATGTTTTACTTTTTTTATTGGTAGTATTGATCACATATAAATTGGTTTCTGTTGTGAAATATTCTGTTATGTTTGGTCACATTTTCAAAGAGTTGCAGAGGGACCAAAGGACCGCAAGTTGCAGACCCCTGTTCTAGCCTTGTACAATTTTTAGCTACTATTTTGCTTCTTTTAGCTGCTATTTTACTCAACTCTGTAAATTTCATGAAAATATGTCCAGTGGTTCAAAAGATATTTTGCTAACACAAACAACAGTTGTTGGTGTGCTTGTAGCTGGGTGTTATTCAGAAACTCTAAGCTCGATGTCTCGTCACAGGAGATCTTGCAAAACATTATTTTTTTATTTCAGTTTTGTGTGTTGATGTGTTCCTATAAGTGTTCACCCCGTCACGGTAACAGTGGTCACGTTGGCTTCAGATTAACCCTTTGAGCACAGCAGAAGTGATGGAGGAGGACGACGTGGAGCAGCAGGAGCCGCTACGTAGGAACGGAGAGGAAGAGGAGAGGAAGAAGGGCTGCTGCGAGAGGTTCCACCTTTCCATCTCCAAATGGATGCTTCCAGAAGACCACCGGGAGAAGTACCTGGAACGTGCCAACTGCTGCCCGCCCCCCATCTTCATCGTCCTCATCAGTATGGCTGAGGTAGGTCATCACTGTAGGAGTCAACTCCACAAAGCCCCTCTTTCACCAGTTTTCTGTGGCGTGTCACAGATCAACTCGTTTTTAAGCTGTCTCTTTAAATCCCAAACCCCGCCCCCTTCCAGCTTCCAGAATGGTCCATTTACAGTGCCTGTGATATATAAAAAGTCAAAGAAAACATTTTTATATTTAAGAAACTTTACGTTTTACACACGATTTTACCCATTTGGTCACATAACTGGCATATTTTCTTCTGAACTTGGCTCAGCCAAAACGGAACAGGAAGTGACATCAAAGGGGAACTCTCTGGTCTTTATTGAAACATTATTCTTGGACCTCTGATTCCTCTTCATCTCCCACTGGTTAGACTCAACATGATCTAAAGAAACATCCGATTCTTCTCTACAGCCTGTGTTATCCGCTGTTGTAGCAATGCTCCGCTCACATGCAGACATTCCCCTTTTGACATCACTTCCTGTTACTTCACATGCAAATATCTCACCAGCTGTTCATCTCAACAGCAGGAAATTTGCTTTGCGATATGTTGTCAATGCTATCTATCCAAAAATGAATCCATATTTTTTACTAAAATTTGATGCCAGAGGCACTTTTAAGTTTCAGACAGAAATGTTTTATTTACAAATTAATTAAAAGATATCAACAATACAAAGAGATGCAGCGCCAGATTCAAATGTTCTGCACTCCTAGAGACTCTAAGTACACAACAAAATGCATTTAATGGCTAAAAATCTGGATTTTGCTTTGTCTTCTTTAACCTGTATGTCTCACTTTTTTTCTTTTTTTTTAAATCGACTTTGTCCATGTTAATGTAAGATTTGCATGCAGACGTATCTCCAGGTGTTCGTCTGTTCAGGATGATTACGTGACTCCTCAGCTTCACAGCGTTTAAATTCCTGTGAATGTTTTGTGTCCACACCCTGTTCTTCTGTAGTTGGGGATGTTTATCTACTACGCCGTGTGGAAGCCTCAGAAGCAGTGGATTACTTTGGACCGGAGCATTTGGGAAAGCCGTTACACCTACCTGCCTGAGAGGAGGCAGGAGGCCTGGCGCTTTGTGTCCTACATGTTTGTCCACGCCGGGTGAGTCGGAGAGGTTTTTACATACGCGAGTGACACGGCGGCTTCTGATTTGTTATTGTTACAGACCTGCATCAGTACAAATACGGAAATGTCTGATCAGACATGTTTCAGCTCAGATCAGAAGCTCAGGAGTAACATTATTATTACTTGTTTATTTTTGACACTTTTTCTTCTTCACCTCTGCTTTGGTAGAGTGGAGCACATTGTGGGCAACCTGCTGATGCAGCTCCTGCTGGGCGTCCCGTTGGAACTGGTCCACAAGGGATTTGAAGTGGGGATGGTTTACATGTCCGGAGTCCTCGCAGGTAAACTTACACTGTTTATTTCACTTCTTCAGGCTTCACAAACCAAACAGCTGCATTTCAGGTCTTTGTGAAACGTTTGACTCGATCTTGTCTTTAAGTTTATTTTCCCGGCTTGTGTTTGAGTTGTACTTCCTGCTCAGTCATTTTTTTTTGCAATCAGGTTCTTTGGCCACTTCCATCTTTGATCCTCTCAGTGCTTTGGTGGGGGCATCTGGGGGCGTTTATGCTCTGCTGGGAGGGTATTTCATGAACGCAGTGGTGGTAAGTTTATACACAACTTGACTGGAATACAAAACTTTTAAACCTTGTGTCTGTGGATTTATGTAAGATGAATAAACACAATAAGTGTTCAGTTTGTTGCCGACACACAGTATTTATGGTACTAATTGAACAGATGCTGGTGCTTTAGTTGCTACTTTTTATTTACAAAGCTTTAAAGCTTTATTTCAGTTAAGGCAGCTCTGTTTTTATCTACTGTTAATCCTGAAATCCTTTCCTTTATGTGGCAGAATTTCCGAGAGATGATTCCACTGCTTGGAATTTTTCGAATCCTCATCATAGTACTTATTGGTGGGTTGTGTTTTGACTCCTTGTATTGTTTGTTTTCGGCACATTTCGGAGTGATTTAAACTGAGACGTCTGTTTCCAGTCGGCGCAGATTTTGGGTTTGCCTTTTACAGAAGATTTATCCAACATGCGGAGGGTTTACAGGTAAGATTTGTTGCTTCAACAGCAGAGAAAACAAAGACAACTTAATTTTAGTTTAAGCCTCGAACACAAACGGGCTGCTCTACGCTGAGTATGAAGTATTTCTTTGTGGTGGGTGAGTACAGCTTGCTCATACACGTCTCGTGTTGCAACCCAGTGAAAACTGTTTTTTCCTCACTGGTGTCTTTTTGAATGCAAGCAGGCTTCACGGTTTCATATGAAAAGAAATGACATCCTCCTAAAAACTTGTGATGACTGCCCATCTTTTATTTTTGTCTGTTAAACTGGTCTTACGGGTTTTCTGAGACGTATTTTCATGAGCTAAGATTGTAGGTTTGACTCTGAAACCTGTTTTTTTCTCATTCAGGTGTCGTTTGTGGCTCATTTCGGAGGAATCATCGCTGGCATGACTGTCGGCTACGTCTTCTTCAGCGCTTACAACAGTAAGCTCTTAAAAGACCCTCGATTCTGGATTTGTATAGTGGGCTACATTGTTTTTGTTCTCTTTGCTGTGTTCTTCAACATCTTCATCTCTCCAGCACCAACAGGACCATAAACTACAGATCTTACAGATCCATCGTGTCACTCAGGAGTTTTTACTTGTGTATTTCAGAGCAAAGTTGCTCCTCAGGGACTTTGTGAATTTCTAACCGTTTTTGGTTTTAGATCAGGTTTTAAAGCTCATGCTATGAGTTTAAGTGGAAGATTGCCCCCTGGTGGTAATCTGCAACATTGCTGATGTTTTAAAAACAGAATGTTCCTTTTATTATAAACTAAGCACAAAAAGTAATACATTTTGTGTTTGGTTGATTATTTCTTTATTGTAACATTTATTATTGGTAATAAATCTTTATATCATTGGAAAGGCTGTTGATGTTCCCTTTAATTGTTCCACATTTGTAAGAAAAATGATTTGTCGTTTCAGCAATAGAGTTAAGCAATGTGTTGCACCAATGAAAAACTCTACATTTCTTTTCTGCCAAACAGCTTATTTTTCTAATGATTATTTGATTGAATGTTTGAAGTATTAAGAAAAAATATTTCATAGTTTACTATTTTATTAATTTAAGGAGACCTCGGCAGCAGGTGGAAGAACCATACACAGTCACACCAGCCTGGCACTTGGTTTTGTTAAACAAAACTTGAAGTTGCCCTATGGCACGGGCCTGATCCCCACCAGTCAAATGTGTGCTAGGAGCAGACACACTGGTGCTAACTTATAATCAGGCACCTGATTGTCAGCACCTGCTGTACGAGAAGCTCAAAACAAGGCAATATCAGAATAAGCTGTTTGGCAGAGGAGATCTGGCAAGTTGTTCATGGTGCAACCCACAAACTCAGCTCTGCGTCTCAAGCCACAAATTAATTTCCTGATAAATGTGACTTTAATTACAGATAGAATTTATTGCCAAGAAGTATCAATCCAACAATGAAGAAAAAAAAACACCCAAACATTAAGTTCCTTACTTTTGTGCTTTTTGGTTTCTTTTATTCAAAATAGGACTTTTGCCACTACATATATGTTCTGTTGAGAACATTTAGGTTTTTATAACTTTTCTTATTGGGTTTGAACACTGACTGTAGTTATAGTTTTTACATGAAAAATATTTAGTTTACAAGTTTTACTTTCTATTCTGCTGTTTCCATATATGTTCTTTAATGAAAAATGCTCAGTGTGTTGATAAAATGAATAATTAAACACAAGCTTGGTGATAAATTCACTGGGATGTAAAGCAGCCCTTGAAGCCACCAGCTGTTCTTTTAGGTCAATTTATGGAACAGATGTTCTTGTACAATATTTTAATTGTTTGCAACATTTTTTTGCATTAAATGTTAATGGTTTTTTTTTTTTACATGAGGCATTACTTATGAAAAAAAAACGTGTTTTAAATTATGTACTTTAAAATAAGTTCTAGGAAATCATGCACCAAAAACCAAACTGAAGTTTTCTATATACTTTAATAAAAATTACTATTTTCCCCAGTGTATTGTGTCAAGTTTATTCCAACATTACTGAAAGTAAATGAGTTTAATCCTAATGTGTTTAGAATAATCAATTTTATTTTTTTTTACATTTAGAGGCAGCAGTTTTATTTTTTGCTAAACTGCTGCCTTCTAAATGTAGTTTCATTATTTGTAGATTTGACATTTTTAAATTGATACATTTTAACCCTATTTGACAAAGAAAATTTTTGTTGGGCATATAAAAATATCTTATTACTTTATTCAAAGGACCTGGACTCGTGCCGGTCGCGAGGGAATGTGTTTTATTTGGGCATGATCTCATCTCGTTTTAATTTAATGTGTTTTGATGGTAATTTGGTCCTCATTTATGTTTGTCTATAAGTAAAAATCTGAGAAGAATGTCAAGAACCACAAATCTGCAATCTCAAAAAAACAACTATTAGTGATAAAATAATAAAAATAAAACAAATTTTTGTTTATTTTAGTTTGAAATTGCATACATGGAAACCGTTGTGGATCTAGAATTTTTCTGAATAAGGGGCCACGATATTCATAGAGGGGCCAAGTATTCAACATCCTTGCACATAAATTCCTGGTTTTGGTGTAATGTTTATATTTTACCAGTCACACGTTTAAACACTTGTAATTTTAAACCAGTTTGCATAGTAAATTTTCCTTCCCAATTTTACATGTATTTTACAGTACATAGATAAAATACCCTGAAACACACAGCATATGAGAGAATACAGCTATCATTTGAGAGTTGAAAGATTTTCCTGCAGGACTGTTCAAATTTTAAGAATTAATTCTGTCAGCTTGATTCATACTGGACTTTTCTATTTGACTCATTAGCGCCCCCTAGTGTTTAGACATTTAACTGCACCCAGCTTCATCACTCTTGGGCAAACGACAGATGAGCGACAAGACAGGGGCACTTCAGGGGGCTCAATCAAATGCCCCTGTGACCCCACCCCTGCTTGGTAAATAAAATGTGGCTAAATCTCAACAAACAGAATATGTTCACTACCTTAAAAGAAAAAAAAGTCCCAATCTGTTGAACTAACAACTTTACTCAAGTTTAAATGAACAAGAAAAATATATTCAAAAACATTTACAGAATAAGTTATAGTAAGAAACAAAGATTAAATGTAATGGTTTACAAAAACATAGCAGCCAAGTAAAAAGTTTGAGGCTTTCACGTTCCAGCGTTGGCCTGTCTTTAAATTCAAAGGAACTGCAGTTTTAACACACATTTTGACCATAAGTGCTGCTGGGGACTAGTTTGCTGCGCCTCCATTTTCAGATCCAGGTTCGTGCTTCTGCAGCTGCAGAGATAAAATCCATCAGTATTAGTCTCAGAAATAAAAAAGGTGAGTAAGGAGTGGTTAGATTAAGAGAAACACATGAAAGAAATCTTGCAATACTGCACAAGATTATGCATAATGAAAATTTAATTTGACCAAAATGACAACTTCACCCCCCATCTCATTTAAGATAAACTTATTTTTATATTCAGGCATAAAAGCAAGAGCCTTTTATTTAAAAAAAAAAAAATTAAAAAGCACAACTACCCTTGCTTTGAGGTCTTTGTTCTCCTCCATCAGACGTGCACACTTCTGCCTCAGATCCATCACTTCCTGCTGCAGGGCCTCAGCTTCTGACATCTCCCCCACAGCGCCAAGATGTTTCTTAACATATCTGAGAGGACATGGTTAAAGAATCAAAGAATTCAGAAATTAACCCAAACCCCTAAAAAAAAAAAAAAGTTTAATAATTCAGGATGTGTATTGTGAAGGATACTCCAAAGCATCAGTGGGCTTCTCTTGTTGTTCATACAGAGACACAAAAACTGAAAACAGAAAAATGAGTTTCAAACTGAAGTAAACAAAAAAGTTCTTTACAAACATGTGTCTTTGGTTAAACTGATTTTAAATATAATATCTAATATAAATGGTCATAAGAAAACTACTGCATAGTTTAGAGCATTTGATAAAGTTAAAAATAATCATTTTAGTGGAATTATTGGTTAGAGTTTTTCCAGTCTGACTTGCTTGTTTTGGGCATTTTATAGTTTTAATCAGAGGTGGTAAAAGTACTAAAATTACATATTCAAGTAAAAGTAAAGTTACTCAGTTAAATTTTTAATCAAGTACAAGTAAATTGTTATTTTTTTACTCTATGAGGAATGAGTTTTCAAATGTACCCAAGTAAAAAAACTTGAAGTAAAACTTATAGATTGGAATAATCACTCAAAGTACAAATTAAATACAGAATTACGTAACGCAAGTAAATGTAATTCGCTGCTTTCCACCACTGGTTTCATCACACCTGATTTTAATCATTAGACAATTAACAAATTAAAATCAGCTGTGTTAAAGCAGGAACGCCTAAACATGCGTAAATTGTTTGCTTTAGTCTCCAAATCTAGTAAAAAATAAAATAAAAGTGTCATACCACTCGTGAGACTGTCAACAACCCCAGTTTTTTCTAAATATCTCCGAAACTGCTCTCTCTTGGAGTCTGAAGCCTGCAAAAACACAAGACTTACACAGTCAAGTCAAATTCACTGCATTTCCTGAGGGACCAACGTTAATTTTCTAGAGAGCTATAGGGTTTGATACAAATCATTCTGCAAACAATAGCTGTAATTATCTTAAAGGTAAAGTTGATATGTTCATATGATACAGTTAATGCAAACTTGAAGTCCTCAGCTGGTCAAATTAACACCATTTGGTTTGCGCGATACAGTTTTGTTTATAACAACAAGCACGAAGTGACAACAAACACACTTACTCTATAATGCGCCATGATGTCTCCAGGTGGGTAGCCGATAGTATAACTAGCTAGTATATATTGAAGAAATCGCTGTCTACTTTAAGGAAAGAAAACCGGGTCAAGTAGTTAACTTTCGTTTTAACTCCTTTTCAGCCGTACTGGTCTGCTGGACTGGGTGCTGCCTTCAGGTGCTTCACGTGAAACCGAACACTGCATATCTCTACAAGCGGCTTTCCATTCTGGCGTCCATGATTTTGCATACTCTTTCAAATAAAAACACAATAAAAATACTATATATTAGGTTTAGAACTTTAAAATCTATTAAATCATACATGGCAATTAATATATATGATTTTTAGTTCATGGAAATTATTTCCTACATTTTTGAGCAAACGCGAAAGCCACAAGTGTGCTGTGCTGTTTCTCCATCGCCATCTACTGGTAATATCTCTCAACAACCGTATTAAAAACCCTTTTTATTTTTATAAATTATAAATATATATCAAAATGTACAAATGTGCAAACAACGCAATGCAGCTTCAAACTCTTGTCTGTTGTATGAAGAATAATAATGTTTCTGAACTGACTGCTCGCAGTCATGTGACAGCGAGACCGCCACAGAGTGACACTGTGATCAGCCAATCGTTATTCGCGATGTAATCCGACGCAACCAATTGGAGCTAAGAGGCGGGACGAAGAGTGAGAGGAAATCCTAGAGAAATGTGTGGGATCTCGCTCTGTGTTTCCAAGAAGCTCGGGCGATATTGACAAACTATTTTCACTGCGATACGGTGTTTTGTGGTTGGTGGTCCCACCGTCTGGCGCAAACACGGGCGCGGCGAGTCGCGGTTGAACGGGAAGGGGGGAAACTGGGGAGGGGGGAAGCGACCATCGTTTAGGTCAAAATGTCGATTCAGTACGAGGAACAGCTGCCTGACAGCTACGGGGTGACGGACTCCTTCCCCAAAGATTTCGGTTACGGAGAGGATGAGGAGGCCGACATTGAGGAAAGCCCGACCGCATCCGACAGCAAACCGAGAATCCTGCTCATGGGTCTGAGACGAAGCGGCAAATCATCGATACAGAAGGTAGGCAGAGCCTTTTAAAACAGTGTTAGCTTTCAGGAGGCCTCCTTCTTCTATTTCTTCTTCTACTTCTTCTTGTCAAAACGTCGTCAGTGATCAGTTTATCAATCAATCAGCAAAAATGTAGAGGGAGAACTGGGGTCTACTAATCTGCTGCTGTTAATTATTAATCAGGTGGACAGAGAGGCTCAATGTAACTAAACATGTGACTGTTTTTCAACATGCCTAACACATGATTAGCAAGTGACCACACCTTCAACCTTGTTTTTAAATCAACTCATCACCTGCAGTTTGTTCCAACATCCTCGTTATTATTTCTTTAACCCATTGCTGGATCCTTACTTTTGTGTCTTGCACATGACAAGTTTCTAAATAGGTTTTAGGTCCACCAGTGTAGCTGATCCACAATCATTTAATGGATTAGATCCACTCAGAATAAACTGATTTATATACTACTACTACTATAAATAATAAGAATAATGTGGTTATTTCATTATCCTTCCTTTAGATGTGATCCCCCTGCTTGTAGCCTCTTTATAATTTCTAATGTCTCCTTCAGGCTGACACAGTGGTTGAATAATGGATATAGATGCTTCTGTTCCCTTCATGGTATTTTATTATTTATGTTTAAAATTTAAGAAGTGTGCAGCCCAACATGACAAGATCCAGGAGGGGAAATTGAAACATATTTTTTGTCAGAATGCACGTCAGCGTTTTTAAACTCAGGTTATTTTATGATAAGAAGGAGTGGAGTAGATAAATGTTGCCTGATTTTTTTTTAAGAGCTTGGTGATGCTCAGTTACCACACCAAGTTTTAGCTCAACATTTGGAAAATTGACAGAGCTGAGGGGTCATTTTTTTGTGTTCGCAAACGTTGATTAGGTGCAGTGGCCATATTGAATTAAGTTGACTCCAAAAGGTAATCAGTTGTAGTTGCACACCTGAGAGTTTCATTAAAGTCCGTCCACTGGTTCATGAGATGTTTTGCTAACACTACAGACAAACCAACGCAGGCAAACACATCGCTGCCTTCACTTTTGGGAGGGAGCGATAATAAAAAGCAAAAGCAACATTTCTCAGCCGAAGCGTTAAGACACGCTTCTGCTGTTTGCTCTAATCCACAGAGTCTAAAATCTTAGATTAATGTTCCTCTGTGAGCTTTCAGTTTGGGCTGAGGAACATGTGATTCAGCTTTTTACTGCTTCATCAGCCTGTGGTCTTTGAGGCCCCTTTTCTGCTGATTTGAAATGGAGCAGCAGAGTCGGCCCAGCCTTCTCCCAATGCTTCCTGTTTTCTCTAAACTTATCCAAAAGTCTTTATTCTTCCCTAATCATAATGCTGCAGCCCAGCTTCGAAAGCCGAAAGAAATGCTGAGTTCAGTGACGTCTTGCATCAGCAGTGTTTTGCCCTTCTCCCTTCTTGTTTGGCACGTGACATTCAAACGATACTGCAGACAAGTCAAACACAGCAGTGTTTGTCACATTCTTTTCCATGAAAACCACAGCGTGATATTCTGACTCAAACTTGGCAACATCCATAATAACTATCTGCGCAACAAGTGTTGAAATATTTCGTATTGTTTATTTCAAGAGTTATGCTTAGTTTAAGGGTTATTCTAATGTTTCATGAATCTCGGGTAGATGGATAAGTAGGTTGGTTGGTTTATTGATCCCAGATTGATTTTTCAGGAAGTCCAGTACAATAATGACTTTAAATATACAAAAATATTCAATCATGATGTTACGAAACACATTAAATTAGTTAAATCTCAATAAACTCTATTTTAAATAAGAGGAATCACTACAGAGGATATTTGTTTTGTCGAATAACCTTCTAAAAGCTCTAAGATGATTAAATCACGTCTAATCAGGCTTAAAATGGATAAGAATACATTTCTGTTCTGATAGAGATATAGAAATTGCATGATAATGCAACAAATATGTTTATTTAATGTTATCAATTAATAAACACTGAAACAAAATAAAGAAAACTTCATAAAAAGTCTATTTTTTTAAACATTGCACAATAATTAAGTTTTAATCAAACTTAATTTTCCCTCCTTTATGACCAAAAAATAATATTAAATGGGATTTCTTAAAATTCTACAATATGATGCTTTAAGGGCAAATTCTGATCAATAGTAGATATGTTTAAAAAACCTTGATGAGTCACCATTAGATAATGGTGCAGTATTTAAACTTTGATTAGAGCCTATTGATTAAATAGTGTTGTTTAAACTGAGTGCCCTTAGATTGATTTTTGTCTGAGAATTAGTTCAAATTTGAAGTATTTCTTATGTATTTTATTTTTTTTTTAAGACAAAAAGTGCCCATTACAGAAGTTAGGCTTTTTTTAGCTCCAGCTCTCTTGGATGGATGTAATTTATTTATTTATTTAGATTTAGATTTTTTTTTTTTTAATATTTCATAAAACTTAACTTCGTCGCTGTTCTGATTTCAGGTAGTTTTCCACAAAATGTCCCCAAACGAGACCTTGTTTCTGGAGAGCACCAACAAGATCTACAAGGACGACATCTCCAGCAGCTCCTTCGTCAACTTCCAGATCTGGGACTTCCCCGGTCAGGTGGACTTCTTCGATCCCACCTTCGACTACGCCATGATCTTCAGAGGAACCGGGGCTCTGATATTTGTCATTGATGCTCAGGTGACGGATCATTTAATGTGAATAACTCTGTCATTTGTCCTCACTAAACGTGAAAGATTAAAGGTTTGTTGCGTGATTTTTACCGACACGGGCTGCATTTTATTGAGAACAAAGTTGTTAATAATATTGCAGGGTTTTTAAGATATCATGCAGCTCTATCTTTTATAACAAGAAGTTAAATTTATTTTAGTCAAAACTTGAGAATAACTTTCGACACACACTCAGAGTGTGTGTTGTGAATGCCTCGCAGCTCGTATCTGTAAAGTAGGCTGAGTTATAGCTATGTTTTTGTTGTGTTGGTGAATTGGATTGATTCCAATGACAGATGTAGCTCCACTGATTGTTTCCTGAAAGTTTCATTAAAATGGTTCCAGTGGTTCAGGAGATATTTTGGTGAAGCACAGACACAGGAACACACACAGACTTATTTTCTGGTAAATGGTCGTCTTGTTTTCCTCGTTGTTAATGTGAGCCAGGAGATCATTGTGATCCTCCGTGTGATGAGCAGCCAAAGTGGCTCAGATAAATAACGTGCCGAGGCTTTTATCAGCGTGCGCTCCACACCACCCAAAAAGCTTTCAAGAACTAATCTCGGGTTCAATATAAGCCTCAGCTGATCAGATCACAGGGTTTATTTGTAGTCGATGTGCAGCAGGATACATTCGTTTGTTTGTTTGGTATCACAGTAGCTTGTTTTACAGCAGATGTGAACCTAAATCTGTCCTCAAACTGCAGCTAAAACCACCTGAGCAGGAGTGGCAGCTCTGTACAGAACCGTGTCTCCATCGTTTTGTTCTGTTTCGTCGCACATGAATTCATCTGTTGAATGACCCCCTCTGCTCTGCTGCAGGACGATTATGTGGAGGCTCTGGATCGGCTCCACCACACCGTGTCGCAGGCCTACAGGGTCAACCCGGAGATCAACTTTGAGGTGTTCATCCACAAAGTGGACGGCCTGTCGGACGATCACAAGATCGAAACGCAGAGAGACATCCATCAGCGGGCCAACGACCATCTAGCAGACGCAAGTTTAGAGAAGCTGCACCTCAGGTACATTTTGTTCAACATCTGGACATCTGAAGGCAGGAGGAGGAGAATATATGTTGATACTTTAACTCTAAATATGTGTTTTTACATGAGCACAAGTTATCATCTCTCCTGCTGACTCTCCTCTATGAAAGAGGATTAGGACCACTGGGAAAAAAAATTCTAATTTCCTAATTCTGAGAAAAAAGTGACTTTAAATTCAGAATTCTGACTTTCAAACTTTTTTTGGTCAGAGTTCTTTGATTAAAGTCAGAATTGTGTCTTTTTTCTAATTCTGAGATTTTTCCTCAGAATTCTGGAATAACTTCTGACAGAATTCTGACTTTAAACTCAGAATTCAGAGATAAAAGTCAGAATTCGTACTTTTTCCAAATTTGGAGAAAAAAAAAGTCGGAATTCTGAGATTAAAATTAGAATTTTTCTTTGCATTTTTTCCGTTGGCCCTAATCCTCTTCCGTATGCCTTTTGAAGTTACAATCCATTCAGAACTTTCTTTGTTAAGCAGTAGTTGGCCAGCAAAACAGATTATTTTCTTACTCAAATGACCAAATGATAAACACATGTGTCCAACTGTAAGACTCTACCCCCTTAATATAGATTTTCCTTTAATGGTTATTCTGCCTGTCCAGTTTCAGCAATTATTGGAGCTCATGATGATAAATGTGAATTTACCTTTTTAAACGAGTTTATTCTTCTTTACCTGCCTGTACAATTAGCATCCTGAATTTCATTTAGATTTTGAGGAATTTATTGCACTCATTTTACAATTGTAGCAAAATCTAAAGTAAGACCCTTGAGTTGAAATAAAGGCCGTCAGGCTTGGATCGTTTTGTTTCCTCAATGCTCTTTGACGCATGTTTGTGAGATTCTTCTTAGCTCTGCTAATTGGGAACAAATACCAGAGCTAAAATAGATTAAACTTAAATAGAAAAAAATGAAAGTTTATATCCACTCTCCTGTTTGTGTCACGGTACAAAATTCACACAACTTTCTTTGAATGAAATACTTGAAAGTAGTATTTGTAATTGTTTTTTTGAGTTAAACCCAATCGTTCAGCTTCCTTTATGCTTTACTTCCTCAGGTTTAGTCTATTTCTGTAACTAAAGTCACGTGCTCTCAGTTTTGCAGCACTCAGATGAAGACGTCAGGTTTTACTGAGACCTTTTCATTTCCGCACCTGTTTGTCTTGTGACAGATTTTTTTTAACCTGGTTTCAGATGCATTTTAGAGGAAGTGTTTGAGAGTATTAGCTTATTCACTTCCTCTTTGTGTGTGTGTGTGTGTGTGTGTGTCATTTAGCTTCTACTTGACGAGTATATATGACCACTCTATATTTGAGGCCTTCAGCAAAGTGGTGCAGAAACTCATCCCACAGCTCCCAACTTTGGAAAACCTCTTAAACATCTTTATTTCTGTAAGTAAACAACTTTTTTTCTTTTTTTTGGTACATGTTTATGCTCATTCAGAAATTATATTTTTTAAAATGTGTGTGGTAATATTGGATTTTTTATTTAGGTTATAAAGGCTATTAGTCTCCTGTGGTTGGTTTGTTTGTTTTTCATTGGGTTATGCCACTTTAAAACGTGCTGCCTAATAATGGCTTAGTTTACTGTAACTCATGATCAACAGCAAAAATAACAAACAAAAGTAATTTAATAAAGAAAAAAACACGAGGAGAGTTAGAAATATCTTCTGTTTATGACATCAGCCCACTGGAGGCATCATTTGTTCAAACTGATGAACTTTAGTTCATATTTCTAAAAGGTACAGTGACAATAGATGATTGATTATGTGACAGACTGTCATTTCAAGACACTTAAAAACCTTAAAGCAATGCTGTGCTCTTATTTACAGTCAGTGAAAGTGGAGCAGGTGTTTTAGTAACATTGCTCCACTTTAAGAACTACTCAACAACAAGAATTCTCCTTCATAGGGCTGAACGATTAATCGCATTTGCGATAATCTCGCGATATGTTAAAACGAGATTTTCTAATCGCACAGGCTGCCATTTCACTGGTCACGTGACTTGGGAGTGAGCCGAGCCGAGCAGTGTTGCTAACTTAGCGACATTTTCGCTAGATTTAACGGCTTTTCAGACCCATCTAGCGCCTTTTTT
>JAUBOC010000048.1:6206321-6218524 GCA_032275365.1 Anablepsoides cearensis
CGCACTTTTCTAAATTTCTCCGTACGTCAACTTTTAGTGTGAAAGCTGCGCATTCCTTTATACATGAGGCCCCAGATAATGGTGATAACTTCATTATGTAAAAGAACACATTTTATTATCTTTTACCTTTTTTTTTTTTAAATTTGTTCATTTTGCATTGATTAAAATACAATAGATTTAAAGTCTCTTATTTTAAACAAAGAAAAACACATTTTTTAAGATGTGTGTGGTATCTTGATTTATTTATTTGTGGTGCTCCTTTTAAGCTCGATTAGTTCTTGTGAAAATCTATATTTTTATTTAATAAAATTATTTCAGGTTACTTGAGGTATCCTGAGTTATTTATTGTTTTAATGCCATTAAATTAAGAACTACTCTTTGAGAAGCACTGCTGTAATCTTTCATGTGTTCAGAGGCAGTGGTGCACAGTAGTGGAGTACATTTACTTCAGTACTGTAGTTAGATGCAATTTTTGAGTATCTTTACTTGAGTAATAATTTTTTGGGGTACTTGTGACTTTTACTCCACTACATCTCAAAGATAAATATTGTACTTTTTACTCCACTATTTCTTGGAAGCTTGTAGTTACTTGTTACTTTTGTCTCAGCATAGTTTTGTAATCCACTGTTGCTGTTTTTCTTTCTTGAAATACAATTAGCCACACACTATGTTCCTCACAAAGGGAACCAATCACAGATAGATTTGGAATTACAACATCTTCATTAACTGTGGCGAGCTGAGCCTGAGCTCCACCTTCATTTCAAACAGAACCCAACAATGGAGACAATTGAAGAGAGTAGAGAAACCAGCCATATCTAAGCTCATTGTTGATTTTACTTCCTATCACTTTAAACGTCTTATGAGTTCACTACAGATAAACTACATTTCTGTATTTAAGAACTCACCACTCACTTTATTGCATTTTTATGCTGAAGTCTTTAGAGGTGGGGTAGAATTTGTAGCAGAGTGGCTCTACAACCCCTGGCAATAATTATGGAATCACCGGCCTCAGAGGATGTTCATTCAGTTGTTTAGTTTAGTGTCATATCTGTGATCTGCTTTATTTTTCTACAATATTAAAGCAATTTCAAATGACAACTCTGGCTTTAAAGAACACTAAACAAAATCAAGAAATAAATTGTGGTAGTCACTCCAACACATCACTAGTATTTTGTTGCACTACCTCTGGCTTTTCTAACAGCTTGCAGTCTCTGAGGCATTTATTTAATGAGTGAAAAGCTCCAACTTTCTCTGATTGCTGTTGCCAGATCAGCTGTGCAGGCTGGAGCCTTGTCATGGACCATTTTCTTCAACTTCCACCAAATATTTTCAGTTGGACTGAGATCCGGACTATTTGCAGGCCATGACACTTGACCTTATGTGTCGTTTATCAAGGAATGTTTTCACAGTTTTTGTTCTATGGCAGAATGCAATATCATCTTGAAAAATGATTTCATCATCCCCAAACTTCCTTTCAGTTGATGGATAAGTGTCTGAAAAGATGTAGTGACAGCGGTTTCTAACAGTTCGGTCACAGACTCCAGTTTCCCCCCATTTGTTCCTCATTTGTTTTGTGCATTTTCTGTTTCGGAGACATTTTGCTTTAGGTTTTCTGTCTTGATGCTTTGATGTCTTCCTTGGTCGACCAGTATGTTTGTCTTTAACAACATTTCCATGTTCTTTGTATTTGGTCCAGATTTTAGACACAGCTGACTGAACAACCAACATGTTTTACAACATTGTGTGATGATTTAGCCTCTTTTAAGAGTTTGATAATCCTCTCCTTTGTTTCAATGATATTTCTCATGTTGGAGCCATGATTCATGTCAGTCTACTTGGTGCATCAGCTCTCCAAGTTGTGATCACTCCTTTTTAGATGCAGACTAATGAGCAGATCTAATTTGATGCAGGTGTTAGTTTTGGGAATGAAAATTTACAGAGTGGTTCTATATATTTTTTTCTCATAATTGAGTGATTCCATCATATTTTTCCCTCTGCTTAGTCTAAAAAATTACCTGTTACTGACTACCACACTTTTTTCTTGATTTCTTTTAGTGTTTCTTAAAGCCAGAAAGTTTCCATTTGAAATGACTTTAGTTTTGTGTCATGTCTGTGATCTGCTTTTTTTCTACAAAATGAAACAACTGAATAAACATCCTCTGAGGCGGCGATTCCATCATTTATGCCAGGGGTTGTATCTGTCGATACATCAGGTGGTTTCTGAGAGTTACAAGGTTCTGAAAATTCACTCTGTAAATAATACAGTTGATATTAGAAAATGTAATTTTTACTTTTGAGTACTTGAGTACTTTTAAATGCATGTGCTTTTGAATTCTTAAGTATTTTTAAAAGTACTTTAACTTGAGTAGATTTTTGACAGAGTAACCTTTACCTGTAGTTGAGTAGATTTGTCCCTGAGTATCAATAGTTTTACACAAATACTAGAGTTGAGTACTTTGTCCACCACTGTTCAGAGTTCTATAAAGTACTTGAAAAAATAACTAAGTAAAAGTAAAATTACATGAACAGAAAATGACTGATAAAAATAAATTTCACTGATGAGAAAACTACTCAAAAGTCATAAAACTGTTAAAAAGTAAAAGTACTTTTAGGTACTTTCTAATAAATAAACTGTTGAATTTACTGAACCAAACTGGTTTTACTAGGCCAGGTTGAGTAAATTAAGCAGTATATGTATATTCTTTGCTCAGTTTACTCGGCTAGGTTTAGTGGAGCCAGTTGACATGACTTGGTTGAGTAAATTAAACATTTCATTTAGAGTGCAGAAACATCTTCATTGAGTTCATATTTAATTTTGTATTAAGTAACTAGGTGTTACATTTTAAAGAAGTAAAAGTATCATTTTTAGCTTTAAAATAAAAGTAAAAGTAGCTATTTAAAAACATAATTGATAAAAAAAACAAATCCTTAAAAACTACTTAAGTACTGTAATGAAGTAATTGTACTTAATTACTTTAAAACTCTGTGGATATGTGAACACACAGTCACGAGTAAATTTAATCGGACACTGTTTACTGATAGAATTGTAAAAAAAGACATTTTGTTCTGCATCTGTGCTCTTCTTTTCTACACATGTAAAAATTACAAACAAACACTAGATGGCGCTGCAGGACTTCTCTAATATCCTCTGATTTTTTTTCTTCAGCTGTGGGACCTCCAACTATTTTAGTAATGCATCAGTTGTTGGATCTTGTGTTGAATTCTGAGCTTCCTAAAACAGGAGAAAACAACAGAGAGTCTCAGCTTCTATAATCTGTCAAAAAATAAAGAAATAAACTGATAGCGCTACATTTAGCTTTTAGCTCATTGCACTTCTTCTTTAGCTCGATCTGTCACTCTTTTCAGCTACTGTATTGCTAATTTTTTTAAAGCTTTTATCTAGTGTTCTGCTTCTTTTGGCTTAACTACAACTCAGTTTTATATTCCTTAGTAAATTTCTGCAATCATTTTAGCACTCAGCTTTTAGTTTCTAAAATTGTTGAGCAAGATTTAGCTCACATCCTCAATAATTAGGAGGTCATGTTCCTTCATAGTCATGAAAATGACTTTTCTAACATCTTAAATTTGAAGTACTTTTTTCAGTAGAAGCTGTAATTGTCAGTTTTCTTTACTCAGTTTTTCAGGTGGTATTACAATGAATTAAAATGGGGGGGGGGGGGCACATAAAAACAAGTCTGTGAAAAGCTTCACCATGCAAGTTATTCACCAGTTAAGTTAAATAAGCCTCACAGCTACTGTCACGAGCCATTATGTGGGACGTAGGCGAGACAGCTAAACACCACTTCCACACAATTTAGATGCAATAAAACACTGACAGCTTTTTTATCTACTTCATTAAGCCAGTAATTTCTTATAAAAATCTCCCGCATTAATCCTGTCGATGGTTTCCCTGCGGTTCCTTAAGCTCTCCTCCAACCTTAGCCGCCTTGCTTTGATGCTTACTCAAATAGGCGCTAATTTGAGCTAAATTATGCATCTGCATGTAGCCTGCCCATGCCAGGGAATATAAAGTGTGACACTCTGAAAGATGGTGAATTAAAGCAAAGTGTGATATCTGGACGGGCTAATGGCAGATAGGTTAGTCCTGTCAGCCTGATGGTTTGTTGATCTGCAAGTCGCTTCATATTCAGCCAAGGGGACGGGGTCACGTTTGTGATCATTTCAAGGTTGCTGAAGACCTTTATTTTGTTAGATTTAATGCTGGGGGGAAAGCCAAAAAGACCCTCTGACAAAGCATTAAAAATAAGAGTGCTATAATTTTACTGTACTTTTTGCAATATAAGAAAAAAAGTAGTAATGAGGAAAAAATAGTTTCATGCTGTGATCTGCAAGTGTGACACCAGCAAACATGTATTTTAAGAAAGTATGATGTTTCCTTTTTTTTCCTTTAAAAAAAAAAGCCAAATCCCAACCTAAAAACAAAAATAGTCACAAAGTGAGGCACAAACAAAATTTAAATAGAAAAATGACACAAAGGAAATGAATTGTCAGGTGGTTTAGCAGCGTAACGTGCAGCTGTTCTAGTTGTGTTGCAGCAAAAGCAAAGCACTAAATGTTTCATAATGTAAAACGCCAAGGTTTCCATCTGTTTTGACCCAAAATATTACAGTTTGTCTGCGTGCGTACATGCTTGTCAGTTGGCAAAAAAAATATATATCTCATGAACTAAATCTCAAAGTAAGAACTTGATGTCCCTCTACAACTGATTCACAATTCAGCTACAACTCAGTCAAACCTGGTGTGGTTGTAGCTGAGAGTAATCCTGAGCCCATTCATGGAGCATTAACACATTTCACATGATTTCACGTTGCATGAGAAACTGCATAAAATGGTATAACTCCATCCCTGCTCACAGGATGATTTAAAACTTAAAAGTCGGCAAGTGACCTGCATTCTTCACCAAATGCAAGGC
The DNA here is from genome assembly GCA_032275365.1 of Anablepsoides cearensis. Lineage (NCBI taxonomy): Eukaryota > Metazoa > Chordata > Actinopteri > Cyprinodontiformes > Rivulidae > Anablepsoides > Anablepsoides cearensis. The sequence continues at coordinate 6,211,255 of JAUBOC010000048.1, forward strand.
CTTTAAAAAAAAAAAAAAGCCCATATGTACATTCTAAAACTTGCAAATTTTCTAATTTCCTGAATTCCAAAGCAAATAGGCAAGAGGTAACCCGCTAAGACAAATGTCCAAGATGAAATTGGTAAACCATCAGCGTCCCTGACACCTTGACCTGTCTCTGTCTGTAGGTGGGGCTGTTGTCTGCTGTTCCAGCTGCTGTCTGTCTCTCACGCCACAGCCGGTCCTCCTGCTTCCCAGTGCAGGAGACATGAAGACAAACATCCACACAGAGTCCCTGCACACACAGACATGCACACACACAGAGCGAGAGACTGGGAGGAAAAGGAGATGTAAGAGAAGTTTAGGAAGTATCAGAGAGGGAGCTGCATGATGTACAACTGTAATTTGGAGCTGTAACAGCAGCTGAAATTGCCTTGCTTTATCAGTGGCAGTGTGACCCCCCTCTGTCCCTGTCCCTAATAAGGAAGCTTAAACAATATAATGAAATAAAGCAAGCAGAACACAGTTTTGCCGGTGATGTCAGCTCACTTCCGCCCTTCATCTTAGATCATTACAGCAGTGAAATTGTCATTATGTTCTTAATAAAACTCAGTCAGCGGCGTGCTATCTCCCATCTTTACGTTTTATTAGCCATGCTTATGAGAGATGAGGGGAGGATGATGAGACTAAGTGAGACGTCTCAGATAGGTGACAGTCGGATTACAGACTTATATCCTGCGAGGTTCCAATGAGTGCAGCTATGGAGCAAAGACAGCCTCTGAGGAGTTTGTGACATTTAGCAGGGAGTACTTCTGCTGTAATGAAAATACTGCACGTTTTTCTGCAAATGCACAAATATTTAGAGCAAAGCACAAACAAATAAAGTTGGAATGATGGTATACACATCAATGTAGAAGTAAGGATGATCAAACAGTTTAGAGTTTTGCGTTATATGCAGGAATTTAGAGGAATCTTTTGAATTTCTGTTATAAGACTTGCTGAAATTTGCTGAATCGTCAAAACTGAAAGAAGCAATATTTTTGCTGAAACATAAAAGCATAAGAAAACTAAAATAAAGCTTTTACGCTGAAGCAGATTTCAAAGATTCCAGTGATTGTAAAGGATTTTAATGTATTTCTATGGAGAAAATAACTTGTAAATAAAGAAAAGAATTTTGAAAAGTACAAAATTCACTAAAATCAAAGGTCCATCTCCAGAATAAGCTGCATGTTTTGATGAATGAAAGGCTAAACACTGCAAAAACTGTCCATCTAACCAAGTTTTAAAATCTTACATCCAGCCAAAAAAACATCTTTTTATCTTGTTTTGAGACTGATTTACTAAACAAGAACTGAACGTGAATAATAATCTTGTTTTCAGAATGAGTAAGATTCTTGAAATACTTGATTTGACTCATTTTTGTTTTTTTCATTTTAAGAATCTTACCAAGTAAAATTTTCTTACTCCAATGGCAGAAATGTTTGACTTGAGTCATTTGAGTTTTTTTTGCCTGGATTTTGCAGTGAAATTGGACCAAGTAAGGTACTTTGAAATATGAGCAGCAAAAATAAAACTAATGCTGATTAAAGCCTCGAGAAATTTCCATTTTGAAAAGAACATTTACAAGATTTTCCAGTTTATGTGACAGGAATATTCTGGTTGCAACTTGTCATTGGACTAAAACTCACTTGTTTCTTTTTCGTTTTTCTTTTTCTTAAGTTTTCCTGCTTTACGGCCCTTGAACCGCAGCAACAAGATGAGATTTTTGAGGACACTTGAAAAAAAAAAAAAAAAACAATGAAAGTGGGAGTGAGGGGAAGGGACAGGCGTCTCCTGTATTTTCTGGTCAGGCAGCAGAGCGTGGAGTGAGGAGGCCAGCGGGCCAGCAGCCAGCTAATGGGGACCAGCAGAGAGCCGGGGCCGGGGATGGCTCTGACAAAAGGAGCAGCGACAGATGCCATTATCTCAACCTCATGCAGATACAATGGAGCTGGACAACACAGGGCCTGATACTGACAAACGTGTGTGTGTGTGTGTGTGTGTGTGTGTGTGTGTGTGTGTGTGTAGGCTGTGAGGTTAATGGGACAGGATAGAGGAGAAGTGGATTATCGTGGAGACTTCTTGGTAACACTCTGAGCTCTGCTGCACCTCCTTCATGCATGTGTGTGTGTGTGTATGCAGGCAGGCAGGCATGGTTTTTATGTGAGTTTGAGCCTTCATGACCTTGTCTTGTTACAGAAAGACAGCCGGATCAGTCACCCATCACTTGCATCGCGTTTGCTCCCAAATTTCACAGGGCGCAGCTATTGGACTTGAATTATGCAGCATTTACTTGAACCAAGGATGTTCTGGTCATTTGCAAAACCAAAAAATGTGTCAGGGTTTTTTCTTTCTTTTCTTTCTTTTTTTTTTTTTTTTTTGGAACAGTGTGGTAGGGATATGGCAATGCTTTTAGTGAGATTGGCAAAGGCATAAAAATGGGTGGCTGTTAAGCATCAGTTTTTTTTTATGGAGGGATAAGAAATGTGAGCTTTAGCCAGTGTAGTGCGGTGACATGGGACAGTGTTATTGACTGTGGCGGCGCATGCTGACAGTGGATCGTCAGCCCCTGCAGTCATTTACCAGACTGAGCGCGTGCGAGGATCAGAGTTCTTGGAGCTTGGAGAATGGGAGGGGAAAAAAATGAAGCAAATGAAAAAGAGGATTGCACACACACACACAAAGAGAGAAAGTGAAAACTGGCAGCCATATGAATGCTTGAATACAACACGCACACACACAAACACACACACATTGAGTGCTGGACGCCCCGCTGAGTGTCTGACACTGATGCTGCCAGGCTAATCAGGGAACACACTCCCTCTCACATTTGCTCATTAGCGTTAAACCAGACAGTTGTGACGTCGCAGCGACGATTGGAGCTTTGAGCTTTTTAGTGTTAAGTCCAGACTTTTTTAAAAGTGTTCTATAAAAGCTGTGCATGTCACGAGCAGCAGTGGGATCATTCATTTTGGCTGTTTGACCTGTTTTTATTGTGTCGGCGAGCAGAAATGAACAAAACATTTCATGGGCTGACAAGACAAAGTTCAATAAAAAGACATTGTCTGTAGAGATGCTTGATATTGACTTTTTGCCGATATTCAATATGCCGATATTGTTCAACACTTAATTTCCGATTCCGATATTAACCGATATTACAAACCAATATTAAGGTGACATCACATAACTCCTGTCAGGGACATTATGCCTGCTTTTTGATACCCCACTGGATACATTCCATAGGTAAACACTGTCTGTACAAAAATTAAAACCATTTAACTGAAGTTAAGGAAAAATGTGCCTTATTTATTTTTAACACTTTGTCTCAAACAATAGTTTGGATCATGCTCTCTCTGAGGTAATCCAGTTTGATGATGTCATCAATCGCACACTGGTGGACCACAAGCATTTATTAACACATTTTGGTCAAATCCAGGCATTATTTATCAGGCTTTTGCTATCAGAAGACAAACCAATACCAATATGTAGCGATTTTACGGTTTTAGGCTAATATCGGAGAATTAGGGATGTCCGATAATATTGGCCTACAGATATTATCGGACATCCCTAAGTCTCGATTTTATGCTTAATGAAACTACAGCATGGGTGCAGAATTACCTTCACACGTGAGAGTCAGTGGAGCAATCATCCTGTACAGAGGTAATATGTCAGAGGATTGTGTTTGTTTCTACGCCGCACAGTAAGTGCACATGCCTGGCTTCTTGCTGCTTTCCCCTAAAAAAAAAAAATTATAAAAAAATAAACTTTGCCAACTTGGCTGTACTTTCTGACTTTTTTCCCACCTTCTCTGCTCCCTTCCCTTATCCCTTCCTCCTTACCTCTCAATCTTGGAGTCATGCTAATGACCCCGCTGTCTGCCCCGAAAGTTTTTGGTGACACAACTCATCAGCACCGGACAGGGGTATGGGTATTTTTAAACTCTCTCGCACACCGAGTGAAACTTGCCCGCGTACACGCTCTGTTACTATTCAGTAGACTCGCTGGGAACCTGTGGCGAGGTCCAGATTGAAAAATGTGATGTGTGCTAATGCATTCAGAGCAGAGGTGAGGCCGGTCCTTTCCTTTTCTGTGAGCCAACAGTGGGAACAGCAGCCGACGCGGTGAGCCAGGGAGGCGAGCGCGTTTCAGTGGCTGAGTAATGAGAACCAAGGAGTCGTTCCCACACATGGGTTTGTCTGTGGGAGTGTGTGCAGCAGCGCAAGACTCCAGCTGAGTGCGACTAGTGCTGATGGTGATGCTGTGTGAAGTGAAGACCTGCTCAACACGGACTCCAGCTGCTGCTGCCCCTCTATTCAAATGGCTACACGAGACAGCAGCTCCTCCACTCAGCTTCGCAGTCGTTTTTCCTCCCTCAAACTTCCCAACTCTTTCCTCCGACTGTTACGCATCAAACTGATCCACATCACAAGACAAACAAATACCCGTAAATACCTCTGCACAGTGTCTTTTAAGCAGTCTTCATCGTGCGAATGCTGAGTCAGCAATTAGTCGTCATGTTAATCGAATTAGTTCTGCTGTTCAAAATGTTCAGCTTGACCAATTGTGAGCTATAATGTTTTTTGTTTTAAACTTTCATACTTCTCAAAGTATTTAACTTTATTTGAAGTAAAATTTTCATACAAATGCATTGAGATTTCTTCTGTTCCTTTACAAAATAATCTTGTTGAAATCATTGTTTTACACTGTTTCTTCATCATTTTGCTACTTTTAGCTAATGTTTTGACATTTTTAGCTTTACCTATAGTTTAGAAGCATTAGCTACAGTTTAACTTTTTAGCTAGGGTTTGGTAATTGTAGCTTTAGCTACTATTTTTGATCATTTTAGCAGCTGTTCTGCTTGTTCAAACCTTAACCGTTCAGTTTAAAAAGTCACTGAGCGTTTCACCAGTTCATATGCCTTTATCCTCAAAAATATAGTTATTGTTTTTTTTAATTATTTGTAGAGAATGAGAGGGTTAGATTGTTTGTGTGTATAATCAGTGGTGGGCAGCACTAATCTAAAAACTAGTTCCACTAGCACTAAAACACTAACTCAAATATTTAGGTCCCCTAATTCTAAAGCACTAATGCACTGAAAAAATAAGCAAAAGCTAATTCTAAAGCACTAAAATAACTCAATCAACCCATGGAACAGTCTTCAACAACATGTTGCTCTCTTAAGACTTATTATTGACATTCCACAGCTGTATTTGGGTTCATACATTGTCAATATAAGTGACACACATATGAACTAAATGCTCAACAGCTTTTACCATCAGCTGTTAACAATAATGTTGATCAATAATATTTAAAGACCCCAGTTAGTGCTTCTAAATTTAGCCTATACATTTAGCTAGTGCTAATTCACTAATAAATTTTAAAATTAGCAAAAGCCCTAAAGCACTAATCAGGAAATTAGTTCGCCTATTAGAGCTTTAGGGGAACTGTGCCCACCACTGTGTATAAACAATTTATTGTCGTGCATAACAACAATTTTTTAATTTTGGTGAACTGGGGCTAAAAAGGGTTTCAACAGAGGTACAAAATACAAAAAGACAGATTGGAGTTGGCAGCTGTGTATTTATTTTTATCTAATAGATGCAGAAATAAACATTTATTTTCACATTATTACATGAACTTCCTGGCTCAAGAAACTACATATGTTTGAGATATTTTATTCTTTGCAGAGAAGAACTTAGGTTTGTCTAAAGGTCAAACAGATTATATTTTAGATGTTGTTAAAGGATGAGCTGCACAATTCACTGTCGCTGAACACATTCAGAAAAAAAGTTACGCACAGCTTTAAATGCGCTGTTTTTTTCGTAGTGCGCATGCGCGAAGTGTCCGGGTCACAGGTCATGTAGGAACGCTGGAAACACCTTCGGAATTTAACACATTCAACAGGTACATTTATGTCGTTATACAAGCCCAATGCATTTTCTGTAAACTGTGTAGTGTTGAACTTTTTTTAAAAGAGATTTTACATGTATGTTTGAACTACCAATCTGCTTTTTGGGCTTTTGGTAGCGTTTTTGTTGTTTCCAGTTTCCACGGTTTAGATGTTATGCAGGTACCTGGAAAATTCAAATATTTTTAATATCTCGTGGCTTGATCTGTTCACCTATGAGGTTAAGTGCAAATGAGAATAATAAAGCTGAAAGACGTGGTTTAATTGTAAAATAATATGTAATTGCTGGTTTATTTTTACTTTGAAAACAACAACCAGGGAAACATCAAAATGAAGGGAGCTTTTGATAGTCAGTGTTGATGTAAACGGACTATATTTTAATTTGAAAGCTTTCAGGGATAATTTCATCAACCAAGCTTGTGACGTGTACATATTTTGTATTATTGCACATCCTCTTTAGAAAAAAAAAACGTTTGAGGCATTTTTTATTTCCTTCTTGTGTTCTGGTGAAACTGAAATAAACTTTAGGTTTGAAAAGCTGCTATTTGTGTTTTTCAAACCAAAAAGTGAGACTCTGCGCAACTTATAAATTTTCATCATTTACTATAACGACAGCAGAGTGAGCTTGTGTTTGGACTCTTCTTCTGCCTGATTTCCTTTCCTGTGCTGATTCTAGTTTTTTGTCTTATCTTTTACACAGATGTTTAAGAACCTAAACTATAGATAGACACACACGCACACGCACCTCACAGGAATGGGGCTCTGGGTGTTTTGTGGGTTGGATTCACATCGATGCCTCCTCTGACTGAACTATTGTTATTTAAATGTGGGAGGGCGATCAGCAGCAAGCATTAATAGCATCTTCAGCTCTGCAGATGCAGCAGAAAACACACACACTTTGCACACATAAAAGCGTTCACACAGACGCGCACACGTGTGAGACACTTTGATGCGAGCCTCGTGGATGCACCTTGAGGGCCATATGAATAACAAATTCCTCTGCTATCTGAAACTCCTCTGTGTATTTCCAACCATTTTGGCACATTAGTCAGCAGTCCTTTGACTTGGGCTCTCCACGCGCTGCTTAGTGTATTAGTTACACTCTCCCCCGCTACGTTACACTGCGTTTACGAGTGCGCTTTGAAGAGAAGTTTGTTTTCCGAGATGAAACTTTCACGTCGCCGCTGATCTGACCTTGTCCTCCGGAGTTTGATGTGGTGGGAGGTGCTCGAGCCATTTAATTTTTTTTTATTTTTTTTTTTTTTTTTAATTCAGTTTATTTATATAGCGCCAAGTCACAACAAATGTTGTCTAAGGGCACTGTACACAAAAAATAACAATAAA
>JAUBOC010000048.1:6222305-6236513 GCA_032275365.1 Anablepsoides cearensis
TCGATTCTAAGAATTTTCTGAATCGATATTGAATTGGAAACAAAATAATTGCAATGCATTGCTGAATCGATTTTTTTGCCCACCCCTATTTGGGATACGTCATGCGTTGTACACAGTGGTTCAAACTGTGACATCACAGTTACATAACCACCCTCCCAATGTCTTGCTGAAAGGGAATTTAAAACAACATAAAGTTTCAAAGAATGTCCAGGCTTTGGTTGAATCATGAGCATGACCTCCATCAACAGAGCAGCCGTTCTCCCAGAAGCAGGAAGTGTCCTGCATCCGTTTATGGATTTAAACTTCTCTGATCGATAACTCATAAGTGAAACATTGTTAAAACACAAATGATGCAGGTCCCAGTTGTATTAAGTCGGACAACAAGCTGAAACTTCATTTTCAATGTAAGCCATTCTCTGTGCTAAACAAATGAGATTGGATCAGTCTTTGAGGCGGATGCATAAAAACAGTCTACAACGGGAAAGAAATACTTCAGGTGTTTGGATGTTTGCATTTAAATATCCTGATGTGTTAAAAAAATTACCATGTTTATGTGTCTGAAAATGATTTTGTGACTAAATCATAAACTATTTGCATTATTATGTTAACTTTAATTGCCCCAGAGTCATTACATTGTAACATGATGTAGTTTGTGGACATCCGTGACTCTGCTCCGTTCCTCCCAGCCCACTGACTCCGCTAATTAACCGAGGGGAGAGAGCCAGATCAGAACCCAGAGTAGGACCGGTCCCGTCCTCTGTCGCAGCTACAAGCGGGTCAGGCCTGCCTCATTAGCCGACATCACAGTGACATTAGAGGTGAAACTCGCCACGCACCAATCAGAACACCGGGTTCACTCAATCAGATCAGAACCTGAGCTGAAAATAAAAAAAGGCCAAAATAGGAAGACTTAAGCAACACTTTATACTACCTTTTTGTAATTCCTCAGGAGCTGAATGCAGTAAATTGAGGAAGGGTCAAACGTAGAAAAAATGAGAGCGAGAGGGCAGAATACAATTAAAAAGGGAGCAGTGAGTCAAGGGGACTGACCTGGTGATGGGAGGGGAGGGGGCAGTTCCGAGTGCACGTGTACCACATAATGAAAGGTTGAACTTTTTTTGTGGCCAGGGTGGCATACTAAAATCAACCCACCCTGGGACTGTGCGGGGAGAGAGAGAGCAGGAGAGCGCTCGGGCTGCGGCAGGAGGGAGGGAGGAATGGAAACGTCTCCTGACCCAAGCGAAAGAGGCAAAGGTGAAGGAGAGGGAGACATTTTAACGAGGGACAAGGGAGGCAGAGAGGGACGGAGACGGGTGGGGGTGGGGGGGACAGAGGGACGGAGGCCGGCTCTCTGAATGAGCGAAATGAGGAGTAAGGAGAGGGGAGAGGTGGAGGGTGTGAGAGGGCCCTCACTTTGTGGCTGCCACGGGGGCCTGAGTGACAGAAATTAATAATTAGTGACAATGATTGACAGCACTCCCTCCATCTGCGGCTCTCTGCCGCCTCGCAACGCCTGCCTCCGCCAGCGACCGCGGGCACAATGAGCTCCGGAGGGATTGTGGGAGACGCGCTTGATTGACAACTGCTTCCTGGAGAGACAAGGGGAGGGGAGGTGGTGGAGGTGTGGGTAAAGGCAGAGGAGGGAAATAAAAAAAAAAGGAGCGAGTGGAAGGGGAGGGGTGGTGTATAGAGGGGAGAGGTGGGTGACAGGGGGCAAAGAGGGACAGAACAAGAGCAGGGGGGAGGGGGGAGGAAGATGGTCAGGGATTTTTTTTTCTCTTTTTTTTTTTCGCCCCTCAGAGATTGAGGAAGGAATTGCTGCTATCAGCTCCTCTCAGTCTTGTCTTCCATTACCGCCTCCACCTTCTCCATCACACAATTAGGATGCTCATCTTCCCACCTCCACCTGCACCGTGCGCCACTCCGGTGTGTAGCGCTATTATGCAAAAGTGACAAATTTACCAGAGGAGGAAGGAGAGGGATAAATAAAGAGGAGAAAATGAGAAAGGGGGTTGAGGCCTCGGCTTTCTGCGGTGAGGGGGAATTGCCTGTAAATAGTCATCAGTGGGGAATTTGTCACTCTCTCTGCCGCCGCTGTCCTGTCTCTCTATTCCTCTTCATCCTTTCTCCTGCAAGGCGTCAATCCTGCTAACCATCCCTGCTGGTTCCCCGCTCCCCACCCACCACCACCCACCACGTGTGCACGGCTTCCTCGTCTTTTCCTTGATGTGAAAAATGTAGGAGCGAAGCCTCGGATGATGTTACGCAACTTGTACGACTCGTCACACAACCGTTAGCTTTCACTCCTTTTTTTTCATCCGTTCCTCTCCCGCGCCAGGTCTGGTTCAGTCTGCGCTGACATGGTCTGAGCTAATGTGCTCCAGTACAGCTTAATCACTGCACAGGTCTCCGAGGCTTCTGCCACACACTGGAACAAAATACACTATTTACCTCAGGGCCACACAGAGAATAGGCTTGCTCAGAACACAGCTAAATCCACAGGGAATCAGTTTCACATCACAACACATTATTGATTTTTTTTACCCCCTTCCTTCTCTCCACAAAACAGACAAGTTTTTTTTTTCCATTGTTGCATGAACCCAGCTTCCTGGATCTGTCTGTCCCTTATAGATGTAGGGATTAAGGTCCTGCCCTGGAGGTAAACTCTATAATGTGTCTTATTTTTACACCAAAACTATTCATTTTGCCAGAAAAAGGTTTTGTCAGTGTTGTTTCAAATATCTTAGATCAGCCAAAAAAAAGGCTTATCTGCAAAAAAATCCTTCTTTTTATTGTTGTTATAAAAACAGTTTAAATTTTTAGCCAAGGAGTAAATTTAAGCTATAGAAAATTAAAATATATACCTTTAATTAATAAAAGATACAGAAATAAAACAAATATATGTAGACTTGTGAACTCCTATTAGCTGACTATGGAGTTTTAAACATGATTTTTTCTTTGCCAGTCTTAATGTAAATCAATAGGATATAATTGTTCAACAATGTTTGTAGATATGACACAACAGCCTTCTAAGCAGATAGGACAGAAGTAACTAGTTACATTTAAAGACTTTTTAGAAAGATACTTTTAGGAGTAGTTTTCCTACACCATATGTTTTACTTTATGTGATATTATTATGAAGTATAACTATTCTTACTTGAGGTCAAATAAATATATGGTATACAATATATACTGGAAGTACTTTACCTTGTTCTGTACATATACATGTACACACATGCACTTTATTAATTTCATAAGTTTCTTTATGAAAAAAAAACTTGGAAAAGTGTTTCTTCTGATAGAATTTGTTAATATGAAATTATGTTATTTATTTTTAGTGATTTTATTCATTTTAGTCTTTAAAAATGACATAATTTACACTTAACTTTCTACTTTTCGTCTGTTTACACCATATTAAAATTTATCAGCCTTTTTATAAAATACTTTTTTACTCAAGTAATTTCTTGGACAGCTGATCTTTACTTTTACTTAAGTAAAACTTTGTTAAAAATATGTTGAAATACTTCTACTTTTACCTGAGTACACATTTTGGATACCTTAACCCACCTCTGCTCATGAGAACAAAACAAACAGCAGCAGCAGAATCCTGGAACTGTTCTCTCTGCACATCCTGTTGGTGCTTGTCAATTTTTCACTTTTAAATTTATTTTTCGTGCTTAGTCATGTTTTAAATAAAAACTAAACGGGTTTCTAAAAGACTTTTAGCAAACTGCTGGTTGCAAACTCATAATGTAAACTGTTAATTGCCTGGCAGTCTCAATTAATGTATATATTAGTATCCAATAGCTCTAATCTTCAACAACTTCTTTGATATCAGCAAATGTTTTTAAATTAACGAAAAAATATATTTTTTTGCCAAATTTGTTTCAGTTAAACATTTAAATTCAAGTAAAAATGTCCTTGAAGGGTTCACATCATTTTCTTTCTTTCCTCCCCCAGCTAATGTTTTCAACTTTGCAGCAACCCTTCACACTCTGCACACACACACACACACACACACACAAACACACACACACACGCACACATGCGCGCTAAACAGACGGCACCGAACACGTGGAGTTGACAGCTGGTAACTGCAGGGCCCAGCAGGTGCAGTGTGTGTTTATATGTGTGTGAGTGTGTGTTGGCCCCAGAGGGCCCCTGACTCATGGCCAGAGAGGTTGACAGAGGTGTGTGTGTGTGTGTGTAGGTAGTTGTAATGGAGGGGCCCGGCTGACTGACTAGCCCGAAGCCGATTTTGCTTCAGCTCCAGTGATTGATTGCGATAGGGCCGGACATGAGGCGATGTATTGCCTGTGGTCACTACCTTTGACTATCTTCATTACATCAATATCCCTCCCTCACTCCTCTTTCCTGTCTTAGCTCGACTATTTCTGTGCTTTTCTGGCCTTGTAGTGAACTTTGAAGAGTTCACTTTGTTACAATAATCAGCACCGGTCAAGAAATCTCACATTGAGTTTCTTATACAGTATTTCAAAGAAAATGCTTATAAACAAACTTACTTTAATGTCCTGTACTGTTTGGAGATGGAAAGCACTTTGCAAACAATGTATCCTGTGTTGCTCCGAAATGTTCCCTCCTTAAGCAGAGCCGGCTTGTTCTTGGTCAGTGTGTTATTTGATGGAGTGTGTGCACGCCTGGTCGTCTGCCTCTGGCTACAGCGTCATCATGAAAAGCGCCGCGGCACACACACCTGGCCCGCCGGCTGCCTCTTTGGTCTGCCTCACCTTTTGTCAGCACCATGTTAATGAAGGCCCTGTCAGTGTCCACCACTCGCACACCGGGGCGCCTTTTAATGAGTTCGCTATTTGATCACTATAGACAACCGGCATGAACCGTGCACTTTTTTTTTTTTTTTCTTTCCTGATAGATGGTACTTTGCACTTGCATGCATGTTCACAAATGTGTGTGCGAGTTAAAGGGGAGGTGGACCAGAAGGAGCGGGCTGGTCAGCTGATTAGAGCCAGTTTATAATAAAAGGGGGAGGGTGGTTGTCTTTTAGTAAAGGCTAGCATAAAGAAAATTATTATTTTTATTCCCCCTCCTCCCTCTGCGCCCAAGTGAGCCGTGTCTCCCCTTTTCAGGGGGGAGATGAAAGCAGCTGGGCGCACGGCTTCCAACAAAAAGTGCCAAGCGATCACAAACAAACCTTCAGATGAATCACATCAAAGGCGATGCCCCAATTGTTAGCCCTCTCGTATCTGCGGAAAATTGGCTCATTAAGGGCAAAAAAAATGACATTGTTTACATTAGCCAGGGCCCTGATTAGTGCCAGCCATGTTTGTTGTGTCGCCCCGCCGTCCGCTTACCAACAGACCACTTCAGCTGCTCCGCACAATCGCTGCTTTGAAGGCTTTCTTTCGGAGGAAAAAAGGGTATAGAGAGAGTGAGGACAGCAACAACAAAAACAGAGCGGAAATATATACCCACACACACACACACACACACAAACACACAAACACAAGTGATTGGGGTTCCTTAGCCACACAAACGGACCATGATAGCTGGTCGTTTCTATCCCTGCCTCTCTCCTCTCCTCCGCTTATTGGCTTTTCTCTCTTTAGGACTAATTAGGTTGCTTGTTGAAATGAAGGTGATAGGAGAGGACAGTTGGGCCAGTGATGAGTCTGTTTGTGCTGTAATTGCACTGATAAAGAGGGTAGTGTTGTTGGCGGTGAAGAAGAAGAAGGGGAAAAAAGAAAAAGCTTGGCAATGAAAGTGCTGGGGGTTTCTTTTTGTGCCAGCAGCTTCATTTTTTTTATTTTTTTCAGTGAAAAGAACACCTTTTTATGGGGCGAAGCTTTTGTAAACTGGGATGATTTGTAATCTATGGAAAATGGAAAGTGCCGTGTGTTTTTAGATGGGCAAGCGTGTGTTTTTGATCTCATCGATGTAACCCACAAGGGTCCTTCTCCCGTATCATCTTCCACTTGAACCCATTTTTCCACTCTTTTTACATCTGGGTTAACATCTGGAATCTGTGGAACGAGCTCAATAAAAGAACTGCAGATAAGATTAGATGAGATAAAGTTTTATTTCGGCTCGCTTTTGAACTCCTGGAGCAACAAAAAAGTCATAACTCATGTTTTCTGCGCTTTTGCATAAGAAGAGTTTGCCTATTGTCTTTTATTGCAAGCTTGCATAATCAGAGAGTAGCTAATCTGACCAAAGTTGTAGTTTATATACACACAAAAAAAGGGGGTTGTGATTTTAAGATTTTTCCCACAAACTTCTTCAAACACATTACCTCAAAGAACACTTAACCTATTAAAATTCTGCTTGGCAGAAAAAAAAAGAGATAGAAAGAAGACGAGGAATAAAACTTGAAGTTATGGGTGAGCAGGTCAAGTGGCATCGCTAACGACAGCCACCGACCCGGAGCTCGCCCCACGTTACCCCTCCACTTTCCTCCGCTCCCCAGGCCGCCTCACCTTTGCCCCGGGAGAGAAATGGAGTCTGTGCTGAACGTGGAGGACGGATTGAAGGGAGAATGGAGGAGACCTCCCCCTCAAAATAATGATAACCGCAGAGATCTGGCCACTGTCCCCCCAACGGCCCCTGGACACTCGGCCCCATGGCCTCCAGGTCAGCTCGGCACATTTCACCTCCTCTCTCCATCTGAACTCTCTGACTTCACATTTACATACCCACAGCTCTTTTTTTTGTTTCATATTGCTCTTTTTTTTGGTTTTCTTCATTTCCTTCACATATTTTTTTTTTCTTCAGTGTACCTCATTTTCTTTTCTTACTTTCCCAGAACTCCTCCCTCTCTCCTCTTTGTCTTTTGCATTTCATTTGAGCAGTCCAGGTGCTGTGTATGCATGTGTGTTTGTGTGCCATAATTACCATTTAGAATACTAGCAGATCTCTGAGGGAGGGAATCCAAGTTTGCCAACTCTAAAGCATTATGGGAGCTGTTTGGTTTGTGTTTAGTTGTCCTTGGTTTGCTGTGCTGAGGAATCAGAATTGCCTTGACTTTTGACCATTTTTGTCCCCAGGGGGGGAAACTGAGTGGAATAAAAGGGCATAAACTGACTTCGTCATTTAAGGGCGGCTCATATGGAAAATATAAATTGGTAGCAGCAGGAAAGACTAAAACTATTGTTATTTCAGGTATCTTCCATTTGAATTCATGAGGTTGTGTTGTGTCTACAAACCCCTCAGAAGAAATATTTAGGAATGTGTCACAAATGAAAAAAATAGATTGAGATATTGACAGTTTTTGTCATTATTTTCTGTTCTGTCTGAGTGTCTTTATGTGCTTGAATTTAATTTTTATTATTTGATGTGTACACAGAATAAACGTTGACAGGTTTAAATGCTACTTTTGAAGATTTATGTGCATTTTTGCATTGAAGATATGAAAGATGGGTTGACTAACTGAGTGTATCCTGTAATTTACAGCTACAGTATTTGCCCCAACTGCCTAAAAATTATGCTATCTGTATGCTTATTGTGCTAGCTAATGACAGAATATTATTATTTTTTTAATGATAAGACCTCAACAAAATGAGGCCAGGGCTGTTACATGTTTACATTGGTGGTATATTGGGAGTTTAATCCTCCTTTCCATTTTACTCTGTAAATAGAGTGCAAACATATAATAATAGGAGATGTGTGTGTGTGTTTGTGAATGGCTAAAGAGGAAAGCATTGCGAAGAGCTTTGATAAAACTAAACAAAGTTTTAAGTGTTGTGTAAGAAACCTGACTATATAGGTTCTTTAATACATGACTTTTAGAATAGAATAGAATATATCTTTATTGTCATTGTAATAAGTATAACAAAATTAGGTGTTCCCTTATGTCTATATTTTTGTTTTCTTTTTTTATGCATGCCACTAAATGTTTTTAAAATTTGCATTATAAGTTCAGTTTGTCATTTAATATAAATTGTATGAGATTCAGAATATAAAATGTTATCCTGGTGTAAGTTAATGTTAATTTATTATTATTATTATTATTATTATTATTATTATTATTATTATTATTATTATTATTATTATTATTATTATTATCATTTCAAACTGTAGACATCAGTTAAAGAGAAAAGTAAATCTTGAAGAAATTGCAATAACAGAGTAAAGATCAATAATAAATTCTCACACTGGATTCATTAGCTTAAAATATTACCCATTTATTATAAATTAAATACATATACACTTTACAGTGTGGAATATATTTCTATATCTATGGCTGTTTTGTCTTAAGATAACCAGCGAGTAGCCAAAATAAATGACACAAACTTTTATTACACCCATTCATTCATTTCTGACTGTCACATTAAACGTGCTGTAGGACATGGTGTCTTCTGTTTCCAGGAACTAGACTTGACCGACCCCGGGCAGTGGCTGAGGAGGGTCAAAGCTGTCTAAATGGATAAGAGGAGTAAGCTTTGTACTGTGCTTGTCTTGTGTGTGCTGAGGAGGAGGAGGAGTGGGGTGGAGAGTGCAGTTAGTATATGGTCTTGCAGGAGCAGGCCTAGTGGGGGACTGCATTAGTGAGGGGTTGTGTCCTCCTTATGGGACAAGGGACCAACTGCGACCTTTTAGATGATAAGTGCAATCTGGGGTCAGAGACGGCCAGGGAGAAGGAGAGCCATCATGATGTGTGCGCGAGAGAGAAAGCGGACAAAGCTTCACGACGTCCACATTCTCTCCATCTTGCCCTGCTCGTGTCACTGCTATCAGCCTAAATGGAGCATTATGCAAAATGGAGATGATTTTTGCTTCAGGGGGAGTGATCGAGAGAATTGCAGGTTAATGTAGGGGAGGGGGAAAAAAAAGGAGAAACAGGAGGATTTTGTAGAGTTGGAAGAGAGTGCTTGAGCCATAGTATGAGGTTATAGGCTTGGTGGGAGGTGTGCGGGGTATAAGAGGGTTAATAAAAGTGACAAGTGAGTGTTTCATTCTATCTAAGCCACCCTCCTAGACAGGTAACTCACTTAGAGGATTCGCTGAATGAGGAAGTCAGGCTATTGGGAAAGATCGTCACTTCTGTGTCTGTCTCAATATGAGCCAGAGGCGACACAGGACCCCAGGGTCCAGCCTTCCCATATAAAAGCCCACCTGAGAGCCAGAACAATAAAGTCCACTCAGCTAGATGCAATATACTACAAAGAGATTTTCCTGAAAAACTTGATTTAAGTCGGAAGGAAATTGAAAGTTATTTGCAAATGGCCACTTCCTAAAATCATATACTCCAGGCTAACTTAGGAAAGTCATTTATATAAGATTGACTTTTATCTACAAGCTAAATGGATTTGGTTTTACCTGACTCGAAAGAAAAAGTTATTGAAAAAGAAAAGAAAAGGAAAAAAAACCTAAAGATTTTCCAGGGTGTCTTGTCTCTTCCTGTGAACTGTTGAAGGGAAAAGCAGCGCCGCATCAGAGGCGCTTCTATTTCCATAGACTGTTTTAAAGGGAATCAATTTTTAAAGAAATTTCAGCTGCCTTATTCGTTTATTCCGCTCACTATGAGTCAAATATAGTTATTTTAAAATCACTTTAGTTTTTAAAAAACAGTTTTTTTAACTCAAAAAGTTTACTTGATCTTTTTAGTTATTGACCGCACATCAACAGTTTTAAAAACATTATTCACTTTTTAAACTTGTGATGTTAAAGGCTGTTAGGTGGAATCTGATAGTTTTACATTTTGGTGCGTTTTTATGACATTGATAAAACAGAACAAAAATTGTAAAGTTTGACTTTATTAATATTCAACATACAAGTTTGTTATAGTAAAACCTTAAATCTTTAGTAATGGCATGATGTCAGGATGTAGAGTTGCTGTTCTGTTTAGATTGTCTTTTGTTTTTAGACTGAGGTCTGCTGTTTTGTTCAAAATTATGTTGATTTTAAGATTGAAAATTGACTTTTTAATTATGCAACAGAGACATTAGTTGGGTTCTGTTTTCATAAACCAACCTTTAACTTTGATAGTGACAAAAATTTGCAGTGACTAATGCATTGTTCTGATATTTATTTAAATTCAAATTTGCAAGATATATATATATATATATTGTTTAGTTTTGTTTCTGCAGATTTGTCTGGACTTTGTGTTATCTAATGTTGTACTGATGTCTGGGCCTTCCTGTACCAGATCTATGCCCTTTGAGCTGAATGGATACTGGTGTTGTCATTTTTAGTTATTTATGCCACATGGAAGAAAAGAAATACTGATTTAAAAATCTGGTGTTTCAGCCTTTTTTAAAATCAACACTTTTTAAAATCAAATATACATAAAAAGTGATTTTCTTGAAGTTACATATCAGCAGCAATACTAAATGTCAAATTATGTCCAAAATTCTCTTTACAAACATCACATTGAGACATTCGAATTGAAAAAGAACAAGAGAATCCAGACATTTTACTCACAGCTGTAAAAACACGGAGAACATTGAGTGATTTATTGATTTTAGCACTTCATCTTTGAATAATTAGTGAATTTGCTGATTGTTTGTGCCGCCACCCATCATGTCACAAGTGGGTTGTGGCGCCTTCACGCCGTGTCACATTAGTGTTGTGGTGACTTGTCAGAGGCCGAGGCTTTGGCGCACTTTCTGTTTATGAGGCTTGAGAGGACCCCTGGGGTGTGTTAAACACTTTGTGTGTCGCTATTACAGGGGTTACCAATTATTTTCTCCTTCCAAATGAGGGGCACTGACCCTAATATGAGGCCACTTAACATCCATAATAAGGTGATAATTGGCCAATGATTACGGTTTGGCCCCTCCCCCACCCTCCGCTGTCAGTTAATTGTAATAGATTACCTGTGTATTAGTTACATTTTTCATGTCTGAAATGAGGCCCACTCAGCTCGTCGAAACCTGAACGCATATTCCAGCAATTATCACTGGGAGGGGTTGGTTGGGACTTTAGATAATAATATGTGAAATAATTTTTCTCCCTCTTCATCGTCATATTTTCTTTACGGTCAACGCTCTGCTTCCTCACATGCGCGGTTCACTGATGACTGTCGTAATTGCGTGTTCGCCGGCTCAATTTCCCTCGAGGGGTTCCCTAAATTAAAAGAAGTCATCCCACTCTTCCTTCATCTCCCTTTCCTCCGGCACCCTGTTTTCTCCCCCCTACACACACCTTCTCTCTCTCTCTCTCTCTCCCTCTCTCTCTCTCTCTCTCTGCTCCAGGGATGCCATGCTTATTTGAATGGAACTTTCTTGTCTTTTTTTTCTCCTTCTTTTTTCAAGCCAGTTGTCACTAATGAATAAATAAAACACACACAAGCAGTAGATTGACTTTCATGCATGACTGCACCGGCTTTGATGAGGCCCCCAACAACACACACACACACACACGTTTGTCAGTCTTATAGACAAGCTACTGAGGACAGTCACTCTTTTCTCCGTGAGGTTGCTTTTAAACAATTGCTTTATATGCAAATTATGCACATTTTAGAGTTCACAAGACCTACTTTGGAGGTCAAATACCCGTGAAAGCAAAGAAAGGCAGCATTTATTTGTGAGTATTAAATAAAGATGAATAAAACATTCATACAAAATGTTTAAGTAACTACCTACGATGTCGGTGATTACCAGCTAACGTATAGTCCCTGTTCTGTAGAAACTTTTATGTTGCACAGAAGGCAAATAAAAAAAAACTGCTAAAATATAATCCAAAAAGCGTCCACATCATTGCTGAAATATATGAGCAATGTGACAACCAGTAGTTGTGAAGCTCAATGAATCTCACTGTTTATACACAAAAGAAATGATTATTTTAAAGGTTTTTAATTTAAGGTGGAGCAAAGTATTTATAGTTTTTCTAAACCTAAACGTCAAACATCCTAGTGGTGGATCTGAAGGTGGACGTGTGACATATTCAGACACGTTTATGAACATTTTTTATGGTCCGGAGATGGACTGCTGCAGGTAGCCTTTTACTCCTACTCGTGCAGCTAATGCCAGCAGTTTATTCCCTTTCTGTACTACAAAAGGCCGAGGGATCTTGGCACTAATTAACTTGTAATGGCGTCATAAATTATAGACAAATCAAGATGCTGCATCAGAGAGACATTTTAATGAAAAGTTGTAATGGGTCACCTCCCGAGGCCCGAGGGCTGAGGTTCTCTCAGGTGCCAGGGTTATCCATCACATCACAGCCAGCAACAGATTGGAGCCGCGGACAGACTGAAAGACAGAAATGAAAGATTTGGATATTTTCTTTCATCACCAGCTGTAAGTGTTTGATTGCTTTGTCACGTTTGAGATTATCACCCTGGCAGAGCTGGTATCAGATATGGCAGCCGAGCAGTCATTTAATCTCCTGGCTACGTTGCATCACCTTGCATCTATGTGTATGAATATATAAACATGAACTTGTGCATTGTTTGTATGCTGCTTTACCTCTAAAGACTCTTGATTGATTTGTATTTCCTGACAGAGGTGTCTTTCAATCAGAAACCTTTGACAAGTTGGACGTCTGTCCCTGGGAAGGATGGTCAAATAAAATCATTCGGGGACTTATTGATGTTTCTTTTGTCCCTCTGTGTGAGACACGATAAGGTTCTGGCCACGTCTGCCAGATGAGCGTCAGAGAATCATTAGCAAAGCTGATTTGATTTACGTCCTGTGTAGATGGGGCCACCCAAATGATCTGCCTCACCGTGGCCATCATCAATCACCGCCAACCAGAGGGTACAGCAAGCATGCATGGGAAGGAGAGCTGGTTGGCAGACCAAACAACCCACAGGGTTGTGTGCATATGTGGACAAGTGTGTGCATGCTACACAGATTTATAACCTTTAAATGTTTGGCTTTGTGAATGTGTGCATTCATGTTCTTGTTAAGTTATGAGTTTTATCTTGCTAACGATGTCACAGAGAGCCTTAAATGGGTCTTTATTTAACCTAAAGAAAAGTTCCCAAAAAGAAAGCCACAAAATTCAAAATATAGTTAATGGTCCTGAAAGATCATGCTTAAATAAGAGATCAAATTACGTGCAGGAGATTGATTAAGTTCTCAGACTTGAATATTTATCTAACAGAAATACAACGTTACCAGACATAACTCAGATGTAGTCTTTTTTCCTGGCTCCAGAGACTCCGAAGCCCTGAACCAACCGTAATATTTATACCATAGTCAAGCCCCACCCTGGATACAGATATGATGTCATAGTAAACTAGAGAAATTGCATTTGCTACGAAAATGCTAGTGTGAATGCTTCTTGCTGAAAACTTCAGCTGAAAGCTGCTGAAATTAATCTGAAAATATTTAATAGCAATAGTGTTAATGTGAGTTTAATTTGAAAAGTTAAAAGAAGCAAAACAAAAAAATTTACCTTTGCAAAAAATATATAGATGAAAGAGCAGAAAAAAGCTAAAAAAAATAAAATAGCTATATATAGCAGAAAACAACTGTTTGAGCATAAATAGCTAAAATTAGCAGAAAGGAGAACAAAAAAGTGAAAAGAGCAGAATAACAGAAAGAAGCAGATTTTTTGCTGAAAAGCTAAAATTAGCAAAAAAAAAAAGTAGCTAAATTAGCACATGGTACTTAAAATGAGCGGAACCAGAACAAAATGTGTAAGGTGCTGTAAAGATTTAGAATGATTCTTTTCAGGATTTTAAGGATGTTGAAAACAGCTCCATTCATTTTCAATGGCAAAAAAGTGGCTAAATAAGTGAAATAGCTGAAAACGTATAAATAGCGGAAACACCAAAAGTCATAACAGACTTGGCATAAATGAGCTGAACATTTTGATATTTTTGAATTGTTGAAATAGCACAAAAATTGTGAAACAAGTTAGATGCTGAAAAAACGTACGGAAGAAAAAAAATGATCTATAGCATTCACACTGACAAGGGAGAACTGTTAAAACAGTTCTACATTTCTAAAACAATATGTGTATGCTGGAGGGAGGCACACGTTAAATAGAGAAATATTGATTCTCTTATTGTTTAAAATAAATGACTACAATCAATCACAAAGTATAAACTATAAGACTCAGTTAATCAACCAAAAAACATCCAAACTGACCTTACACAAACCACCACACAATAAAAGAAACTGAACTAAACATCAATACTATAAGGACAGAATGATCTAACTCAGTGGTTCTTAACCCTGGTCCTCAATGAACCCTGCCCTGCAAATTTTAGTTGTTTCCCTGCTCTGGCACAGCTGATTTAAATCAACAAGTGATTGACAGGCTTCTGCAGGACTTAAAGAC
>JAUBOC010000048.1:6241483-6257420 GCA_032275365.1 Anablepsoides cearensis
CAATCAAATAAGTGAAGTGGTTGAAGAAAGTTGCTTTCCTCTCCCTCTCTTACTTTCTTACCCCTTCTCTCATTCTCTCCACCCTCCTCTCCTCTCTTCACCTCACCTCTCCCGGGGAAAAATTGCTTTTATTGCAACAAACACTCAGTGGAGCCTTTGGCTTTCAGCAGCCCCAGCCAGTCATCGATGCAGGCAGTCGGGGGGAAGCAGGCAACCAAGCAGCCAGGCGGCCCTCCCCGTCAGGAAAATGAGCAATTCTCTCATTGTAATAATGTGCCTCTGTCATCTTCCCATTATCGGCATGATAAAAGATGAAATATTCAGGGAGGCTGGCCTCCTAACCTGATCTGGGCGCGATATTGGGCCTGTGGAAAATGAGTTTTATCAGCTTTAATATACTCCTTGGCAGACTGACCCTTGAAATTAAACATTATTACAGAGCGGATATTTAAAAAACCCGGGCCACAAATTACATCAAAATGAAAATATTAAGGAACATTACGAATATATCAAGTGGCGCTTCTCTCCCTCTCTTCTCAGGCTCACACATCGGTTCTCCTCATCCTGACACCCCTTTTCTCATCCTGCTTCCCCCCCCCCCCACAACCTTCTTCGATGAGCGTGGCCGGGGAGCTAGCAGGCGACGTTGTTTAAGTGTCACTTGTTGTGTGTGTGTGTGTGTGTGTGCAGAAAGGGTGGCAGGGAAATAATAACAATGCCGCCTGTCCCACCAGCTTCATACGTCTGCATAAACTAATTAGACCTCGACGCTCCCATCACCTGCTTTATTGAGGATGGAGGAGAGAACACTGGCAGGAGGTGTGGGACTTTGAATATCACCGCGTGTTCCTACATTTGTGTGTGCATGTGTTTGAAAAGCGGCGTGCAATAAAATTAGTGTTTGGCGTGCGCTCAGAGAGAGACTGAAAGCTACTTCCACAGTGTTTGTGGGACTTGAAGTAACTGTTTTTTTTCTGGACATCTACACCAGATATCTGTGTGTGCGGGGAGTTGCAGGAGATTTGTTGGATAAATAATCCTTCCTTCCTCCAAAATAACTCCGGGAGCTTCGGCTGAACGCTTCAGCCGGGCTGAAGGAATCTCTGAGCTATCTCATGTACAGTAATGCTCATGAAAAGCAATGGAAAAACCGGTAGAAAGTGAGTTTCTCTAATCAGTTTAAAAGTAAAAATCCCCCAAATCTATCTGTCCCCCAAAATGGAGAGAAAGTGATGTTGGTTCGATGAAGTGTGCGGTGATTTGTCACTTTGTGATGGGGGGATATGAGAAATGCAATAAAAGGCGGTGGAGAGATGTGATTTGAATAGATTTCAGAGGAAGTCAGTCCTTGGGGGAGTTGGATGAGTAAGCAGTGTCCCTGAGGACCGAATTAAAACTTTACTTTTGGTCACGGCCCCCCCCCCCCCCCTTCCTCGTAGTGCTCTTTTGCTTATCGCCTGCATTTGCAAAATGTGTGTGTTGGTGCTTAAGTTCGCCTGTGTCTGACTGCTCTGTTTGTCTCCCAACGAGTTTCCAAATGTGTGCTTTCGCTTGTGTATGTGTGTCCCGCGCAAATTGAGTGCCCTCCCCTACCCCTCGCCCTGAGGTTATGGGGGGATACACACAGCTCCCTCTGCATGGCTCAGATGAGTATTCACAGCGGCATGCCCCTCTTCCTTAACCCAGCACAGGAGAGCTTTGCATACTGAGCCCATGTATGTATCCAAATGTGTGCACGTGAGTGTGCACGGCTTCCCCTGCCCAGAAATGAACAGGAGGGGCAGACGATTTCATGCACTTGCATTATTATTATTCCGTTGGTGATTCAGCTGGCTTGGTTGATACCAAACTCGGTGTTGCACGAATACATGCACGGAAGATTTATATGTTCTTGTGCACGCTGGCGGCTAATATTTTTGCTGTGTTTTAATGGTTTAATTTCTTATTCTTGCTGGGAAGGTTGATATTACATGTTCGGGGGGACGGACAGATGGGTCGCGATGTCTTTATGTTTGCTAGCACTGTGGCAATCTGATCAAGCCTAGCTAAGAAAAGGGATAAGAAATAGAAAAATAGGGGTGACAAAAGGGGAAAAGGCGAATAGAGGGAATAGACACCACAGGGGTTGCTTGCCGGGAGGGGAGAAACAGCAGAGGGGAAATGGCTTTCTCCATCCATTCCTCCGTTCCACCCCCCCCCCCCCCCTCTCTCTTTCTCCCCTTTTTTTTCTCGCATTTTCCTCCCTCTCTCTGCCACTTGATTCATTATGCTGATATACACAGTATTTGCTTCCTGAGTGAGCCCCCCTCTTGCACTCCCACCTTCGCAAGAATACACACGCTGGCGGAGGTGCACGCTCGCGCGCAAACAACGCAGCAAGGTGGTGTTGGTGCCATAAATATAGCAAACGACACAGCCTTAGCAGCCGAGCAAGGTCAGCCGCGGCCCAGGATGACAGTGCCGTGGGCGCTGCACCAAGCTCTTGTTAGAAATGCACACAGATAGCTCATTAGGACGGGCCCCAGAGGCCCGCCAGCACACACGTCGCACACACAAACATATATAAACATTGATTCGTTTACTATTTAATTGCAAAGTTACGCGGACTGCTCAGCTGTTGAACATGGATTGCTCCTTGACGAGATTTAATCGGCTCCCCGCGTCATCAGTCACTGGTTGATTTCGCGTGCAAGATGGCTGGTGTTCGGTGTGTTTTGCAAAATGCCTGTTTTTAAGTGTTGCTCTTGTGCTTTTTCACGCTACACGTTGCAAGGAGTCATTCGATAAAGGCAGAGTTTGCTGCCAGGTTGAATCAGTGGCGGCGTTTGACAGTTTTTTTTTTTTTTTACCAGTTCTTAATCTGTCTTTGTCAGGACAGAGCAGTTTTAGAAAAAAAAAAACACATCAACACGTAACTGTTAGACATTTTAAGGAGCTGTGAAATGACAGGAAAAACAAAAGATTTCACTGTGGAAAAGTCTGTTTTCAGCAGGCGTGAACTTTATTTACAGGGTTAAAGTGTTTGCGAGCGAGGTTTCACGTTACTGCGTGTTTGTCGTCGGCTTCATGCGCGTGTCGGGCGTTGGAATGTGCGTGTGTAAGTGAGTGTGAGCGTACGTACTCGTGAGCGCGCATTTGAACATGGTAGAGGTACTCGGCTCATGCTCTGGACATGCCTGACTGGCTCTGTGAGTGTTGCCCTCCTCCCTCCCCCACCAGAGCCTCAGACACACGCTGGGACACACAACTAGTTTTTCCACTCCCCTTTTATCTTTTCTGTTCCTTCTACCTCATCACCCACACTCCTCGATAGCCTGTTTTTTTTTATTAGTGTTTTTTTTTTTGACTCTTGCCAAATGTGTGTAATATATGCTGAGTAACTCCTGTCCATTGGCTTAGTCGTGTTCACCCAGCCTCCCCTCCACCTCTACCCCTCCACATATATGAAATAGATAAATGTATTGGCTACGGATCTCTATGCCAACCTCCACCTCCGTGCACCTCTTCCACGGCCCCCCCCTTCCCTTGCCCCCACTCTGCCTCCTGCCTGGCCGGGGCTGGTGTCAGTCTGGCAGGCCTTGGGGCCCGTCAGGCGACCAGTGGGCTGTGACGGGCAGCAGCTCTGCGTCCCTCTCCCTGCAGTCTGGCACCCGCTGGGGTCTTGTCCGGGAGCCCAGCCTGCCAAAGTGACCTCAGTCCAACTGAGAACCGAGAAAGAAAATGAATAAGAAAAAATAAAAAAAATTATAAATATATATATATATATAGGCCACAGTTCACTCTATTTTCATTTTGTTGCAACTGGACAATGTTGTGAAAAATTTTTAGCAAATTTTGATGAAGTTTTTATGGAAGGTTTTATGTTTTATGCTCAAGGTAAAAAGTCTGTAAATCCATTAAACACTGCAGCCAAATATTTACTAATCCTACTCCAACTGTTCTTCAGTTTACACTATCTAAATTAAAGTAATATTTTAACAACTTGTGCTTTTTTTTGTATTTTTAGATTAACATAATATATTAATTCTATTTTACGAAAATATTGGTTTGAGACTTTCACTTCCAAAACCACAATCTGATCATGTTATTATGTAAAATGAAAACTAATGTTGAAATTTTGTTCTTAACATTTGAAAAAAATAGTTTTAAACATTACTGTAAGTATTTTGTTTTGTACTTTTAAACCATTTGTTCATTGAACAAAATAATTTGCACTTTTCTATTTTCTTTTTAGAGAAAGTGTTGAACAATTTTCATGTTTATTTGTAACCTTTAAGACAAATAAGTTTGTTGACATACAGAATAGTTTTATTTCACTTGGATGTAGCAAATATAATTTTTTTCCCGTGCACTGGTAGTAATCCAGATACATATTCAGGTAATCTATAATTAACGTTTGTAATGTCACTCACTCATTTTCAGTCATTAGCTACTGCATTAAAATTCCGTGTAATTATGAAGATTTTGAGGCAACATTAAGCTGCTCTTACAGCGGATGACAGGACCAATTATTAGCGTGCCAGAAAGATCCAGGTGCGTCACACAAACAGTTTCCCTGCAACCGTCTCTGGTGGCAAAAACATAACATGGCAGTGTCTCCGGTGACTGAGCGGAGAGCTGTGCCTGCTGAGGCGAACCTCCCCCCTGAATCCCTGAGAGGGTGATGCAGCGAGGTGACATCGTTTGGGTGGAGAGATTTCTGGTTGTGTGTGTGCTTTTAGGTGTTGCTGTTGTTTAAATAGAATATGTGAAAGCGTTCCAATTGGATGGTTTTTTTCTTTTTCCTCTCACTTTTGTGTACTTCAGGTATTTTTTCTGTGTTTTTAATATGAGTGTACTCTCTTATCCCACAGATTAGAGTGTTTTTTGTGTGTGTTTTTACAGTATACTTTACTGTGTTTTACTCCCAAACCTTACCTCCTCCTCCATGTCTCAGTGCCCCGCCCCACCCCAGCCCCACGGAGATGCGTCGGGGTCAGGGAATATGGGGAGAGGAACACAGGGAGGCCGCACTCCACAACTTGAAAGGAATTCTAATGAGCCAGCACAGTCGCACTGCCTATTCCCACGACAACAGGCCCCAAACAAATAGCTGCATTTGAAGTCCCTCCGTTTTATGACTTTGAAAATGCTGCGTCTGTGTGCGAGAGCGCATGTGGTTGTTTTTGTTTTTGGGGGTACTGTGAGTGTGTGTTGCGTGCCAACGTGTGCACGAGAGTCAACCTTCTCATTTCCCCCCCGCAAGAAATTGGCCTGGGATCTGATTGACTTTAATGTCTGCTCTAGACGACATAATTATTGTTTGACCAGATATACTTAAAAAAATCTAATTAGTGTTGGTGTAAGTCTGCCCCTTTACACACACACATACACACACACACACACACACACAAAAAAAAAGCACTTCTGGTTTGTGCTTGAAAGATAATTCAGAGTTCTTTCTGGATTTGACATGAAGATACTGTAATAATTTAACCTAAGAATCATTAAACGTAATGTTTTGAACTGATGTAATTACCTGTTTTCTAGAAAGCTTGAAATAATTTGACCCAATCAAAGGCATACTCCCATGGGGCGCCAGTCAATAAGCAGACAATCATGCAAAATGAAAATGTCCCACATAAATGCTTAAGTAATTTGTTTTAAGAATGTATAATGTCAGTAATGTTTGCTGGATTTGCAAATGTTATTTGGAAGCCAACTTAAAAAAAAACATTTATGTACAGCGAGTGTAGCAAAGATCTTAAAATCATTAAACAGATAAGTGTTAAATTCTGTTTCAGCTACTTTTTTTTCTATTGCAGTGATTTAATTTTAAGTAGAAATTGGGTTTTTAAATTACAATATCTTCACTTCACAGGGGCGTAACTAGACTTCTTTGCAAAGGGTGGCACAGGGGTAGACATACAAAACTGAAGATTAATGTAGAAGTAAAAAAAGTTCTGAATTCTAGATGCTAATCAAAAATTCAAGATGGCCACCCCAGCTAACTTTAAAAGGCAATTCAGCCATTGTGAGACTTAATGAGATGGAATTTGTTGCTGATGCTAAATTAGGCTAACCGCTATGGGTAATGCTAATTTTACAAAGGTCTATAATCTAGCCATTTTCAAACATACACAGATGTAATTTTTAGGGGTGCAACAATACATGTACCCGCATCGAACCGAACCATATCGAAGACACTTGTATCGAACAATACAGATTTTTTAAATGTATTTTATCAGCTTGTCTTTTTAAGACGCTCTGTGTTGAAGGATCAGTGCATCTGTGTTCAACTACTACACCTAGGCTGCATTTTCGAGCGCAGATCCACTGAGAAACTTGCTGTTTTAGCAATATTTAATTTAAAAACTAGACTTTTGAGGTTAAACAAATCTTTATTAATAATTTCAATAAATTACAAGTTAAAAAGGGCATGGAAATTTCTCTTTTTTGTATCAAAAAAATATCGAACCGTCAGACTAAAGTATCGAACCAAACCGAACCGTGAATTTTCTGTATCGTTGCACCCCTAGTAATGTTATACATCACAGTAGTATCAGAGAACAATCTTGAACAAAATCTAAATGCAAATTCAAAATCCAAGATCCACACCCACTTGTCAGTTTTTTTGGAGTGGCACCTGGGGAGACTAATGTAACCTTTATTTTAACAGGTAAGTCAGTTGAGAACCAATTCTCATTTATAATGACGACCTGGTCAGGAGGCAGCGGTACAACACAAAATGTCAAAAACAATGTTATAACAAAGACACGACACAGACAGCATAGAGTACAATTAGACATGCTGTAACATTATAAACCAGGATAACAAAACAAAACTAAAATAAATTAAATTAAATTAATTTAAATTAAATTAAATTAAATTAAATTAAATTAAATTAAATTAAATTAAATTAAATTAAATTAAATAAATAAATAAATAATAATAATAAATAAATAATAAATTAATTAAATAAATAAATAAATAAATAAATAAATATATAAATAAATAAATAAAATAAAAAAAATCAGGTGCCAGAGGTGACACTTGCCACCTCGGCCACCCCTCTGGCTCCGCCCCTTCTTCTCCTCTGATCTTCTCTCTATAATGTTGAAAGGTAATGTGGGCTGAGTTATTAGCCTCTATAGAGAACTGGCAGCGGGCTGTAATTTGCACCAGCTGACATGCTAACTCGTTTAACTTTGTTTCAAAACTGTGTTACTTTAAATAGAGAGATGAGTGTTGCTCCTCTGGTAGATGAGCCATGATGACTGGGTTATCTGCCAGATAAAATATCCAGCCAAGTGATGACATATTTCTTTTAGACAAACATAAAAGTTTAGTGAAATTTCCCTCTTGGCTATCATACGGAACTGAATGACAACTCAGAGAAACATGTCCAGTCATGCAGGGGGAAATGAAAATATGACTTGTTTCTGTTATTTTGTTTTGAGGCTTTTAAATTGTAGGAATGTTATGGAAAAAATAGTAATTTTCACCCCGTGGCTTATTAAATCCCCGTATCTCATAAAACTTCAGCCTAATCCTAACATTAAAGATATTCAACATGACCCTAAACACCTGTATGCCTCCCCGCTTTACCAGTTCATTTGAACAAAAATGAAAATTAAGAAACAGTTGAGTGAGGCAGTGGCTAGTTAGATACCTGCATAAATATTAATATCAGCGCCCCTCACTGCTCTAACTCCTCCCCACCCATTTCAAAGCCCACTCTTTTTGTGTGTACGCGTTTTTATCTTTGACAACCTCAGGACGCCTGTACAGCAGCTTCCATGAACCGAGATGTCTTTTATTTCTCAGCCCAGTGCCTTTGCATCACCTGAGCGTGGCGTGGAGCGGCTGGCTGCCCGGTTTGGTCGGCTGCCCACTCCGGCTGGCAGGACCAGCTTGTCTGTCTGCGCGGCTTGTTGTTTCGCCTGCTCTGCGCAGACGGTGTGGGTGAGAATGTCACTCCACAAAAGCAGCATGACTCGAGCTGTGTAAACAGTAAATAATAAACAAGTGCTCTAATACATTATTGAGAGAATCACTTTAGGCAACTGGGACAGCATGAAACGCAGAAGCCCCCCGAACGCCCCTCCCTTCTGTTTTCACTCTTTTCAAACTGGAGCTCCTTCTGTTGGGTCGGTGATGCTGCAGTTAGGCTATGCACTGTGTGTTTATGCTTTGATCCTTTGACATGCGTTGGGCTGGCTGGTTTTTCAGATCTAAATGTTACTGCGTTATTACCTCCACAGCACTTTAAACCAATACTTGTCTCTGATATCGATTAGTCAGCCTTTTTTGTTAAACTAATATGAGAAGGAGAGACGGTTAAAAAATAAGGGTGTACGGGCCAAACCTCAGAAGACATAAGCTCACAACTTCAATGAAAAAAAGAGACAAAATCTCACAAATTTTTGCAACTTTTTAAACACCAAAGGTATGATATTTGTGATGCTCCAGAGTTTCTCACAGAATCCTTATTTTAAGTTATTATTCTTACCTATATGTGTCTGTTAAAAAGTTAGTTTCTTTGAGTGGTTCTTGACAATGTTTACCAAGTGTATTACGTAATAAAGGACATACAATAAAAGCTCAAGCAATGCAGTTACATGGAACCTATAGGGCAGGGCTATTCAATTGGAGGCCCGCGGGCCACATCGGGCCCACTGGAGACCAAAATCCGGCCCACCAATTGGTTCATTAAGTTCATTGGTTCTTAACCCCAAACCCCTGCTTTTCTACTTTAATCACTATGAGTTCTTTAAGTTAAACATAAACATGCGTGGTATACAGAAACGTCAAATCTTAGCCAAAAGCTGGTAAAAAACATTTGAATGAAAACCCAAGACACTTAAAACTACAAGCAGTAGAATATAAAATTAAGATATGTAGAAATAAAATTGGTTTAAAAATGTGGCAAGTTAAATATGTCAAAATAATAATTATGTCAATTGTTTTTGATTTTGTTTTATCACTTGTTTTATCACATGTTGTATTCATAATTAAATGCAGCAAAATAAACTAATTCAAAGGTAAGAGATCATTGTAATACTTGGTTTACTTACATAGGGACTTTAACAGCTGGATGTTCGGCCCCTCAGCTTTTGGCCTGCAGTAACTGTGGCCCACGAAGAAATTTAATTGAATAGCCCTGCTATAGGGCCTCAAAAACCTGTGCCAGCTGGACTCTGGAGGACTTCCTCTACGCAAGTTTTGCAAATTTTCACAATTTCAAATATGTAATTAGCAAACTCCTGATCTTATTGCTTGATTAATTATTTGAACCCCAGCTGTACAATTATGTTTACTTATATAACATTGTTCTTTCATCAGTTTAACTTTACCTCTAACCCAGAACTACATGAATTGTACCTTTTTTTTAACTAACAAGAAATCTGGTCATAAGCATACTTTCACCCCCCTTGTTTTCTATGAGCAAGTGGCCTAATATTGTGTGAACATAAAACATCACCTGAATCTACCTGCTTCAGAGGTTGTAGTAAATGGGATATCCTCCTCCAGTGGCTTATTGAGCAGAATAATTACATTGCACATATTGAATTCCACTAATGCTCCAAATGTAGGTCTTATTTAATACCACAACTCCCCGAAGGGTTCTGAGCATGATTTGGAGGAGACTTCTCTTCACTGTATATAATCCACAGGATAGATTTGCACGTAAAAATGTGTTCATAACTGTTTCAAGAGTAAATTTGGATGAATTAGTCTGAAACGTACCTGGAAATTTAATGATTATTTCTTGAAAACCAGCGATGGTTTTAGTCTTAGCACTTATATTACGCCGGTTTTGTCACTAATTCAGCAGACATAAACTATTCATGTTCTTTAAAAGAAAATGATTAACAAGCATATAAATCGATAAAAACCCAAGCTGATGATGTGCGTTTATGTAAACACATGCCACATTTAATAATCAAATGTAATGTCATTCATAAGGTTATGGCTTCAACAAATCCTCAAACAAAATTAAAAGAGATTAGAGGTGGGGATGTCTAATTTTCTTGAAAGAACAATCACCATGTTTAGCTCGAGGGCTTTTAAATTACATGTAAGGTTTCTCAGAGTAATGCTCACAGCAGCCTGAAGATGGCAGCCAAAACCTAGTTAGCTGTCAGTGGAATTTACAGCCCCAATTTAAAAAAAAAATATTGCTTCATAGGTCAAATGTTTCTTCTGTGTTAGAATCATGTTTTACCTGCAAGAAGTGTTCGTTTCACTTAAAAACACAGCAGTCAGAGCAGCAATAAGACAAATTTAAGTCTCGTTTCTCATAAGTGAGATGTATTGTCAATGTATTGCTGTAAAAAAAAAAGAAGCTAAACATGATGGATGAGATGCAAAAAATACAGTATAGTAGTTGCTGCACTGAAAACACCAGATTGAAAAGAAAAGAAATGAATGAAAGATGTCTTCTGTTTTTTTTCCAACTTTTTCCACAAATAAAAATGTTGAACTTCCAAAAGGGATGCATTAAAAAATGAAAGCCACTCAAGGTCTCTGTGCATTAAACAAAAAGGCAAAGAATTATGCTAATTCTAATTAAAGTGTGAATTTGTTTTCAATTAAAAAAAAAAGAATACAAAAAAGAAGGAATGACATTGATGCCGGGCTCTAAATGGACTTTCACCACTTGGTAGTCTCACCGTTATCCAAGGTTGCCTAAAAACACACAGACATTTTTCTTATTATTATTTTGTTTTTATTTGGAACCTTTCAGGCAGTTCTCCGCATCAGCATCCCTCTTCCTCCCTATCCTCCTGCTCTCAGCTGAGACAATGGAGGGGAAGACTGGAAACAATGGGAGGTTTGAGAGGACCAGTGAGGAGGAGAAGGGGGGGGGGTTAGAGGCGCACGCACGCAGACAGGAGGAGGGTGGTGAGGAGGGAAAGGTCAGGCAGGTCGGCGATCCGACTTTCTTAATCTTACAGTGTGGGTCTTTTTGGTGCACTTGCACGGCTACAGGGAACCGCACACACGTCCACACACGCAGCACCCACAGCATGGGCAGTCTGGGTCATGCCTGTCTCTTCACAGTCCACTGCACCATTATAGACAGCTTGAACCGATACCCCAACAATGAGGGTGCGTGCCGCGGTCACTTCCTGCGCGGGCATGCGCGTATGCATGCTTGAAGTTTAAGTTTTTTTTTTTTCTTTTTCGCCTCTTTCGCACTCGCGCAGCCTGTTTGCACACAGACTGCCAGTATTTTTGCACACATGCACACGCGGACACAATAGGGCTGGATGGGGATCCGTGGAACGAGAGGGGGGGGCCTCCGGGAGGCACCTCCTCCTGGTCCAAATCAATATATGAGAAGCCATGCAAGTATAACAGAATCATTACTCTCACAGGGCTTAGGAGCTTATGATACACACCGTGTTTTGCGTGTGTGAGGTCCTGTGTGCAGTCTGGCTTTGACACCTGTTGTCTTCATCCTGCTGAGTTTTTTAAGCAGACACTTTGATATAATTGATGGTAAATGGGGAAAAAATATATGTGCGAGCTCATCACCTGTCCTCAGCTTAAACAGATGAATGTGGCACATCTCGGTGCGCAGCGTCAAACATATAACGCACTGAAAGTTCACACCGAGGAACATTAGGCCACCGCTGTCTGAACCTGTCTAACAAGACTTTGTAAATTTCTCACTAATCATTATTACTGCCACAATCTGCCCCTCCAGCCCACCTCTCCAGACGCCCTCACACATCAATGACGACCTCCTTTCATCTGCCGACACGCCGCCCCACAACCATGATGTATTTACAAGGTCTGAAATGAACAGAGCAATTATTATCAGTCATGCTAATTCCACAGATAATGATCAAAAGCCGAGTCCTGCTCCTCTTTCTTCTTCCTCTCTGCCTCTCCGCTTGCTCTGGGGAGCTAACAGCGGTGACAAACCTTGCCTCTTATTATTTCATGGCCTGTTTAAAGATTTAGTGAGGCCCACAAACCACTACTTTTTAATGACCAATTAACAGGAGCAAAGCTCTCTCCGGAGCTCTGCGGCCTCGTTCAGGATTTGCTAGAGTAAACAGTGGCGCGGCACTGGTAGTGGTGGTAGACGAGGTGTGTGCGTTTCTTGTTACCAGTTCACTGTTCGAACTCATACTCATATAAAAAAAAAAGCAGCGCACACACATATTGCACACACACAAGCCCTCTGCTCCACTGCTTATTAAAACCTGGAAGAGCAGCATTGCTTACCAAAACCTTGAGAGAGAGCCAGCAAGAGTCAGAGTGAAGAGTCCCGCTCCCACTGGGTATGTGTTTTTTCCCTGGGATTTTTATTTTTTATTTTTTTTTAGTAGAGAAGGGAGTGAAGTCTAAAATGATAAAGCTGGCTGTAACTTCAACCTGGCAAAAGCTGATTTGAGAGCCAGTGAAACTGTGTTGAAGAGAGAGTAAATGAGTGGACTCTGGATCATTAGCATTGCTCAATAATGTAGCTGGGGGGTAGGACAGCAGCACTCAAGGCCACAGGCTTTCTGAGCTGCTAATTTGGACCTAGCTTGTTTATGGGAAAAGCAAGTAGGCCCCTCAAGATGACTGTCAGGCTGAGGTTTGCTCCCCAAACTAAACAAACACAAACGAATACACACTAGTTGATATCCACAACATGCATGACTGATCAAGCATGCACCAGAATATGTTCAGAAATCCACTGTAACTTGGCAGCGGTCGAGCTTTGAAGTATGATTGCTGCTATTTTAAAAATTTTCTCTAACGACACTGGGGTTGATATTGATAAGAAATGCCTTTTTTTACTTGTTCTGTTGCTTTTAATCTAAAAGAAAATAAAACATCTCTTGGAATTTGTAATTTGGGACCGTTTTCCTAAACCTTTGTTCCACTTTTTATTTATTTATTTGAATTATATTCTGTTTACTTTTACATTTTCCCTTGCATTCAGGCAGCAGTCATTTTATTTTTCTTATGTAAACATTGGCACAGGTAGGCAGGATTAGGCTCTAGCCCCTTTCTGTTTGCATTCTCATGCTCTTCTCTTTACTTTGGTGATTGACCTAATAATGTTCTGCATTGTAGTCTTCATATCTCTTTACCTTAATACAAATCACTGTTAACACTGTGTGCATATGTAAACCTGTATTTACATTTGCTGCAGCCTCTCTCCATCAGCACTTTGCCGCGCACGAAGCAAACACAAAGATCTTGTATTGTCTATCAGGAGGTGCTGGGTTGGATCAGACGACCTGGGTAATAAGACAGAATCTTGATTGTATTTGATTTTCATTTGTCTCTCATCATTTGGATTAAAGATGCTCAGCGTTAATTAAGCCAATAAGTGAAACTGAAACAAGCGAGCGAGGGTGCAAGCTCCAAAGCAGCATTGTGAGATGAGAACAACAGAGGGAGAAAGACAAGAGCTCGATAGAACAATCCTGAGAAAAGGAAATCCCCACCCCCTAATACATATCCTACATTGAAGAAGAAAATAGAAAAGTAGAAAAGGCAAAGAGAAAAGAAGAAAAAAAAATACCACAGTGTGGGATTGATGCCATAGTGTTCAGCAGAACATAATAAATCTTCTAGTTCATACACACATATATATACACCTACAATTGATTAACTTTTGGTCCCAAGATGGCTGCCACATCCAACTGATTTTAGAAAACATAAAAACGGCTACATCACAGCCAATTTTACTGATATTGATGTAAAAATTGGTAGTAGTTGAGCACCATTCCAACACATACTTTAACAGAACACATTGTATGATATCTTTGCTTAAAATGTCAATACAGTTGAAACTGTATTTATATAGCACAATAAAAACAACAAATGCTAACCAAAGTGATTAAAACAAGAGTAAAATGAAATACAGGAACACACAATAAAACCAAAAAACCATCAGCTATAATTGACCCTCAAACTCTGCCTCAATCAAAAACCAAAGGGAAAAGACGGCTCTTTGAGTTTAATAGTCTCAGCAGTTAAATAGTCTGAGCAGATCGAGTATGAAGAGGTAAACTGTTCCACGGTTTTAGAGGCAGCAACTGCAAAAAGCATGATCACCTCTGGATTTTATTTTGGATCTTGGAACATCTGAAAGAAGCTGGTTGGTAGACCCGAGTGCTCTGACTGAATGATAAAGTGCCCGTGACATCAAAATCTTTGTAATAACACAAATGTATTTTTGGAAAGATAACACTAACAACATGGTACAAAATGATTTTCACGCTGCTGAGATGAACAGTTGTTGAGATATTTGCATGTGAAGTAACAGGAAGTGATGTCAAAGGGGAATGTCTGCATGAAAACAGAGCTAAGCTAAAATGCTCAACAGCCCAGACTGTGGAGAGGAATCAGATGTTTTGAGTTTGAGTCACTATCAGAAAGAAACAAAACAAAAAAAGAGCCAGAGTTCAAAGATCAATGAGTTCTTTTTCTAAAAGGAGTTCCCTTTTGATGTCACTTCCTGTTTCCCTTTTTCCAAGCCAAGTTAAAAAGAAAATAGGTCAGTTATGTGTCTAAATGGGTAAAATAATGAGTAGTACGTCAAGTTTTCTAAACAGAACAAAGTTTTTCTTGACTTTTTTTATCTGAAGGATAAGCATGTTACAGGCACTTTAAAAAGATCACATAAATAAGATAGGACCAGACCTTTTAAAAACTTTAAAAGCCAACAGTAAAATCTTAAAATAAATTGGCAAGTGAACAGGAAGTCAATGCAGAGAAAATGTCTGGTAAATTTAATCTGTTCGCAAAATCTATTAAACCATGGATTATATTGAAACTTTTATTACTAGCTGTACATCTACAGCTAAATAACTCATTTCAAGATGGTCAACACAGTGAATCTTCACCTTTATGAAAAATAAGTCTTTTTGACTTTATCAAATATTGTGATACAATTTGGTTTGGTAATAGCTGAGAGTCATACTCTAAGAACTAACAGATTACACAAAATATCACATTATTGTATGAGGTTATACATGATGTCATTTCCAAGGTTTTTTCATTGTGAAAAAAACATGATGCATTTACAACTGCATGCAATTGTATTGTAATGGGTTTAAATTGAAGCTAAAAAAAAACAAAAACATACACCTAAAAGAAAAAACAAGCAACATTTATTTTTCCCAAAACGCAAATTAGTCTTTAAAATTCAACGCATGTAAAATCCTTTATTATTTCATTCTACTGTTCTCTCATCCTTCCTGAGGTCCAGGAGGAGAAGGATGATGCTCTTCTGTCAGCCTTTCTCTGATTCCTCTGTTTGGTCCACCTTACCTCCCCTTCTCTACCCCCCACTTACCCAATGAACCCCAGCAACAAATCAATGGCCAGGGATAAACACAAATCCCCCATAGAGGTGACTTATAGAAAACAATTTGAACCTGCGCACCCCTCTTAGGCAGCCTTGCCCAGCCCTTTTACTGTATGCTTCTAACCTCAAACCTCCTCTGTCTAGCAGTCAATTGAAATTAGATTCCCAGGTAGACAGGAGAGAGCTGGAGGGATTCGGGTGGAGTGTCAGGGGTGCTATTTCTACGCTGGAGGAATACATAGTTGTGTAAACACACTTGTAAAAATGTTAACAAATGCTGCTGTTGTGCTAAAAACAGGATCTCTACATGCTCATTTAAGATACAGATTAAAAACAAAAAAAAAATCCAGTTGTTATAAAATATTATTTAAAGGTGGTGGGGTTTATATATATTAGGGGTGCAACAATACATGTACCCGTATCGAACCGTACCCAACCATATCGAAGACACTTGTATCAAACAATACAGATTTTTTAATGTACTTTTTTTTTCTTACGACACTCTGTGTTGAAGGATCAGTTGTTCTGTGTTCAACTACTCCACCTAGGCTGAATTTTTGAGCGCAGATCCACTGAGAAACTTGCTGTTTTAGCAACATTTAATTTAAAAACTGGACTTTTGAGGTTAAA
>JAUBOC010000048.1:6261955-6272642 GCA_032275365.1 Anablepsoides cearensis
GTCTTCTACATGCTTTGCAAGTGGGAAAACCTGAAAAATCAACAGTGTATCAAATACTTGTTCTCCCCACTGTATTCCTAAGCCAGCTATTGATCTGATTAATAATAGGCCGGCACTGAAAACGCTAGCTTATCCATGCTAGTCATTAGCCTTTCCAATGCTAACGCAAATGAATAGTCTCCTTCTCATTTGCCAGTGTCGGACTGTTAGTTCCTGGTGCCGACCTATGATGAATCAGATCAATAGCTGGCTTAGGAATAGCCTCCTGCTACAAGGATATAGCAATCGCTTAATTTTGGCCCTCATACCATGCCATACTTTTGGAGCCAAGATCAGTTGTCTTCATTTTGGAGTTAAATACACCCAGTTTGACCACACCTGTATGCTATCAGTATTTAAAATGTACGTCCCATTTGACATTAAACAAAAACTATGAGGCTCGATGAATCTGTGAACCTGCTGCTGAAACAAATCCTAGCCTTGTACACACCAAACCTGGAAATGTCATTGATTTTATTGGACTGATTGGCTCAGTCTTTTCTGAAAGACAGTCTGCCTGCCAATCAAGTGAGGATGTCTAGAAAGAAGAAAAAAAAACAGTTTCTTTCTCACTTGAATCAGGTGGGAGTAAAAATCAACCTGACAGCGGAGCGTGTGATTGGACAGAACTGTGTCAAGCCGTGTGTGAACAGTTGAGTACGTCTGGTTATTTTCAAATTAATAGATACACTTCAGAAACTACCAGGCATGGAAAATAATTGGTACTGAGGAAGTAGATCCCCAGTTTATTTAAATCAACAGGCCAAAGACGCGGGTTCATCGTCGTCTTGTGAAGACGTATGTCTTCGGTTTTCTCCGGACATCATCACTTCTCTGTCTCTAGTTAAGGCACAAGCTGCAGGTGTCTCAACGAGGACATGGGAAGAGAGAGATAAATAGTGTGGGCTTTTTATCACCAAAGCCCTCCTGCAAACAGACAATAGCCACATAGGTCTTATTTTAGTCACTGTCTTTTGTAGCTGCCAACCTTCACAAGCTTCCTCTCTCCCTTTACTCTTTTATTTTCTTGTGTTTTTCCTTGGGCTCAGTTCTCTCTTCCCTTTTTTTTCTCTTCTCTCTCAATTGCAAGCCTATTTGGAGCATGTTTGTTTTCACGCTTTCTCTTCTCTCTTTTTTTTTCAGGCCCCCAACCTCCCCCCCCCACCCCACTCCCCACCACCCCTTTATTCCTTTCCCTTGCTCCCCCCCCACCCCCACCACCACAGTATGTGTGAGTGTGCTGTGCATCCATCGATGGATGCGAGGCGTGTATAACCTCAGGTAAGCTCAGTGATGCATCCTGACTAGCCAGTGTGTCTGTGGGAGGCTCTGGCTCATCTATGCCTGCATCCCTGTAGCCTTAATCTGTGACAGACCATTTCATAATCACAGCCAAGGGGGCTTCTCTCTCTCTCTCTCTGCGTTTCTCGCTCCTCCTCCTCCTCCTATCCTTCTTCGTATTCCTGTGCTCCTCTTTCTCTTACTCGCTCCCTCTTCCTTCTTCTCTCTTTTTTTTTTTCTCTCAAAGTGCAATAATTCACAGGCATGCACCCTCCCACAGGCGGATTAGCAGGCGGCGTGCTCATCCTACATAATCGCAGCACAATGAGCCCATACGTGCTGCCGTCGCAGCCACGCCATAGGGCACAATACATCTGTGCACCCCCCTTCATCAAATGACACAGGACAAAACGGACCCCATCTTGCACCCACCACCTGCAGAACAGGCACGCCGGCCAGGGCCCAGTGTTCCCCATCGGTTTACTGAATAGTAACTGGAAGCATTAGTGATAACCTGCTGTGATTAAAAGACTAGAGTTCCTTCTTGTGATACTTTTAGAAACATACTTTTTATGTGAAACGCTTGCTAAAGTTCTCTCCACTGGCAGAAAAGTCTTGTAGTTTAAGTTTAAGTCATCATTGTTGGTTAGTATTTGTATAATTGTGTTACAAGTAAAGAAAATGGTGTAATATTCCTTTGAATTACAACATATTGAGAAAGTAATCTTTATTTTACATTTGAGCACGTTTCTCCGCACATTTCTTGCTTTTTTTAAAAATGACCAGCTGACCGTGCAATATTAAAAAAAGAACACGCGTCTTATAATTTATTTTCTTTGTCAGAATAATAGCTGGGCTGATTAGCATCATTGTTGCCTTTGGAGAGGCTAAACATCATTATTCTTTTCAATCTGTTTGAGTAATTAAACCATTTGGGAGAATCATTTCTTGGGTTTTGCTGATTTGGTCAGAAGACAAAAAAAAAAGAAGCTGATGTTAAACGCTGCAGCTATATGTGTTGTTACATTTATGTATTAGCTTTAAAGGGCTTAAGTGTGAAGCTGTGCACAACTGCTTTGGTAACGGAATGTCAAATAGGATCCATCGCTCCATTCCAATGCATTTCATATAATACTGTAATGAAAGGCGAGGATTTATACTGCATTAGTATCAAGCTCCATCAGATTTAAAGCCATAAATCCATTCTATATCCTCCAAGTTTTCCTCTTAACATTTTCTTGGCGCTTAATTTAATTTTCTCTGAAGTGCCAGGCATTTGCTGTTCTTTGGTGTCAGGTGAATAAAATAATTTGCACATACTTTGCTCCTAAACTGTGGAAATCCAGGAGGCAACTGCATGCTTTGCTATATCACACCAACACACCAAATCTCCTTTTCACTGGTTTGGTCTTATTGAAAACGCACCATTAGGTTCATTTTGAAGACAAGCTGTTAAAGTGCCGGTGACTATCCGGTTTGGTTTTGTAAAGGTTTAATCTAAACCAGATCTGCTAGGTTAATGGCACCAACTTATTCTCACTTTTTTTCCCCCAAGCAGCCCAACAGCAAGAGGTGACACACAAATGTGTGGCCTACCAGGATCTAATCAAATTGCTTCAGGTTTTGGAAAGACTTGACCTGTATGTAGAACACATAAATGCTCCGCCTGATATAGCTTCCTCTCTTCTTCTTATCCCTTTCTGTTTTGCTTGCTCAGCACAAGCCCACACTGCGGTAATCCTTCACAAGTCAGGACGAAATGAGGGACACAGGGCGGGTCGCAGCTGGAACACATACAGTCGTGCATAAGTTATCTCGGAGATTCTGCCCCTACCTGGGCTTACAGGCAGATTGCATTTGCAATTTGGCAAACCTCACGGCCAAGTGTAGCGGAGCGTTACGCAGCGAGGGCCTTTTCACACATGCAGGTTGAAACACACAGGACTTCATTAAAAGCATCATTTGAGGAAGATGGGCTCCATATCTAATCCACATGCACGTTCACCCCCTTCAGCTTCACAGCTGCAAAGAGGCTTGTTAATCTTTGCTGGTGGAGAGGAAGATGCTGAAATGCACAGCAAGGTAAGAAGGCACATAGTCTGGTAACAGTCTGACATGTTTGGGCACATCTGTGTTGTTTTGTTTACATTTTTTATAGCAATAATTAAATGAAAAACATACATTCTCTATTTGTCAATCACCTTTTTTTTCTTCATATGTGTTGTAAGGGGCTGCCCCTGCTTTATATCCCATCTAAAACCTATAAAAATGAATATAAAGTGAGAAAAAACTCTGAAATAAAACAAAATGCAAGTTATAAGAAGCTCTAATCCTATTGGTCGTCTGGGGCTAAACACTGGTAATGATATGCTGTTGTTGTCTCACTTTTGGTTTCTCTCTCTTCTGTCTCTTCTGCTCTCCCTCCCTCGCTCATGTCAGTCTCCTGATTTATGACTCTGTTTAAGTGAAGGCCACACGTATCTCCCAACGCCGCTATTTGTTTCAGCCCTGCGTCATTTTTCCACCCTGCCCTCTTCGAGGGCCAACCGGTAACCAACAAAAATTAACCCTTGGCTCTTACGTTGCACAACAAAGTGGGTTTTTTTTTGCGGCTCCTCTCTCTGGCGTTTTGCAGTGGCTGCTTGAGGGAAACTCGACGGCTGCTGCACGGCGCCGCCGCCGTTGTTCTGACAAAGCGCCCACAGGATGCTCAGCCCTCCTCTGCTGTTGCTGCGACTGCGTTTGAGATGTAGAAAAATGACGTGCCACAAAGATGCCATTAATAATGCTCACACGCAAGGTTTTCTTGACGTGGGGAAAAATGGCCGACGTCACAAGGTCCTTTTATCAACCTAATTTCATAAGAGGATTTCATGTCTGAGCAAGGAAAAGTGGCTATTTTTCCTCTTCTTTTATCTTGTAAACAGCCATTACTTGGAAAGGCATACAGGCCTGCTCTGGCAGTAAGTGGATATGAATTTCA
Organism: Anablepsoides cearensis; assembly: GCA_032275365.1. NCBI lineage: Eukaryota > Metazoa > Chordata > Actinopteri > Cyprinodontiformes > Rivulidae > Anablepsoides > Anablepsoides cearensis. The sequence continues at coordinate 6,266,259 of JAUBOC010000048.1, forward strand.
AGACCAAACCCATCCTTTTACATCAGCCCCTCTCACAAGCACTTTGACATAATCGTGACATAAGACAGCCTTACGTTTTGACTGCACTTTGGGTTCAAACTGTGCCATAATTCATTGCGTTTTCTTGATGAGACTTTTTTTCTTTTTGCATTTGGTGATACTGAAAATTAGTTCTTATTGATTTTTCCCACAAACTAAAGCAATTGTTTGACTAAATCAAAGAGGCAGCTGGAGCCACAATTACATATTGTGAGCGTGATTGTGTTGCCATTGATTCTAAATGTCTGAAACACCATGAGGGATGCATCTGACTCGGCTTTGTGTATTGTGCCGTTTTCCTGCTCCTCTGCTGTATCGCACTATATTTGCACTTCTTCTTTCCTTTTTGCCTGTCTGTGCCTTTGTGGCAGGATGGCACGGAGGAGGCTGTTGTTTACCCTGATAAGCTGCCCATTGTCTCTGGTGGGAATTCCCTTTGGGAGACAGTGGCACGGGAACGAGACTCTGCACAGCGCGGAAAAGCTAACTGCAGAGACACTAGAGTAGCTGTGGTGGGGTTCTTTCGCTTGCGTCCTCTGGGATCCGGTGCCAGGGGTAAGGTGGCCATCCTCTGGGACTGAGAGAGATGGCAGTGTAAAGAAAACAAAAGGGAGAAAGAGAAAGACTGGCAACAGAAGAGGTAAGGAGGGACAGACAGTAGATAAAAATAGAAGACAAACAAGACAGGGGGAGACTACAAAAGTTAAAAAAAAGAAAATCCCTCAAAAGTGAAAGTAAAACATTAGTTTAGTAGTAAATGTTGAAGAAATACTACAGCAATGAATAAAATATCAAATTAAATGCCTACATTTAATAAAATAAAATTTGACTGCTTTTCAGTTTAATTCAAATGGTCACCACATCTACTGTTTATCAGAGGAGACGTGTTAAAGAAGACATTATGCAAAATCTGCTTTTTAGCCTTTACAGTAAATGCATTTTGTTGTGTGCTATCTAGCAGTGCCGTTTTCTCTATTTTCTGAACTATTATGTCACAGAATTTGTGACAAAACATCTAAATAAGGTCTGGACTTACCAACTACAATTTCATCGTCTTCATTCTCCTCTGGCTCTGGGTCAGATTCTGGCTCCAACATGTAAAGCGTGACGGACAAGTCTTTCATTTTTGACATCTTTTTAATTAATTTGTAAATAAACGTTTTTGCGCTGCTACAAACTCCTTTCTAAAACATGAAATGAAATGCTCTGGAAGTTGGAGGAGGGCTTGTTTGAATTTAAAGAGACAGCATTAAAACGAGTTGATCCGAGACACCTCAGAAAAGGGGTGAAATAGGGGCTTGTAGAGTTACAATAAGGAGGAATTTAAACCAAAACTTTGAAGTTCTACTTTATATAGACCCAAATGAATGATTTAGATGTAAAAAAGAAGGATTTAAAAGCTTAATTTGTCTCTTTTAAACCACTACTTAAACTTTACCCGATTTTCTGTCATATTAAGTTATAGACATTTTTCTCTTGGCAAAGAATTATAGCAGCCATTTAAAATTGGGTTGACACCTGGATGATAAAACTGGGAGTTGATTTTTTAAATTTATTAATTTCATGAAAAACAAAATGACTATGTACAATAGAAAAAAATATACACATTTAATAAAATGAAAGCAGCAGAAATAAGAAAATATTTTATTATATCTGCCTCTTTTTTTCAAGAATATATTCAAACAAGAAACTAAACTTTTAACTTTTAATTAACTGTTAGTATTTAGTTACTATTAGCACATCTAATTTATCATTATATAATAAAGAAAGAATCAGACTAAAAATAAAACATCTTGAATATGTTCAACCCTTGCATTTATTTCCTAAAACCAGCATTTCTGTAGGAACACCAAACTTTCCTGCTCCTCTGCACAACAGTTTGTGTTGACTCCAGGCCTGGCTACGCCCGGGGCTGGAGTGGAAGGTGTGCCCCAGCTCAGGTGTGCTGCTAGCAGACGCAGGGTGCTGACAGGATGGGTTAGTCTGCTGGCTAGATTGAACCTGACAGTAGTGAAGCTCGCAGGGCCCAGTTGGCAGGTTGGGTGCTAAAGGGCCTTACAGTGAACCTGAAGCGCGCAGGACTCAAAGGGGAGAAAAGCGCTCAGAACCACATTGAGTCACATCTCAAGTCGAACAGAATGAACTGCTGGTCAATCAGCGTCACTCCCCGTTGCGCTGCAGTGTAATGATGACAACAAACGACAACTTTGCAAGTTGTGTGTTCTCAGTCTAAGAAGTAAACATTTGATGTTTTCAAAATAATGTTAACATGACATCCTCTGACTATTATTAATCTTTTTTCTATACAGATAATCCTTTAAAAGACAAAAAGACTTTGTTTTTAAAGTGCACTAAATGGTAGTTTAGGAGCAGTGCACTACTGTGGGAGAGGCTGAAATGCCATTGGTTAAGATAATGTAAGGGAGAGATGTAAAGTTCAGTGGAAGAAAGCCTAATGCCTTTTTAAGGTGAGCCATTTTAGCACGCAACTGCATTTGTATATGTCTGTGTATTTACCCGCGAAGGGAGGGAGGTGACCTTTCCATGTGGAGATGGTGTCTGCATGGAAATGCTGCTTGCTGCATCCTAATGGCCACCCAGGGCCACCTTGCCTCAACGGCCGTCCTGATATTTGCCTAAACGCTGGCTTGGTGAAAGGTTTTATTTTTTATTTTTTTATGTTTTGACTTTTTATTTTTTAACTCCTACGCCTCCTGGAAAGATTTACAGAATTTTTGGTGAACAGGGGTTCTCAAGGAAAAGGCAACGTTAGATGTTTCGTAACATTTTCAAAATACTTCCAAAATATTTTAATTGATGAAATTGTAGTTTATTACAAACACCTTTCAGTTTGAGGTATTTTATAGTAAAATAAGGTTTCATTAAAGCAAAAGTACATATTGTTTTCAGAGTGCAACTTTTGCAAAGTTGTGTGCTTCTTTTTCAAATAAAAGCCTGTCCAGCACTCGACAGAATAAGACTGACACAGTATCATTAGTGATGCTGCTCTCAGTGAGGGTTAAGGCAGAGGTCTTCCAGTCAACATGGCTGCTTGCTTCGTGCTGCTCTCTGGATCATTAGGAAAATGAACGACTGGAGGGTGGTGTGTGTGTGTGTGTTTGTGTGTGTGTGCGCATGTTTTTGTGCCGCTGGGCTTCGGACAGCCTGATTACTCTGCTCTGTCTCCTACTTACCTGCCGGCCCACTGACTTACCTTCAGAATACTAACTCCCTCCACTTTTCAAAACACACAACATTTACGCACAAACACACATTGGATGGTGTCTGGATGCTGGTAATTTTTCTTTTTCTTTTCTTTTTTTTTTGGTCTAGATTAATCTCCGCAAAACTTCTGAATGTATCAAATCTTGACACATGATTCTGGGCCAGCAAATCTATTCCTGAGGGTGTCTGTGCACCTCGCAAAACCCTTTACTACCACAAGTCATTCTCTTCAGTTTTATGTCTTTATCCCCAATTGTATACTTGGAGGCAAATGGCACACATGCATTTTAAAAGCACATCAGTGTCTGGGGCAAAAACCCTGAAAGGTGGGAAAAAATTGCCGGATCAACGATTGATGTCAGAGGAACAACTCTGAGCATGGGGCCGGGGATTTTTCTCTTCTGCAAGGGCATTTGTGCGAGCTGTCCCCATTAACAAGCTGAGGAGGTAATGTTGGTGGGTGGACACAGTGTGCATGTCTCTAAGAGTGTGTGTGTGTGTTTGTGTGTGTGGGTTTGTTGCTGAGCTTAAATCCCTGCTTTGCTTGAGAAATAAAGACAATGTTAGGGTTTATGTTAACACGTCTGCTCATTTTTTGGGGGTTGTAACGTTGTTGTTTTTTTTAGTAATTTGTAAAGTAACAAATATTGGAATCATAACACAGACATACACAATAAGTAGAATATACTTGTATTTCAGCCCACACTAAAATTAGATTTTATATTGATTTATATATAAAATATTAGGTGCACTTCCAATTGTTAGTTATAAAGGATACATGCACTTTCAAATATTTTTGTTTTCACATTTTAATCATTTAGTTGGGGTCTATATAAAGTCAACTGCAATGCTTTTGTCTGAACTCCTCCTTATTGTAACTCCACAAGCCCCTCTTTCACCTCTTCTTCTGAGGTGTGTCGCAAATCAACACATTTTAAGGCTGTCTCTTTAAATCCAAACGAGTTGCTTCACACCCTGCCGCCCCTCTAGCTTCCAGAGCGGTCCATTCTATATTGATAGAGGGGTTTAAGGCTAAATAGGGGCACAGAAACATTATATTTACAAATTAATTAAAAAAATGTCAATAACAGAATTGTCCGTCCAGCCCTACATGTTCGAACCAGAGTCTGACCCAGAGTCATAGGAGAATGAAGATGAAGAAATTATAGTTGGAAAGTCCAGACTTTTTTGTGCAATTCTGTTGCAACTAATTTGACATAATAGTTCAGAAAATGTCAAAATAAAATAACTGAACATATTGAAAAATAATAAACAAACAGAATATAAATATATCTATGCAGCACCAGGAGAGACTAAAATAAACTTTTCTGCAATCCTAGAGACTGAAGAACAAAAAAAAAAAGATGTGTTTAACACCTAAAACATGTATTTTGTCCCCTTTAATCAGCATAAATATTAGCAGCCTAAAAGGGGACACAGACTAACATTTTGTAACTATTTCTGTTTGTAAATTTATCTGTTCACTACAATATCTAAATGCTTACAGGCAGTACTGTTTTTCCCCTGATTGCAAATGAATACTATAGTTTTCTTTTTATAAACCCCCGCCCACCCATTCTTTATGTTGCAACAAAAACAAATTCACACCTTACTTTTCACACATTAATTATGCAGTTAGAGAAAAAGCTGTAATGGTGGAAAGGAAGGAAGGTGAAAATGAGGCATTCAGTTTCTTGTTGAATATTCATAAAAAGATCAATTTTGATGCTTTTGGGCTTTGTTTGTTCCAGAGTGGCGCAGTCACTTCCTATTTGTAAAGGTGTTTGGTACCAGGAAATAGATGAATTCATTTTGGTAGGAGGAGAAAGGTGTCTGTGCTCTGAGGTAGACATATGTGAGGTGTCTGTCACTTATTGTGGATGATTTTCAAAGCGTGCCTTCATCCCCAGATTCGCTCCAACCAAAAGTGTACCTGATTGATTAATTATTTTCAGTGCGTCTATCATTACTGGCAACACGGAGATGCTCGTTTTTTTTATCCTGACAATCGAGGCAGAGCAAGTCTGAACACCACTTTTGTTGCACTTTTTCGTAACCTGTCATCATTTTTTTTCTCGTAGCTTAGCAGTTTGTTTCACCTCCGAGATGTTTGAGAGCACTTAAAGGTAATTATTGCCAAATTATGCTTTGAATGGAGGAACAACTGTCCTTAAGCCTTCAGAGCTGGGCCTGCTCACTGCGATGCCTTCTTTATTGGCTTCATTTTGTTTGCCCGTTTGAAAGTGTCAGACTTTCTGTAGATGCTGCCTCAGTCTGACGCATGCCATAATAATTGAACTCATGAGCTGCAAATTGCTAAAGATTTATTAAAATGCACCTTAAGGAGGTTAGAAATGTCCGTTGGCAAGTCAAATTACCATTTCCCCTCTCTTTGAGTCTTTTTTTTTGTCAACCTCTTTTAAACTTCCTGCGCTCTTGAAAGAGGTCAGACGCAGTCCTTTATTTGTGAGGAGGATTTTCGTTTTCTGCAGAAAATTGCAAGGCATTTAGAGCTTAGATCGGAGAGGGTCAGGGACCTTTCCTTTAATTTCCCTTTATCTTCTCAACCATGCTGCATGACCTCAAGCACATCATAGTACCGATGTCTGGCATGTCTAAATGCATGCTGTTTATTTGTGTACCAGTTTTGCTCTGCCTTTTCAATTGTTTTTTACAAACTCTAAGATAGCTAAAGTTTTATTATGTTTATTCCAGCTGTATGAACAGTTTATATCTCATATTTACTTTAGATGTTCATTGCTGAAAATAATGTGTTGGACAGCATGTTTGTGTAAATTTTTTCATAATATTTACAACTACAAATATAAATAAAACTTTTAAATATCCTAATTAGATGTGTATCTACAACAGACAAAGGTTTTGTCCAAATTCAGAGGCTGGCTCCTCTGAAGGACTCGGCCTACCCGGTCTAGGTGGGCCTGGTCCTTAGTAGCCGCAAAGACAGCATATTTATTTCACTATGTAGTGTGCCACTTGTCTAAGATGTTAACCTCTTAAGAAAGTACGGCCACCAGAACACTTTGTTATGAAAATGTTACTACAACTTCTTATAACTAACTGTTATAAGGAATTCACGGGTTCTTCTGTTTTCAGGAAAAA
>JAUBOC010000048.1:6272742-6284220 GCA_032275365.1 Anablepsoides cearensis
TTTTTTGAGGGAGGTCTTCTGGGACCAGGGTCAAAGACAGGTGGAAATGTTTATTCCCCCTCGGGGTGACCCCTACAACTATATCAGCTCGTTTGATTTCTGACAAGACTATTTATTTAAAAATATGTCAATACAAATGACAAAAACATTAACAAATTTTAAGTTTTATATTGCCAGATTTTTATTTAAAACTGTATTCCTTTCTCTCAGTTCATCCACCATTTTGAGCAAAAAAAATCTCCGGTCGGCCCGCAAAGCATTAAGGGATAGCGTGGGCTTAGAAGGATCCATCGGACCCATCCTTTAATCCGGGGCAAAAGGATGCGTTGGTCAGCCGCATCGGAGGAGTCTACGGATTTGGACAGCCTTCAGCGTGGCGCTGCAAAGTAAGCGGCTGATGAATCGGACCTAAGTTTTGGAGTCAGCCTGATTCAACATGGCTGCCACAGTCACCTGACCTTAAAAAAGAAACACAAAATTGGTTACAACCATGTTGCAGATATTGACCTGACCCTTGGTATGATAGTAGCTGAGTCTAATCCACACCACATATATTGATTATTTGTGCCAGATCTTAGTGTAAAAGTTTGCCCTGAATTATTAGACATTAACTCTTTCTGTTTGTTAGCAAAATATTCCATGAACCACTTCTTGAATGTTAATGAAACTTTCAGGAAATATTTATTTGATGTACAGTATATCTATAAATGATTAACTTTTAGAGCCAACCAAATTCAAGACACCCATCAGAGTCAGATAACCTTACCGCAAATTTACACTAGATGCGGCTCCGCTGCACAGCGCAGTTCACAGCTGTTTGTTTTTACCCCAATTTATATGGCGTCCACTCAACTTCGCTCCGGTGCCACGCACAAAGGAGGGAGCGTGTGCAGGAAGGAGATTGCGCGATAAATCCAGTGATAAATGTGGAAGTCAGAACAAGAAATATTTAATTCTGTGAAAGACGAACTCCAAACACAGTTGAAAACCTAGATATAAAGGCTTTTGGTATGGTTGAAACTGTATCGCTGTCGTCTTTTTAAAACTTCTGATTTCAAAATAAAATCCATGTGTATCATGTGTGTAGACATATGCTTCATGCTACATGTTGCCATCTGCTTCCCAAACAGAATGAATCATTAGCATTTGTGTAGAAATATATCCATATATTAAATAATATAGCTGGGATTTTGACAATTTTTGCCCGCCCTATGGTGTCTTATTTTAGAAATATGGATGTTGTGCTTGTTGGTGTGATGTGATCTTTGTAGATTGACTCTGGAGCAGCTCCGGCGTCTGGCAAAAACAAGATTGGATCTAATTTTGGCGGATCGCCGTCCGCTCACCATCACCCTGCGCCGCCGTGCAAAGCCAGTGTAAATACTCTCATTGATAAGAATGGTTGCGTATTTGATGCGAACCGCAGTGGAGCGCAGGAGCGGAGACACATCTAGTGTAAATAAGGGGTTAGAAAGCACAAAAATGGCTAGAACTCAGTTAATGTAACACATACTGGTAAAATTGGATGTGGTGACTTATAATATTTCACTGAGCATAACATTTTGTATAGTTATCTTCAAGGTTTGAACAAAACTCTGTCATTTGTCAGTCTAAAACACTGGCATGAAAGGCAGCAGGTAAGATTCCTTCAGGAAATGCTTTAATTTGGATTATTTTTGCTGTTTGATGCAGAAAGAGGTGAGTTGAAGATTCTTCGCTATGGGAAACATTTATATCACAGCCATAATCTTCACTAAATTTAATTGACGGGTTGAGTTCCATTTTTACCCCCATCTAATCATCTCTTCATGGTGTTCTGAGTCTTAAAAAGTACACACTCGTGTCTGTGGTCAAAGAGAAGTGACAGTATTTTCTCTTCTGTGACTTAACAACACAACAGCAGAGACTGAAGGATGGGGATATTCTCCTCTCTGCTTTCTAAGAGGATGTTAGCACAAACATTTCTCCTGTAATCCATAACTGAGACTCGCAAGCAGGGGACTGGAACTAATGAAGACAACTATTCAATTACAAGCTCAATTAATGCAAGTGCCTGGAAGCACGGATCACAGATGAGCCAAGCTGCTAGCCTTAGATGTTGTGGACTACAACTGGAGGCGAACAACACACAGAGAAACTGAATTTCACCCTCGATCCCTTGGCTTAGCACTTATGGCTGTCTCCATTTTAAAATAGCTTATATGGGCTCATGAGAGGTACCTACAAGTATGTCTTAAATCTGTGACTTTCTCCACTCTGTGGGGTCATAAGGACCTGCATTGACTGTGTCTACATGTGGGTCTTCAACCTCTTCTTAAGTATTACTCTGTTAACGCCATTCTCTCCAGAGGTTCATCTTTAGCTTTACTATATTTGACCAAGCACAACAAAAAGTCCAATTTAACCTGATTTATCTTTGATTTCTGCTTTGGCTCATATTGATTTCATACAACTTGTTATGTTTTGTTTCTTCTCTGTTGTGTTTTTGGATAAATCCGTGTTGTTTACAGAGTGCGATGACCCGTGGGGCATCAAGATTATTCTAAACCCTCTTTCTCACTGAGGTTTTGTGGAGTATCAATAGGAAGCCATGTTTGCTGTAATTAAGTCCCTGCCACACCACAAATGGGAGTTGGCTCAGACCTCTTGGTCCAATTAAACCAAGCTTTCCTACTTCAGTGTTTCGTCTTTGTGATATATACAGTATATATATATACATCTATTCAAAATCAAAATAAAATAACTTGCATCTGTATATAATTTACACATGATTCTTTCTCCTCATGATGCAAAGCCTGTCTGATTACAGAACATTACATCTTACAATGAAGCACCTTTTTGCCGTAAGGGAAATGTTCTGGACTGATTAAAAATTAACCATGAAAAAAAAGAATAGATAAACATTTGAAAAATAAGAACCTTTGCAAAACAAAAACTAATTATTTCTCTAGTATTTAAATAAAATAGTTGAGTCACAGGGGAGTTGCTTTTAAATATTTCATTTTTCTGTAAAAGGCCCCATGAGGATATTTTCTTCTTTTACTTTCATTTTCCTCCTTTTTGTACACCTTTAGCAGTCATTTTGTAGCATTGTATTACAATTCTGTCTCCAATTATTTTATGGCATTGCATTTAAAAATGAAAATTCATCTGCATTCATTTATTGGATCTGACATTCCTCTTCCCATTGACATTCTCCAGTTCCTTCTGAGGGATCCTGCAGTGTTCCCAGGCCAGAGAGGAGAGGATACATAATCCCTCTAGCAAGTTATGGGTCTGCCTCGGGGTCTCCTCCCAGTGGGACCTGCTCAAAAAACTTCCAGAGGAGAGCACCCTAGGGACATCCACCTCAAATGACTGTTTTCAATGCAAAGTTGCAGCGGCTGAGTCTCTGTTTTAAGTGGAGGCATCCATCCATCCATCCGTCCGTCCGTCCGTCCGTCCATCCATCCATCCATCCATCCATCCATCCATCCATCCATCCAATCTATTTATTCTATTCTTACACTCAGCTTGAGTAGGGAGACCCAGACCTCTCTTTCCCCACCCAGCTCTTCTGAGAGGATTTCAAGGTGTTCCCAGACCAGTTGAGAGACACAGTCTCTCCATCGTGTCCTGGTTCTTCCCCAGGTTCTCCTCCCAGTTGGACATGCAAAAAGTACCTTCTTAGGGAGGCTTCCAGGAGGCATCCTTATCAGTTGCCCAAACCACCCCAACTGGCTCCTCTCAGTGTGGTGGAGCAGTGGCTCTACTTTGAGTCACTCATGGATAACGGAACCTCTAACCCTATCTCTAAGGGAAAGTCCAGCTACCCTGCAGAGAAAACTCATCTCGATCGCTTGTATCTGCGATCTTGTTCTTTTGGTCACTATCCAAAGTTTGTGGCCATAGGTGAGGGTAGGAATGTAAACTGATTGGTAAAAAGAGAGCTTCACCCTACAGCTCAGCTTCTTCACAACTAAAGATTGGTACAGAGTCTGCTATGTTGCAGAAGTTGTTCTGATCTGTCTGTCAATCTTTGGCTCCATTCTTCCCTCACTCATGAACAAAACCCCAAGAGACTTAAACTCCTCCTCTTGAAGCAGAACCAGTGAGAGATGAAGATCACAGCACAATGATGCTAACAGGACCACATCATCTGCAAATAGCAGAGATGAAATCCTGAGGCCACCCAACTGGACTCCCTCTGCCTCCCAGGCTGCACTGAGAAATTCTGTAAATAAAAGTTGTGAACAGAATTGGTGACAACGAGCAGCCCTGGCGGAGTACAACTCTGAAGGGGGCCGACTTACTGCCAGCAGTGTGAACCAAACTTTCGCACCACTTTGAGGAGTTCAATTTTGCTATATTTAACTTCTAGTAGATGATTCTTAAATACAGCATACAAACACAGAATAGTTGTTGTGCTTTCTCAAACATTGTGCAAGTTTTGCCATCTAAAGAAGATTTTTTACTTTTTTGTCTGCTTAACCAAAACGCACACTTTTCTTCCTGGTCTTTATTCTAGTTGTAGATTTGTTCATTTGCATGTGCTTCTGCAAGTGTTTAATGAAGTCTTTTGGTGTTAAAGTCAACCGACACTTATTGTATTCTTTAAAAACCTTCATTGCACACTTGGCAGACTGACATTTCACTCCCCCTGACTTTAACATAAAAAAACACACAACTGAGATAATGATGACAGGCTGGTGCTACTGCTGCTGTTTCAACATTACACCTTGTTACTTCTTATTGTCCCTATATGCACAAAGGGTCACAGCTGACATATCATACAAGTATGTAAAAGAATCTCGCTCTCTACTTTTTAAAATTTGTATCTTTTATAAATTTATTTTCAAAATAACTAAGCATGAGACTGATTTTGGTACTGGTAGTTTGAGCAGAACCCAAACTTCGGTATGGTCAGCAGTGATCCTGCACAACTCAAGGCATTCATATGTTCGAGGCACCCAAAACAAGGTTTCCCCTGCGAGTTGACAGAAGCAGCTAAGCCAGTAAACAACGTTGACAGTAATCATATGTGTTTGTGGTGCTATGCTTCATCACCTGTCCAGCACCAAGGCTTGTTAAAGGACAAATGACTCTTAATAAAGCATATTCTTTGCCCTCATCTCTCTTGTTTTCTTCTTTCTGTCCCCCCTTGTCAGTGTTTCTTTGCTCCCTGCAGCCCTGCCCCCACCTGCGGAGGCCAGGTTGCCAGGCCGAGGGGCGGTGGGATTGGCCAGCTCCACGCTGAGATTGATTACCCCTCTAATCTTAGGACTGCCAGTGTGTTTCCAGGGTGAAAACTCTGGCTTGTATCCCCCCACTTCTTTTTTTTCCCCAACACCCACCTCGCCTCCGTCTCTGTGCCTTCCTTCTCCTTCTTTCCTTGAGCCCCTTCATCCCTCTGTCCCTGTGTTGCCAAAGGCACTGAGGGATGACACTAAGTCACAGCTCCAGACAGGGCCACTTCCTTGCAGAGCCTGCCTTGTTCGCCATATGTCACGGCAAATGGGGCTCCTGTGGACTCTGCCGTGGACAACGGGAGGATCAGGGATGAGGGTAGGAGGATGCACGAACAGGGCGGTAGAGATGTCCAGCTTTGATGGAACGATCATTATAAATTACGGTGCTGAGAAAATGTAGGAAAATCGGAAAACTATGTATAGAAAAAATTTCTTCATTCAGTTTTTTTTTTGTTCACGGGTGTTGATGTGCTTGTATTCTCTGGCATGTTCACACGTGATTTGTTGAGGGGTGCAGGTGATAAAATAAAACCCTTCCACCATGTATTATCGCAGCAATACGGATACAAACTACGTGACAACTTGTAAAGGTGACAATTGTTCTTGGTGACGGTATGACCTGTCATCTAGAAGCTGGTGGAGTGAGCTGTCGTGGTGGCACTCCAGCTCCTATACTAGAAGACTTCCAGTGTGGCTGGGTGGTGACATCACCCTTCAGTTTGTCACTTTAACGATCTCTTTCCATTGTAAAGCTGAAATGGCTCAGGACGAGGGTGGGAACGGGTTGGAAACCCTTTGACAGTATAATTAGCACTGTAGATATTTTGCACTCAGATGAAGCAGAAGAAAGTGAAAATATGATGAATAAATATCAGGATGTACAATTATACAACCTGAAGTAAGTAATGAGTAACACAGATACTTAAAGTTGTGGCTGCATGGAGTTGAATGCTTTATTGGCAGAGGTTGTCTCACATTACTGCTTACATAGGCTAAACATCAGCTAACATAGTTTGAAAAGTTACGTGGTTAAAAATATAAATAGTTTTAGGAAGGGGAAAATTAAACAATAACACAAATGGTAATATAAATGGCTGAGATCAAGCTTAAATCATGAAATTTTGCTAATTTATTAAACAAACATTATAAAGGAAGTATAACTATTGCATTGTACCATTGTAATTAACAAAACAAAATATCTATTGTCACTTGCAGTGAAACTATAATCCTAATGTACACAATGAGTAATGCTTAAAAAGCTGTTTGTTTTATACATATGAGTATAAGCACATAAGTATGTCCCATAAGCACAGACCAAAACAAGGATCAGAAACTTCTTTGAAACACTTTTTCAGGCCACCGTGGATTACCTACACACAAGTGTTCACAAACACACTCTTGTGAAAGTCATAAAGGGCACTGTTTTCTAATTCACCTCTGCACCTGTTTATACCTTCTCCCCGTTCCGTCCTTTTTTCCTTGTCTGCGTCCGAGTCATAGACAAAAAAAAAAAAAAAAGAGAGAGAGAGAAGGAAAGAAAAACAGCGTGGGTGAATCTGTGCAGAGAAACATCCTCTGGGTCTTTTTTCTTTTTTAAAAGAACTCCTCCAGATCTCATGTTTAATTTATGAGGGAGGACTCAGGCGTGATACGCTCTGGCATGACAGGCAGAGTCCATCTTTGTCTGGGAAACGTGGATTGGACCGGACCATGGGTGATATGCCAGGCTCCACCGGGGGCCCCGGGGTGCCGCAGACTGGTCAACAGCTGGGGGCGAGACCAACCTTTTCATTGGAACCAGAGCGTGGTTAATTAAACAAGTTCCCCTTGGTCAGAAAGCAGCTGGAGTCAGTTTACTCCATGTGCCAGTCAGTGCCAGGCTGGCTTGAAGGCACACTCCGCCACACAAAGGGAGAGAAGATGACACACTGTTCTTCAATATAGGAACAAACATAATACAAAAACACGAGCGGATGGGACTGTTTAGAAGTATTCAGATGTCAAGATTCAGAGTCTAAGACGACGAGTGGGATGTTCTTCTTTGGCTCTTCCACTTACTCCAGTAAGCATCAGTCCACAGCCCACACCCCTTAAACTCAACTTCACAGCTATATGGGCAAGCACATGATGAACAAATCTGATTTGTTTAAGGCTCCCCACATCTGCATATTCACAGCACAGGAAACATACCAGCACGTACACATATATGCTCCAACATCCACAAACAAACTCAAATCTTGTCAAGAGTGCAGATTAGGCATCCTTGTCCGCCTTCACAGTCTGGAATGTTGTGGTCAAACCTGGGGCGATTTCAGACGGAACGACAAACTGGCATTTGATTTGTTGATTGAAAGGATGGAAGCGATACGCGGCATTCAGGGCGCTAAATCAGTGGTGGGGTTGTGAACTGGGGGAGGGCGAGAAGAGGAGGGGGATGCGGAGTACAAAATAGCCAATTTCATAGTACACATGTGGATTAAGTTCCTTCCTTTGAAAATGCTCTGGAATGCCCATGTAGCAATTATGCCCCGGTGGTACAGGCGGGAGCTGTGGGGCCATGTTTTTGGATGTTCTCGCCCCTGTGCGTGCTCTGGCTTGCCAAATTGTCTGCAGGCAGCGTTTGTGCCTGCTTTGATTCGGTGCCAGTGAGGCCTCGCAGGCTCTTGGCATCTTGACACCTCCCCATCAGTGCGCTGGCACGGTGTAGAGGTGGGTATCAAAAATGACCCAATTAGAGGATGGCAATGTGTTCTGACAGGCACTACCTGCTCAGGTTTGTTTAAAACTATACCACTTTTTTATCTTTTACTTTTTTGGTGCAAACTCTCAAACTCTTCTCTTTCTGTTTATTACTCTGTATTTTCCTCTTACAGCCGGTGACAATGGCACAGATGTGAGTGGGTCTGTTAGTCTCGACACCCTCTTTGTGTGTTTGTATGTTTTTGCGCGTGTTTAGAGACGAGAGGATTGGTTTTGACTAAGAACACTGTGATTAGAGGGCTCTGTGACAGAAACATTATCCACAGAGTTGGCTTGTCAGTGTTCATTGCCATGACTGACAAGTCTATGGATTTCCCCCTTCTCTTTTTCTGTCTGTTTTTCACCGCTGCTCTCCATCTCCTCGTGATATTCTTGATCTGTCTGCCTTCTCCGCGTTTAGCTGCAGTTCAGTTGGAATCTCTGCCAGTATGTGTCAGTGTCAGTCTGTGCAAAGTGTGTCTACTTGTTCTTAACAAGTAGAAAATGTCTTGTACTGAACCTTGCAAAAAAAATTGTAAGAGATTGTTTTATCTAATTGGAATAGCGTAAGTTATTTTGACCTGGATGTTCAGCGATCCTTTTAACACGTAAGTCTTAAGTTTTGAGCCAAATAAGAGTTGGAATTTAACTCCGTTCTGAGTGATGGATTTAAATGTTATTTTTGTCAGCTTGTTAAATCTTAATTTTAGACTTAGAACCTTCATTTCTCCTAATTTTCCAACTATTCTCTGTACACTGTTTCATTGTTTCTGCTGTTTCAAATTTTCTTCTCATTAGCTTTAATGCCTCACTTACTCCATCAAAAGCTCAGACTGTTCAGATTTGGCATCTGTTACTCTGTGGCATTACACTGGTCATGAGCCGAGCCCTCACAGGTCTTGACTGGCATGTTAGAGCAAGCTGCCAACCTAGATGGGCAGTTGGCACTCGGTCCACTTCCAGCTGGTGAGGTACTGCGCTTTGCTCTGGGCCATCAGGCTCATCTGTCAAAACCCCAATGAGTACCCCTTCATGTTTGGATTTCATGAAAGGGTCCTTTGGCTACTTTGTGTGCAGATAAAGCTCCCATGATTTTGCTGTGATGCGGAGATCTAAAGCAAAATTGAATGCCGATGCATTTTTGATGTGTTTTATATGTTATGTTGCACAGGTAATATATTTAACCGATTAGCAGATTTATCACTTTTTAAAGCACTGCTCACTGTGTGTTTTTGTTCGTTTAGTTTCTCTTTTGGGCTAATAACCTTTTGGGTGACAAACTTGCTTGTGTACTCTGTTGTTTCTCTAAAGATGTACTTGTGTGTCTGCCTCCCCCTGCTGATTGATAGGACGTGCAGGTTAAACGATCACAAAAGCTTTTACGATTATGGGACAACTCCCTTATCTTAAGGCACATTTTAAGTTGTTGGTTGCTGCGAGGAAAAGACACTTCATCATGCGCCGGAAAATGATTTCCTTGCTCCCTCACCTCCAGCCCCCCCCCCTTTTTATTTTATTGTTGAGTGTATATTTTTGCAGTAGATCTCCAATTTTCTAGCGGTAAAAGCAGGGAGTGCCACAAAGGATGCACTGCTGCTTCAGGACAATAGCTTATCTTGAGTAACAAGCTCCAGCTAATTTGTACGACTTGTCACATCTTCCTGCAGCACAAAAGCTGAGTGCTTTCAGAGGAAGACTGATTTGACTTTGGCCATTATCGTTTGATAGATAAGGGGTCTGCAGGTGCTTTTGTCATCCCTTAGGGTGTGGTTTAAGATGGAAGACATGTTTTTACCCGCCGACATTGATGCAATGCAACCCAGAAGCAATAGCGCTAATGTTTGTGTGGAGTCCACTCAATCCTGTGGTGTACTGTCCCCTCCTTGCCCTGGCCACAGCCTGCGGAGCCCTATAACCAGAGTGTGCCCAGCCACCATGAGACATTAAGGCCTGTGTTTAGGCAGGGCCAAGAGTCATTGTGTAGGAAAATAATGTATTGTTGTCACAGGATGGACTCACAAATCAGAGGCAGTCCACTTTAAGCTGTTTTTTGCTGTTATAGTGTAACAAAGAGAAATAGGTAAAATACTCAAAATGTTTTAGAAACTCTCAACAGAAAGTAATTAAGGACACATTTCAAAACTCATTTAGTTGAAAGTTATGCATTGATCCTTTGTAAATATTTTTGAATTCTGCCAAAACTGTTTTGGCAAAATGATCATATTTCTCCGACTGCAGTTAAAAAAAAAGGGATTATTTATCGTGCGTAAGTGGAGCGATGTCTGTAGGTAAGTTTTGAATGGCAAAAGTTCACATGTACTCGAGAGGAGGAAAAAAAATCCACATTTTGCAATAAATTAAAGTAAATCCTTTCAGTGTAGTTTTTACCACATTTAAAAGCCTGAAACTTGACCATTAACCTCCAAATGGATGTGAAACACCACTAGTGTTCCTCTTCCCCTTTCTAAACACAATGTGCCACAGAGAAAAAAAAACCTGTAAAATGAAATGATGAGTTTTAAATGTCTTTTTTCAGGCAAACTCAATTAGCAGCATGTTTTTTTCCTCCCCTTTTGCAAAGAGCCCTGCATTAGCACCAAGGCTAGTTATTATTTCCAACGCAGACATTTTTACAAATCATTTCTTTCTGCCTTTCCACCGCTGCCTCCCGTGTGCCACTATGTTCCAAAGTAGGCTCCAATTATGAAAGCATTATAAATGCGGGTGAAGGATTTAGGTACATTACACCACTCAATGACATTTTACTCGCCATTATGTTATTAGCAGAGTGCTATGTGTAAAAAGGGCCTTTAATTGAGAAAGTGTTGTAGAAAAAACATTTAAAACAGCCGCTGCCCCCCCAATCCCACCAGCCTCCCTCACCAGCAGATGTGCTTGCTCTGAAAAGCTCCTCATCTCGGCCGATTTGGCTAAAACCCCTCACTCATGACAGGTCTTTTAGGGCAGGACCTATCCAAATGCAGGTATGTGCACTGACACACTCAGGAAATGTTTACACTTTTCCACTGCATGCTTTTGCAACTTTTCAAGCAACTTCGTTGACAAAAAAACAACTTCATTTGCTTTAAAATAAATCTAATATTTCCCTTACCTTTTTACAACTACATAACCTTTAAAAATATATAATTTTGATGAACATAGATGTGATCTAAGGCATTTAAAAATTAAAACTTAGAAAATTAAAAGCCCAGTTAAAGTAAGCTTAAAGGGTTTGTTGAATTCTTTTGAGCTTTTTAACTTGATCTAATCAAGTTTCCTGTAGTGTCTTCTACATGCTACATTCACATGTTTTTAGAGACAAGTTGGACGCTTGTGCACTTTGAGTTCAGACGCTCGTTATTTGCTCTAGACGAGTCAAAAAGTACCTCTTAGTTGTTTTCCTCAGCCGGTCTCTGTACAGTGGAGGATGAAATTACAGTGGGGAAAATAAGTATTTAGTCAGTCACCAATTTTGCAAGTTCTCCCACTTAAAAAGATGAGAGAGGCCTGT
>JAUBOC010000048.1:6284320-6313746 GCA_032275365.1 Anablepsoides cearensis
ACAGGCCTCTCTCATCTTTTTAAGTGGGAGAACTTGCACAATTGGTGACTGACTTAATACTTATTTTCCCCACTGTAAGTGACTTTGCCTTATTTTCTGAGAGCAAGAGCACCCAGTGCTCAGTTCATAATTAATTCACCAGATAATTCAGACAATCTGAGTTTGGTGAGTTTCACCACTCCAGGAGCTTCGCCTGACGAGACTCGCTTCTATTTTTGTCCCGAGTCCTGTTTGACAAGCTGCTGACCCCGATCGGTGCCCACATATTCGGTCAGGACACTGACTATAGGCACTCGATTTCAGCTAAAGAGCTCCCGTCCATCTGTCTCAGGTTAGTGGGCGTCATTGAGGCGACCATCCCGTCAGAAAATGCACCGCTACGTCACATAGCAGAATCTCTCTGATTGGTTGATGCGACGTTCCGAGCAGCAAAAGTTCAGATTTTTCAACTCCTGAGTTGGCTGCTTTAGACGTGCCGCACACATGTCAAACGCTCAAACTGCACCTACCGCGCCACCTTGAACATGCTAGACAAAGCCTCGAGGCTACTCGACGCTCCTAGACACGCGTCTATCATAAACTTTGCATGTAAACTTGACACTCCTGATGCTCAAAACATGTTCGGTCTGAACCTACAGCATTAAATGTAAATCCATTTTAATAAAGTTTAATCAAAATTTGTGCTTTGATTAAAAAAAAAGAAATTGAGATTTTTTTTTTTTGCATGATTATTAAAAGGAATTCGCAATAATAAAAACATTGTACATTATTTAAAATGTATGTAGAAAGACAAAGCTGTCCATACATTTAATACTAGATTGGTCTGTTTTGTCTGAAAAAATACATGAGCTAACATTCAGATTTAGACAGTCTCATACTCTAACAAAATCCTAACAAAATTTAATGGACAACTGAAAAACACACAAACTGATAAACTTTCTACATGACTACAAACTGTTATAAAATAATAAATAATAGTAATAACATTCAGCAAAATGGATTTAGCTTTTTGTGCCCTACAAATTTAGCCAGTGTTGTGTGTTTCTTTTAATAAAAAGAGTCCATCTTCCCTCAATATGGCAGAGTAACAGATGGGGTTTGAGTTCTGTCCTGAGCTGCAGCCACACTCCCTATGTGTCATCTGTCATTACATTCAGGTCATTGTTTGGAGTTTAGTAGCAGCGTGACTGAGTTGGCCACGGCTTGACAACTGCCTCTGTTTCACACAGACAGGGAGAGGACAATCAGACACCCTCACTACTCCTACAGCACAACTGGTGTGCCATTATGTGACCTAGTTCAGTTTCCCAAATTAGGACTAAGATGTTGTCCAGAACTGTAGAACAGAATAAATCACATTAGGGTTTTATTAAAGCTTTTTTTCCCATATGCAGTCACATCCAACTTGAAGAAAGCAATATTCTGTGAAAAAACATGTATATCATTTCCTTGTATCATGAATGTTTTACTATATGCCATTTGTGGTATTTATTGTGTTACACTATAACAAGCTTACAAGCAAAATTTCTGACAAGACAACAAATGGTGTGTGGCATCATATTGTTGTATTATAAACCAATTTTTATTAGCCACTATGGTGGCTTTTTATTTTTTACAAAGGGCTAATAACAAATCAAACCAACAGAATAACTACATTAACTGGAGAATTTGCATTTCCTGTGAAAGTGCAGTGTGAATGCTTAATGTGGAAGGATTTTTGCTGAAAGCTGCAGACAAAGCTAAAATCAAGCTGAAAAGGTTTAACAGCAAAAAATTGAACAGCTGTTTCTTACTGAAATTAGGACAACAAAAGTGAAAAATCAGTAGCAAAAAATGTCAATACATCTAAAAATAGCTTAAAAAGTAGCTAAAGAAGCTAAAAGTAGATAAAACAAGCTAACAGAAAAAAATGAATGAACATTTTCAAAGAAGCAAAAAACAAGAAAGCTAGTACTTGCAGGTTGTTTTGAAATAGCAAAAAAAGTAAAATAACTAAAAATAGCGAAAACAGATGAAAAACTTGCTAAAATTAGAAAAAAAAAACACAAACAGAAATAGCATGTTTTCTGAATTAAGCAGTTATCTGAAAGTATGACACAAAGTTGAGTTTAGATGAAAAAAGATGAAAGTAGCTAAAAAGTACCTAAAACCACAAAAGCAGAAAAGGCTAAAATCAACAAAATTCAAGCTGATGTCAGGTGATAATCTTGATATTTAAATTCATTAAACAGCACAAATTTTGTGGAAGGATTTATGCGCCGAAAAACACACAAGATTTTGCACACCTAAAATTTATCAGGTCAGGTTCACAACATCTAATTTCAGAGCCTTAAAAGCTTCAGCATTCTTTCATTTTTATTATTTTTTTGGGTGTTTTGTGTTTTAGCATCTTATTTTCTTAATGCTCATTTGTAAATTTGAAAAGCGCTTAAGAATAATTAATAAAAAAAGTAAATCCCATTTACAAATTTCAGGCACATTTTCATTGCCAGTTTTGTCATATTTGTCAATTAATTAAATGTATCATGACCAGTTATTATCATTATGTCGAATTAATTTACTAACACCACAATACCCACTCAGTATGTGTTTTTACTCTTCGTTTCATCTGACGCCCTGACTGTCCTCTGCAGAGCCTGGGCTTCTTCAGAAGTTGATGGGACAGATTATATGAATGCTGTTAAGAGTTAAGACTTTTCATTTGCACCTTGTGGCCTTGCTCCAGCTGTGCCGGGTCAGGGCTAACGTATATGCTTCTTATAATATATGTATGCATAAATTCTACCGTAAGCCGACCTGAAGATGAGTGCAGTTGACTAAATGTGTTATTGGAATATTTTAGTCTGGTTATGTTTGAGGAAACCTAAACTTATGATGCAGGTTTGTTCACATGTGATACCTTTCTCTTTATTTTGTTTTATTTTTAAGAACATGAACAGAGGATCATTCCAGATCCTTCAAAGAATGCTGCTGCTTCTTATTTCTCTCTGTTGGCAAATATTCACCACACCAAAGCCCATTGTTACTGATGAACAGTCATTTCAAATGCCTGATATGCTTTAATACATGTTTAACATTCCAGTGAATAATATAAATCCCCTGAAATCCATTTATTAATAAGAACTATTGAACAGCAGCTTCGACTGAAGCTCAAAAGCCTCTTTTCAATAAAGTATGTTAACCTTGTGCCTGAGAGGAAGGATGGTGTCAAACTGGCAGAAGCAGATAAAAATGTGTGATTTTTTTAAATATGTGTTAAAAAATGCCTTGTTTGCAGTTTAGTACAATTATAATAACAAAAATAAATAAAATTTAAACCATATAAAAGCTATTCATGCGTTTGATGATTGTAAATGTCACATTTTATTATATTTTTATTGTTTTGATTCAGTTGACAAACCACCCTATAATTTATCACACCTTCCTATCCCCACAGCTGGCCACTGATGCTTTTTCTTTCTCCCTGTGTATGTGTGAGTTTGTGTGAGTGAAGCATTTCACTTCTTGTTAGAAGGCTCACACCTTTCTCAGGTTAAATCTATTTTTTTAACCAGGAAAAAAAAAGGAGTGAATAGCAGCATTTTGCGTCCCCTCCTCCCGCCTTCCTTTTCTTGCCTTTCCCCACTCATCTGTCAATGAAAGACACAGTTTTGCCACAAGGCATTGTGTGTTTAGCAGTGGTGCCAGCAACTGCCATTTGGGTGCAGGGAGGCTAGGGGATCCACCCCTTTGAACTGCTGCCAAGCCAGCCAGCTTGCACCTTCTTTAATAACTTCCCCCGAAGGCACTTCCTTCTTTTTTCTTTACCTTCTCTTTTCTTTTCCCCCCATTCTCTCATTCACTCCCACCCTCTTGCTCCTTCTTCTTCTTCTTTTTTTCTTTTTTTTTTATAAATGACTGCAGTTTTCACGGGTAAAGCTGTGATGCTGATAAGAAAGGTGAGGTTGCTTTTAACTGACAGCCTGACATCAAGCCTTTGCAGCAAACACTTGCACACAAATGAGTGAAGATTTAAGAGCATGTCTGGACTCAGAGGCTGAGCCTTATAGAGTGTTTTCTGAAACACGATTAGGGTTATTTTTTTTCCCACAGTGTTATAATCCACTTGTCAATGTGTTCTTTTATCTGTTTTGAAAGGGTTCAGTAAGTTCATTAAGGTGCTACAATATTCAGATTTTACTCTCAGTATATTTTTTGATTGTTGTTTGAGGAAAAAAAAATACATATAAAAATGATTAAAACAAAACCATCACTTAGAAGCTTAACATACTTGAGTGTACAGATTATGGCAATTAATTAAGGTAATCAATTATTTAAGACAAGCAATTACGGTTAGATTTTGTTAAATAAAAATTACATATTGGGGAAAAAAAGGCAATAAAAATGATGTATTTCTCTTTTGGCTGCCCTGATTTATAAAGATTGGCGTAGGAAACCTCCTATTAAGCTCTATTATAGAGATTATTTTTATGATTCAGTGTTAAAGAGAGATTGAAAAGAATTATCATTCACACAAAATAAATTCCTCCCAGCTTCAAAAATAAGTCAGACAGAAAACTGTTAGGGGTGTTAACAACATCCTCAATTTCCTTAAACATATTCCTGCATTTTTCCATTTATATTCATCCCTGTTTGACTATTTTATTCTTTTATGGTCAGTCTCTTTGGGCCTCTCAGGATTTTCAGGACATGGTTTACTCACACCATGCAGACACTCTGTGAACTCCCAGTCTGTCATTTCCACTGTAAAACACCATGGCCTGAGGAAAAACAGGCAGAGACCTGGCTGAAAGTGCAGTAGGCAATAGGTGTCACATTAAGGGTGTGTAATACACTATGTCACCTCAATAGAATATGGCCTATTAGGGCTATAACCTCATACTCCAAAGCGTTTATTTTGTCACTAGGGATTATTTGGAACAAACTGGCTTGTCAGGGAATGTGTGTTTGCTTCTGTTCTGTTTGTCAGTATTGGAAAAATGTTTTTTCTATTGTGTTTGCTCCAAAGTGTGTCACTTCAAAAAATGTTTTTTTTATCTTGTGCAAAGTATTAGAAATGGCTAAAAATGAGAATAAATTCAAGAACTCCCAAACTCTACCATCACCTCCTCACGGCTGCCCTCCTCCTTCTCCTTCAGTGTGGAGGCGAGCGAGCGAGCGAGCGAGGGGGTGACCTTGCCCAGTGTAATTAAAGTGAAACACCTTGACTTGTCACCATTGCCTGAGACAGCTTAAATCTCCCTAATGTAAATGGAGGCTGCCGCTGACGTGCTAGCAGGCATGGCCGCGGAGAAGATACAAGCGCTGGTGATCCATCTCTGTAGCAGTGAGCACACATACGCTTTCACATAAACACTCGTACGTGCGCTTGCTCTTCATTTATTCCCGCTCCCTCTTTTTTTTTCTTCTTTTTTTCTCCCTGACACACTGAGGTATACACAACCTCTCTTACCTCCTGTCCATCTTCCTCCTATCGCTCTCCTCACACACATCCTTGACATTCAGCAGAACCCACTGTATCTTAGTGTCCCCTACCTTTTTTTTTTTTTTAACATCACTGTGCTTACAGTTAGAGCAGCAACAGCCTCTCTTGGGAAAGCTGAGGTGTTGAAAGTAGGCTCAAGCATGCAATTAATCAGACTAGACAAATATTTAACCACACCAACAGAAACATAATTTTGTTTTGCTGTATTATAAATGCTCTGAATGTAGCTAATTTGCGTTATAAAGATGCTAAATAATAGTTTTGGGGTTTCCCACACTGCCTTGCAGCTCATGTGTTTTTTGTATTTCGGGGCACTAAACCAGACTGATTGACTGATCCTGCTTTTTTCACTGAGGGCATGCACATGGCTCATATTTACTGCCACTCTCTTTGGGACTGGGGGTGGTTGACAATTAGCAGTGAAATTCTGTTGACTTTGCCCTTCAATTAAAGCTCTGTAACACAAATGTCTTGTTGAACCCCCCTCTCTGTTCTCCCTCCCTTCAGAAGTCATGGCAACACATTGCTGAACGATTGTCAACCAAATTCCAGGCTCATTTGCAGTTCAGGGAGCAGGGGACCGCCTGAAACAACAACAGAAGCAATGCCAGGGCTCCTGCCAAAAACGATCTTGCCCTGTCTGAGTGCCACAGTGGCATGTGAAAGAATGCTGTGTGTCCTCTGTGCCAACTTTACCAGTTGCCGGTGCCCTGTGCCAGCATCCTTTCCCTCCTGTGCCCGGCCTGGGCAGTGGGCAATGTGACAGCAGCCAGACACCCGTCATGTGTCAGCACCAGGCAGCGTGCCCTTTCTTTCCTGATCCCTGGGGCAATGTGGGTACTGTCCCAGACCCCCACTCAAAAAAATTAAAAAAAGATGCCATATTTCCTGCTGTGCACTTGCTCTGATGGGCTTAAAGAAGGTCTCGGTTGGCTTTATTTCATCATAAAACATAGCCCGACAGTGCTGTCTGTTCTGCATGCTTTATTGTAAACCTTTCTCTGTAAACAAAAAAAAACCCAGACCGGAATATTCAGAATTTATAAACATGTTTTACATAAGAGTCAGTCTGAACCAGAGACAATTCAGAACCAGCATCTAAGGGTGTATTCACACCAAGCCTGTATAGTCCACTTTACTCAAACTCTAGTTTGTTTGTTTAGAAAGTCTGTTTTTTTTGGGGAGGTGTGAATGCGTAATCCAACTTTGATGCGAACCAAAAAACAAATTCCGGGGTTTGCCTGAAAACCTATGTCTCAGTTCATTTAAAGTGAACTTTGGTGCGGTTCGAATGCATGTCGGAACGCCAAGCGAACCAGAAACCGCTCCAAAAGCAGGAATCGGATTATAACACGAGGCATTCTGAGTGATAACAGTAATAAAGTTACTCATATCTTGTAAACATCTCGATCGACGTGTGCATAAGGCGGGCATCACTGGTGTGAAGTTGGACGCCGCCTCACATGGAGCTGTCTCAGCTGCCGTGTGTGAAAAACAATATTCTCCCCGGTTCTGTCTCATCTTCCACTCACGCTAAGCCAATTGTTGAAGACTATTGGTTTGGCACATTTGCCAAAAACAAAAAATGAATAAATCCTACAACCACTAAAATCTGACGTCACTCCATGTTTGTTTACCTTCATCAGAGGTTTTCGTGTCGATTCCTTCCGTTGGTCTTGGTGCAATTTTGGTCCCCAATCGAACCAAGTCTACCAGACTATCAGGTGTGAATACAACTTAAGTTTCCTGTTATTTTTATTTCTCTGCATCTAAACAACGAGCAATCATTGAATGGGACATCATGTTTAGCAATCCAGTATTTCCTGACTACATATGTTGTAAAGCCAAAAGAACTTGTCATAAGACTATATCATCGCTTGAAACAGATATAATTAAAAGAGTTTCTCAGACATCCAGTTTCCACTGGATAATTACATTTCATACAGGTTTGAAGTTGAAGAAATGCTTGAACATTCTGACATTTTAAAGGGAATAACCCACAAGAAAATATGTGTTTATCCACAAGAGCAAATCCATATTTACCCATCTTGACTTGAAGGCATAGAAGGAAAACACAGACCGTTTACCTGCCTGCATGCTGTAGCATCAAAGACAAGTACAGGTTTAGACAGCGAGGCAACAGAGAGAGACAACAAACAAGCATGCTGCTATTGTGATGGACAGCCTCCACTGTGAGGTTCAGTATGTCAATGTGTTCAGCGTGTGATGTAGCAACTTCTCCAGCCGTGGGGGTCTGAAGGAGGAAAAAAAAAATGAGCCAAAAAGAGATTGTGGAAGAATGAAGAAGAGACAGAGAGAATGAGCAATGAGCTCAGGTGGTTCCGACATCTGCATTCACTTCCTGCGTTCTTCCGAAGGGAGGGAGAGTAGGAAAGGAGGGGTGAATGAGGGTCTTGAGGAAAACAAGTGCAAGATGAAGGCCTTTCTGGAGGCTACAAAGGAGCTGTACGCTGGAAAAAAAGGCTGTGGAGTCCTCAATGGGACTGAAGAACACACAGACAAAACTTGGGAAGGAAGAAGGCATGCTTTACAATGCCACCAGGCCCCATGCTCGGTTCAAAGAGCCAGTCAGAAATACAGAAAGGAACACGGGAGTGAAAGACAGAGTGGAAATGATGGACCTGCTGAGAAGGATAGCATTTGTAGTTAGGGGGAAAGGCAAGGACAATGGTAGATATGCTGGTCAAAAGGCCACCGAGTTTTCTCAGCTATTCATTTAAAAGCAAACTGTGCGGCTCAGACAGATGCCGTCAAACTGCATCTGAGTGTGGAGTGGATTTTGTCTTGGTTTTCAGAAAAGGAAAAAAAAAGGCTCACCGGTGCTCCCTGTGTGGCCCTTTTGCTAAAAGTCAAGAAAAAAAGGAAGTGCAAGCAGAGAAAGACAATTAGTGGGAAAGGAAATGAACATTTCTGCGTTGACAATCTCAGCTGTAATAGCAATGATTTCGACAAACCTCTTTCAACAACCAGTTATTAAACCCACTTATTGTTATAATTCACAGATACTTTTTAAAGCTTATTTTTATCACCACTTATTGTCATTTAATTTAGCCTCAGTAAATTGCACAATGTGTACAGTTTGTTGTCACATGTTTTGCACATTAGGAGAATACATGACACTGAGCTGTTTGTATGTCCTTGGCCTGCCAGTGTCATTGTCGAGGCTTATCAGAATCTAAGGGCAAAGATGGAAAAGAAGACGCAAAAAAAATGGGGGAAGGGTTCAAGAAATGCACGCGGCTTTAATAAGACTTTATCCTGAGTTGCTTCGGCTCCGTCTGCTTTCACATCACCCCCCCAACCCCTGCCTTTGCAACCATGCACCACCCTACCTCTAATATTTAAAGAGCTCTGAGTGCATGAGTGAGGGAATCACATTTAACTTCACCCACTTCTTATTGCCTGTCAGTCTGTCTAATTTGATCCAGCGTTGGACAGTTGCCGTTTTGGACATCAGAGTCACGGCACATATTGGCAGGGAGACTGGCAGCTAATAAAAGCCAGCTTGGTATTTACTCCCCTTTTCCTTTTATTTATAATATCCCTCAATATTGTTATTATGAATATATATGCATTTAGGCTTCACCTATCTCTTCGGGTGGCCTCTCAGTTAATAATATGTTATTGATTTCCATACTGGACTGGCTATATATCTGTTTTAATTTCAAGGCCTTATCGCTCTCTCTGTGATTCATGTGAACCCTTTCTTTATTTCTTTTTTTTTCCTACAGGCATTATTAAGTCTGTGTAGGAGTACAGGTAACCTGTTTTTTTTTTACAATTTGACTGGTTATGAATGTGACATTCCTTATAGGCATCAAATTTCCCTCAAATCAGCCTCCATCTTTTCTTTTACAGATTAGTTCAATAGTGCCAAGATTCAGTATAATAAAGTATAATGTTAGTTAAACTAAAACAAGTTTGTTTACTGGAAAATTTTCCACAAATTTCCATTTTTGTGGAGTTTCTTATATAATAAAAGTCATACAAAGTTTTTTCTAGATTGAGAACTTTCTTACCAGTTCATTTTTGCAGAGGACAACAGGGACATACTGGTTTATACACTGAAACCTTCAGAAAACCTTATTGGACGGTTAGACCTCAGAGGGCACTGCCTCGCCCTCAGTCCTCTTGGCCCATCTCCTACCACTGGAATAATAAAGGGATGGAGATGAAGGCGAAGGGATGAGAGGAGGAGGAGGAGGAAGACTGGGAGAGCTCGTTGAGAAGGAGGAATAAGCAGCGCATGTATATATGCGAAAATAAATGCGCCATCAGCAGAAAAAGGGTCTGACTCAGCCCTTTGCCGGGCCTTGCTGCATGCTAAAACACATAGAGGCAAAGCCCATTAAAAATGAATACCAGGCTATAATCACATTCACACTTAAAATTTAATGTTAGTACATGGCGACTGACAAAGAGAAGGCAGCGCAGGGCGGTGTGATTATGACCATGTCTCTTGTATTTTCCACACATTTGCAAGGTCTGACAAAAGCTGTCAGTTCGAGGGAAGCCAGCGGCAGGGCTTGTCGACAAACTGCGACAATTACCTTTTAAGGAATTTATTAAAAAGTAAAATAAAAACATCACACAAAAATGCTTTTCTCACATCTCTTTTTAAACTATTATATAAAGATATTTAGTTTTTCTTTGAAGTGTCTTTAGAAAGTTATTGGAAAACTCAAAAGATCGTATAGAACAAACTTAAAAATCTTTTGAGACCTGGTATTTATACATAAAAAGCTAATAAAGTAAACCTTATTTCTATTATTTGTAATTTTTTAAGTATTTAAAACATACTTGGATATTACTGTATTACTCATGTATCGTGTTTGATATGAGCAGTGTGATGGACTTGTGACTTGTCCAGTGTGTACCCCTGCCTCTCGCACTGAACTGATGGAGGTGGGCACCGGCTCCCTCCTTAACTGGAAGTGAAAAAGCTTTAAAAAAAAAAACCAAATAGATTCCTGATTTTTTTTTTAATTTAAACTAATGAAATGGGAAAAGATCTGTAACTTTTCTGTTTTTTCTTTATTATAACAATTTAATTTGTCATAAAAGTTTCCCCACCAGTGATAGCACAATTAAAGGGCAATGAAAATTGTAACGGCTCTGTAAACCACAACAGAAAATAAAAAGCTTGCATGTGGCATGAAAGCCCCCCCCCCCCCCCCCACACACACACACACACACACCCTCTGTTGAGTGGGACTTCATTTAGGAATAGACCATACACAATGAATGGTTAGATGGTGGCGGGAAGGAGTGAGGGCATGGTGGGACTCCACTCCAATTTTATCTCAAGTGGGCTTAAGATGGTCGAGAAGTGCACTTTCCTTCAAAGAAGGCAAATTAACGTTCTTCTTCCCCAAACATAATATTGTCAGAGAGTTGCTCAATAGGAGCCTCTCAGCAGTGTTTCTAAGGGTGTGTGTGTGTGTGCGCACTTACAGTATGTTTGTGTGCGTATGTGTGTGTAAATGCGAGGCTACGACAGCCTCACTTAACCTTCTGTCAACATTCTGTAGGAGAGGTGGAACCTCCTCCTGGTCCTCCTTCAAGGTCAGGGTGGAGTTTCTAAAAGACACTCACCCAGTCAATTTTACCTCTTTACTTAGGCAAAGAATATCTCTTTTAACCTTTTCCTTTGCTTCTCCATCCTTACATCAATTACAAATCCATGGGCATTTTCTTTTGACCAAGATGGGGGTCCTTGGAGAGAAAGGAGAAGTCAGGAAAAAAAAGGGATAAAAACATGCTTTTGAATAAATGGCTATGCAATTTAGGCCACCAGGAAGTTGATTGCTGCTGGAATTCATCACCCTTATACGATAACGTTATGCCCCAGCAGGTTCTTTCTCCTTGCAAAATATTTTCATTTAAACTTTGGCACACCATAGCAGCCTGGAGTTTAATGAAAAAAATGTTTTATTTTATATTTCATTTGATTTAGTTTTTGAAACGGATCATTCTTTTCTTTCCGATGCATCAAAATTATGTAAAGGCGAAAATTATGCAGAAGTCTTCTATTTTGAGACAACTAGACCAATAAAATGAATAGACAAGTGTCAAACACAGACTAAGGCAATCCTACCTACAAGAATGAAGTTTTTTTTTATGTAGGTCACAATATGTGGAGCAATTTCAACAGATGGGCTGCAGAGTACTCCCCAGGCGAACAGAAGTTAGGTTTTCCTTTTCCTTGCTCCTGAATTTCCACTCTGCCCACTCTAAGCACACTAAACAGAAAAATAAGTTTCATAAGCAGCTCGTGAGGAGTAATTATAAAATTTCAGGTAAAAAAAAAAAAAAAAATTGAAAAAAAAAAAAGACAATGAAAGGCAAAAATGTGGGAAATAATGGTGATAAAACGCAACACAGAAATTCAAGCTTCTTTTTAACACATTGGGCACCCGAAGGGCAGGAAGTGGCACAAGATGTTTGATTTAAAAAGACGATATTGGAGAACGCTGTTTGTTGGCCCCACGCATGAAAACACTGACACGCTCACACACATTGTGCAAAGAAACATAGTAGTTGGTGGTGGAATGCAAAAAAAAAAAAAGAGAATGTTTATGTGTGTGAGAGCCAGAAACATCGAAAAAGACAGTTAAAGGTGCGGTGAGTGAGTGTTGAGGGGGGTCCCGTATAATGGAGAGGCTCCACCTGTTTACACTTCTTTGCCCCCAGCATTCTTCAGCAGACCCCTTTAGAGGGCCTCATTGCCGGCAGGCAGCTAACTGCTCTTTGGGAGCACTCCACGGGGACCACAAAAACAGCTGAAGCTTCCTGAAAGGGAGAGGGAGGAGTGCGGGGCCGATGTGGGTATGACGAATAGGCAAGCTAAAGCAAGAATAAAAGCAATAAAACTAAATGGAGAGAAAGCAAGCAAACAGGCAGAGACGACTTAAAAAGAGTGTAACACTAGTGTACGACTTCCAAACAAGATATTTTTTTAATGAGGTATGCCATTATTACAGAACAAGGAATAGAGAGAGAAGCAGCAGCAGAGGGATGAAAGCGAGTAGGGCTTGCAGCCTACAATGAAAAGTCTGAACAAATGGGTGAATATGTGTAAATGCAGTTTGTGTACGGAATCATTTCATCTTTGTTTTCTGTAAATGCACAATGACCTCTGTTTGGGATGATGACAGTAGCAGGCTGAGGATGGGGATACGGAGGAGGAGGTGGAAGCGGGGTGTTTGGGTAGTGGGAGGCTAACAGGCTAGATACCAGGCCTTTGTGTGCAAATTTCCCAGCAGTGCCTTACCAGTTAATTAAGGAGGTCAGTGAAAGAGGGGAGAGATGGGGAGGGAGAAGTGGAAGGTGGAGGTCAGCCCTAACGAGTTGTCCGCAGCACATGAATGGGGGGTTTGTCCTAAACTAAGCAGCGAGAGACCAAACAATGTCAGCAGCAATTAGCAACCAATGGCAGGCAACCAAGGGTCTGTTAACTGAGCAAGCAAAGGATGTGAGAAAGGAACTGGAACATAAAGATCCAGACTCATACACATGCAAACATCTAGGGGGAAAAAAAACAGGTTGGAGCTGACAACAGGAGGCGGCTATGAGGCAATAGAATAGGCATAGGCTTTGTTTTCTTCTTCACTCTGCAAGACCTTGACCCTCTGCCTGAGTGCTTTAAAAAGGCAGTGCTTTAGAAGGCAACAAAAGCCAAAGGTATAGCGCTTTGATCTATATTCTGAAGTCATAACATTTATGATAGATTGAAGCTCAAAATGTGTGATTCGATTTCTCAGCACCAAACGAAATAAAGGTGACTTATTTTTCGTTTTTTTTTTTGTTGCTTTAGCTAATTATCTTAGTAGAACTTTGCCAAAATGTTTCTCCTCAGACATGTTGCTCAATTTACCTCTTTAGTAAGTCTGTTATTTTTTTTTTTTTGTCTTTCTCTATTTTCATCCTTGGCACAATATGAAGTCTCCAGTCTTTATTTCATCCTATTCTTGGAGGATGAGTGGCCCTCTTGTACCTCGGGCTCTAATCACTGGCTAAAACAGTGTTCTCTAGTGGTGCTGGACTGCGGCGAAAACCCAACATCATCACAAAGAGAAGGAAAACTGCTGTGTTCGGGCTTTGTGTGCAAATATAAAAGCACACAAAAGTGGGAGCCTGAGATAGTGTCACAACTGTTTTCCCTCTACAGTCTGTGATATTGATTATAACTTTTTTATATTGGGGTTATTGGATGGACACTTGTGATGAAAGAAGGGGGACATGATTGCTGTGAGAAAGAGGAGCCTGTGGAGAAAAAAAAGGTTAATTTGCTTTTTAAAAGGAGTCAAAAATGTTAGATTTATATAAAATAATTAGCCAATGGGAGCTGTTACTCTCATTCTGCTACAGTACTCTTGTACAGTAAGGTTTCCGTGGGGTTACTTGAACTTTCACTATGTATCAGAGTAGATATATTATAAATGCTATCTACATTTACACAGCTCATTTACAGTAATTGCCCAATTCCCTCCCGCACATATTTATGTGCAGATCCTATAAATATTCCCCAAATGTGCTGATAAACCAATCTCCATTCCATCCAATCACCAGACAAATAAATCCATTCATATTCTCACTTTTGAAATCCAGCCCCTTTTGTGCATCTGAAACCAGGAAAAATATTCACAGTGAAAAATCCCCCTCTGTCCTTCAGAGCCATGCATATTGCTGCTCCGTCAGTAATCAAGGCATATAGGGGCTAGATGATCAGTGACAAAAGCTAGTCGGAGCGACATCAACCTGTAGGAGGAGAATTGCAGAATGGGGGGGCTGGCAGGATGAGTTCTGTACCAAAGGAGGATGAGTAATCAAGAATCCCATCCTGGCCAAGTCTTGAGAAATTGCCATGCAGATTTAAAGCCTATAAAGAAGCATCCTTGGACTGTTACTACCTCTTCTTCCACTCTGCCTCTCACTCCTCTTCGCTGCAGCGCTAATTGGACGCAGGTAGCCCCCAGATGTGGCACCCGGGTTACTGTAACCTTGGCGGGGAGATCGGCTGCTCTCCTTCATATGACTGGCTATTGATCAAAATAGCAAGGCTGGGAGTGTGATGGCGTTGGGTGTGGCAGCATAGGGGCAGAATATGCAGCAGCGGGAAATGAGGGTCCAAGGCAGCCACCCAAAAGGGTAACAAATCACCTTCTGTGGCCTAATCCACCAAGGGGGGCGTAATGGTGCAATGGTCATAATATATGGTGGGAGAGATGCAGGGGATTGAGAAAATATACATTTTAATTCATTTATTTATTTTTAAAATTTAAGTAGAGAATTTACATTTCCTGGGAAAATGCAGTGTGAATACCTAATGCTGAATAGCTAAGAGAGCTAAAACTAGCCTAAAGTAGCTAAAAAGTAGCTCAAATTAGGATGAGCACATTTTCTGAATTAAGCATTAGGAAGCTGAAATATCTCAAAAAGGTGAATTTAGTTAAAAAAAATCTCAAATTAGCTAAAAAGTGGCTAAAACACAAAAACAGCTAAAATGAGAAGCATAAAAAGCTTAAAATAACAAAGGGTGAAAGAAGTGCAAAAAGTTGAAATTAGCAGAAGAGTATAGAAAAGGTCAGAACGATAGCTGAAAAAGCTAATAAATAAATAAAATCAGCTAAATAGAAGCAAAAAGAAGCTGAAATGAGCACAAATAATTTAAAAAGCAGAAGATAAAAAGTACAGTAGAAATATAAACACTTTGAAGTTTTTTAGGGTGTTGAAGATGGCTCAAATTAGTTTTAATAAGATAAACATGGCCAAAAAAGTCTAAATTGTACAAATAGCACAAAAATTGCGGAACAAAATACATCTTGAAAAACATACAGATGAAAAAAATGATCTCAATAGTGTGAATGTTTTATAGGCATTCACACAATAAATAAAATATATATATATATATATATATATACCTGCCTTTATTCTTCAAAAGTTTTTTTTTATTGTTTACCTGCAAATCCCGAAGACGTATTGTTATTTTGTGATATGCTTTATGCTAAATATTACAAGGTGGACCTGCAGACTGTGCAGCAAATGCAAATTGCTGAAGAGCAAGAGACTTATCAGCAGTATCCTGCTGATCGATTATGGTGGCTGCATTATCAATCATCCATCATCACATTGATATCTCTGCAATACCTATAATGTTACCTGATCAAAATCATTGATCAATACCAGCCAGAGTGGATGACAGTGAAGCAGAAAAGTGGCAGGGATGTAAAACATTTGCAAATGAGCAGCTTGCACGCTTAAATCTCCTTATATGAAAATATAAACATAAAATTCAAAATTGAGCAGTGAAATTGGCGCCAACCTCAATGGAATGCATTATTACATCCAAACTTTAAAGCAAAGGCAATTTGATTTGAGCTACAAATAAATGTTTCATGTTGCCTTTTACTGTGTAATTACCTCTGATCCTACATTTGTGATAACTGGTTTTCTTTCTGACTGGAGAATACTGAGCTGGCGGCGTGTATTCAGCTGGGAAAACAAGCAGCAGCAGCAGCAGCGGTACAGGACCACTCAAAGTCTTTCCTGCATCAGACCTTAATCATTCCGACTCAGTGTGAATGTGCATATAGGGAAATTTGTGTGAAAGCGTGTTGTAAATGTATGTGCATGCATGCCTTCCATTGGGGATTTTCAAAAAAAAGGTGTGTATATTTCTGCTTTGTGCTTGTGTGTGTGTGTGTGTGTGTGTGTGTGTGTGTGAGACAGAGAGACTGAGAGAGAAACCCGTCCCTCCAATTCCCCTGTGAAACCCTCTACACCAATTTCCAGCCACGGGCAATCACTCACTCAGCATACACATCTACATAGAGGCTGATTAGATCCTCCGTGGGCTTTACCATGTGACCAGAGCTCCTCATCTACTGTACGTGCCTCCCCTTTGTGCTCTCATTCCAATACTACAGTCAGTGAGGGGAGAAGGTGCGGTGGTGTGCATGATCTACATACAGTTATGATACATAGGTAACCTCCAAGGGGCAAATCAAAGATATTCGTCGCTATGTTTCCCTTTGAATTCAAGAAGAATCCATCATTTTTGCATACCCATTATTGGTAGAGGTGATATGTCTTCTAGTTTTAGATGTCCTTGCACCTGGGTAGTAGTTCTTCAGTATGTATTGCAAAAAAGAAAAAAAAAAGAAAAGAAAGAAAGAAAATGACTGATATGAATGAATCCAGGGTTATAGACTTGGTTAGATAGATTAGCGCTTAAAAGAATGTCCACCCTCAAGCTGTGATGTTAACATGGGGCACCGTGTGCTGAGAGTTCATTAGTGTAATTGCCATAATATCACCCATTGGCGTAGTCATAATGTATAGAATATTAATGCCATAAATCTCCATTTGTCTTCCATCCAGCAAGACCAGCACTGCAACCAACGTCTTTTCATATTTACAAAAAATAAATAAAAAACATTTTTTTTGTGAGCAGCAATCAAGATGATGGCCTCCGCTGTCACTGGCCTTCTCCTTTTAAAGTTAACACCCTTTCATATTTACATTAGCTTTCTTCAGAAGAAAAACGTAATCCTGAACCACATCCTCTCATGTTCAATAAGTCTGCCTCTTTACTGTTCTGGGGTCACGACTGCCGTTCAAAGAGTCGGCCGACGTGTTGGTGGCAATTCAAGATGATTTTTCTGAAATTGTCCTGTCTTTAAAAAAAATGAAACAATGAACAGTTTGAGACACTGACGGCTTTGGAGTGAAACACTGAGAAGTATGCTTTCACTTCACTCCGTGGGCTGTTTTATGAATAGGCAACTCCATTAGGCAAATGAGTAGCACTTCAGAGGTCAGAAATTTCTATGTTCACATTCTTAATCTTTGTGTCCTACAAGATTATAATTCATTATAAACTTAGTAGCACAAGTATACAATGCATTCAGTCACATACAAGTGTCCCATAGAAATTATTCATTCAAGCTATTTCAAGGTTAGAGGGTAAGGACATCCGCCAGTGTTTATTTAAAGGCCACAGAACAGTGTAAAGGTACAGAATCCTTAAGGCATTTATAGTGTTGCTTTAACATTTAAGTAGGTATTAGAGAGGGGAGGCTGCAATAGCATATTCTGCAAGCACCCATTTTTTTCATTTATTGATCTGACCTTCTGCTGCTGAAAATACCTCTGCATTTTCTTACACAGAGTCATATCTTTAATGTTCTTGGCTGTGCCTTTACAACACGTTCTGAGGTTTCTGGAAAAAGGTATGAGAAATTACCAACACTTCATGAATGTTTTTTTTTTGTTAATTTTTTTTAACAAAATACAAACTGCACCTGTGTGTAAATAATCTGAAGGAGTTGTAATATAAAAAAAATGCTGCTCAGTCACCCACACTCCAGCAGTATGTCACTTTTTTTCTGGTAATTTTTAAGAGATCCCAGAGTTTTACCGTATGACATGTAGCCTCTTGTCTATAACCCACCATTTATCAACAGCGAGGAGCTGATAGAAGATAATAGAAGATTTATCTCAGCACGTCAAACCGCTAAGTGCCTATTAAACACCTTTACTTATTATTCTCCCCGCAACTTCTTACATTAATTTTCTTTACTTCTGTTTTTTTTTTTCTTCCACATCAAAGAAGTGAGAGAGTTAAAGAGGTAGTGACAAAATGGGTTTGTTAGACTGGGTTCAAACGGAGTTGCTAACATGATTAAATCTGTTTGCCAACACGAGGATTCATTTTTAAAGTGTGCGTCTGACCTTAACATAAAAGTAATTTTAAGTTGTTGACACCTTTTTAAAATAACATATGCTCCTTATTCATATTTCATAAAGCATCTGGTGCCATGATATTTTTGGTTTTGTTTTTTTTTACGCTGGAGTTTAAATTCTTGTCAATAGTCTTAACGAGCTATTTATCTGAGTGATTTTTTTTTGATTTACATTATATGGAACAAGTTGCATTCTTTACAAACGTGATAAATGGAGAAGTTGGTCGCTTATTAGTTGAAGCACATTTGATCGATTGGGAAGTTTGGTTCTTTAGCTGAACAGACTTCCCCACCCTTAGGTTGCGGGTTTTGTTTACATGCTTACCTTACACCCTGCCCGGTTCAAACCTCTCGTGTACAGAGCATGCTGTTGCTTGTGTACGTCCCTTGACTTCTCATGCAAATTTATGTTTAAGCGTTGCACTTATTTGTGTGTCCGAAGAAGAACACAAACGCGCACACCCGTGGGGGTGAGGTGGTGGTGGTGGTGGTGGTGGGGGGGGTCTAGAAGAGGGATTGTAGTGTGGGGTGGGGTGGGTTACGGGTGGTGGTGGTGTTGGTGCAAGGCGGTGACAGAAATTGAGGGGGACGGGGTGGCAGCTGCAGGCTGCTCGGTGCACTGTCAGAGCGGAATGATTAATGAATGGCGGCCCCAGCTGAGCCTAACCTTTGGAGAACTGCACAGGACATCTGCAGAACTGTCAGCGCTCTGACAAGGACAGAGCTGAACAACCAATTATTTCGCCATCACTAAGGTGGGCTGTCAGCTTAATCCTAGCCATTCACTTAGGCAAGGACAGGCAAATTTCTCCTTTACATACACACACACACACACACTGATCAAACCATGGTCCTGCGTGGACATACACACGAGTGAACAAACAGCCACACATAGACAAGAACATATGCCTATGTGGACATGTACACAAAGCAGCCTGGTGCTATGGTGGAATCACACACACACACACACACACACATATTCACACGCAGGCGTAGGAGTTCTGGACAAAATAAAGTTAACCCCTCCAGTGCTGGCAGCGGCAGCCCCCCATGCAGGTGACATATATTAAGGAAAGCAGGGCAAACAGGGGAGGTTTAATGATGACAAAACAGCGCCGGTGGATGG
Source organism: Anablepsoides cearensis (assembly GCA_032275365.1). Lineage (NCBI taxonomy): Eukaryota > Metazoa > Chordata > Actinopteri > Cyprinodontiformes > Rivulidae > Anablepsoides > Anablepsoides cearensis. The sequence goes on from JAUBOC010000048.1 coordinate 6,303,699, forward strand.
CGGGGTAGTGCAGCGAGCTGGACATGGGTGGGGCCGCTCTGTGTCTGGGACACGTTGGGAACAAGAAGGGAAAGAGGCGTGGATGGTGGGAGGGTCGCTGGGACCAAGAGAGGGGAGGGGGGTGAACGTCTGCTGGCTTCATTAATATGATAAAGCAGGATTGAACGCAGCAAAATTTACAATCCTAACAAACATTGATCTGAAAAAAAAAAAAAAAAAAGTTACAGCCTGCAAAATTAGACTTGGAATTATTTGCGACTATTTGAGATCGGAGGCCCGAAGACGAAGAAGTGCACGGAGACACGGCGTGACATTAAGTGATCGACACATTTTGCGTGTAGGACATTTTAAATTCCTCCGTGTGGAGGGAGGGAAAAAGTATTGATTGACCTTTTTAAATTATACTAAATGGATCTTGTTGCACTGAGGAAGATTAAAAAGAACATTTGAATAAAACATGATGATGAAACTCATGATATCTCATCATGTCATGTGAGGAAAAAGTTGTCAGGTTTTAAAAGCTCGTGCAGGAGGAAGCGCTGCAGGCTGAGACGTATTATTCTTTTCATGGGGCTTAACAAGAAAAGATTTACTCAGGATCAAATTATCTGATAGAATAAAATACGATTCAAAAGAAACGCTTATTTATTTTAATAATTTAAATGCGAGTGACATTTTTTTCCACTATCTTTCTCCAATTTGTCAAAAAAAAAATTTTTTTTACAGTAATTAGGACTAATGAGGTTAAGATCACTTGTCTTATTGATTGCCTCAGTAATAAGAGTATGAGAGTAAAATGTGTTTGCATTTACATTCTTCATTTATCATCTGCATCTGTGTTTGCGTAGAGCACGAGCGGAGCTGGGTGCTGATGTACGAGTGACTGATTAGGATTAGATTGAGGCGTTACCGAGGCAATAAAAGATTGAGCGCGGCTATGAAGCTTATTGACAGGCTGCTGATGAGGCCAGAGAGAGGGAATGATAAAGAAAGCTGCGGAAATTAATAACCGGATACAAATCAATTAACTCCAAAAATTGTCCCTCATCGATAGCTAACCGCATGTGTGAGTGTGTGGCTTTGTGGCGTATCGCTTCATAAATCTGAGGCTGTCCTCTTGTGCATTTTGCCTTTGATAACCGTCTCCTGTGCTTTGGAATAGTCCGCCTCCTACTTCAAGACAATTGCCGCATAAAATGCCAAATCAAGTCTGCTGCATCCTAAACGCTCTTTAGCTGGTTTATATTCATGAGAGAAGCAGCCACTGCTGTTTGTGAATGGTTAAAGGCTTTGAACGCCAAAACATATTTGACTACGCAAGTTCTAATACCGCGTTATGATTTACAAGTCAAACAATTATGTTTGCATCATTTACGACTCTGGTGTCTTCCGCGGATGCCAAACCCATTAGGTTTGTTAAATGGCACTTAGTAGCCCCACAATGGGAACCCAGCGAGGAGCGTGCGGAAATAGATTTGAACAAAATTTTTTTTCATTCAAATGTTTGAGCAATTTCACGTGAAAGGGGATTAATTTGTATGAAAGCGGAAGTCTGAGCAAGCTTTAAGAGTTTTCGTGCCGTTACGCGCTCATGCCTACAGACGCAGACACACACACACACATCCAGAGTGTATTCATTAGTAGCCCAGTCCTAGCAAGGGCTGTCTCCTGTCCCAGACAAACTGCAGGAGGAGGTGTCTGGCTGCTTGCTTTTAAACTGGGTTAGTGGACCAGAGAGGAAGGGAAAGAATGAGAGAGGGAGATAGGGCATGAGAGAGAATTTGAAGTCTAAAACTGGGACGAGGTATATGAGAAGATTTTTTTTATTTATTTATTTTTTACATCAATTGCAGTGGCACTCCCTGCTGTGCACCCCTTTATGGCACATGCACGGGTATACGTGTGTTTTTGCTAAAGCTCCACTGCACAGTATGCATGGGGCTGAAGAAGATGCTTGCTTGATGAGACGTCTGTTTATGGCTAAAAACATAACTTTCCTAGATGTCATTTTTAATATTTTTCATACGTTAACTCCTCTGGCTTCCTAAAATGAATTGGATATTTATCTTATGCTTTGCTCACTTCCGTCTCCTGCCCCCAGTTGATTTAGGAGCCAAATGGCAGCCCATTAACATGTGAGAATGATTGTGCAGCCTTGGGGGTTGTAGTGTGGCAACCCACAGAGAGGCTTTTCGCTGCACATCTCTCTGATTCTCAGACTCTGCACTGTCGACAAGAGTTAAGCATCAAAGGCAAGGACTAACTATCCTCACCCTGAATCGCTCCCTCTGTTTTATTTTACTTTTTTTTATTTTTTGGCCTATGGGTTCGCTGTAATTTGCTGTATCTTTCCTTCTCATCCCTTTTTTTTTCGCTCCCTTGGTCTCCGTCTTTCTCTTCATCTCTCTCAGGGATTTGCGAATGAGGAGAGAGAGAGAGAGGTGAGGAGGTCAAAGTGAATCTTCTCACTGAGGATGATTATGTCGTAACCTGCCGTTATTCAAAGGAGCAGACCCCCGTGGCCGTGAGCGGGGCCTGTCAGCCACGTGTCAGCGATGAGAGGGCGACACCTTGAAGGAACGAGATGGAGAAAAGCCATCCAGTCAAATGAACTCCCAGGGTCAAATGTACAATGCCTTCCTCTGCGTTTTGCGTGACTCATTTCCCCCATAGAGCCTGTTGTTTGATGGATCTTTGTCGTTTTCTAATGGCCAATCTTAGACCCTAAAATTGATTGGGGATGACATCACTGGGAACAGTCATTCAATTTAAAAGTTGCACCAGAGCTTGCTGTAACAATGAATCAAACACTCCTTGGAGATCTCATGTTTCACAGGATTTCTTGGAAAGTGTTACAGTGCTTCTTATCAGCAGCTATAAATGATAAATAGGCATTTTCTGATTATTGAAATAAAAAAAGAACTTTAACTCAAAGCTTTGCGTCAAAATGCAGGACTCCAGACTTCTTATGAATAAAATAAAAAACTGTTTCATTTGATATACAAATCTTTAAAGGGGATATATCAAGCAAAATCCACAATTTTAGCCATTAAATGCATTTTATTTTGTACTTGGGGTCTCTAAAGGTGCAGAAACATTAAATTTAGTCTTTCCTGGTGCCGCGTAGATATCTTTATATTCTGTTTGGTTTATATTTTTCAACCTGTTCAGTTTTCTCTATTTTTTATGACTTTTTTTGAACTATTGCGTTAAATTATTTGTGATGGAACTGCCAAATAAGGACTGGACTGACCAACTACAACTACAATTTGGTGGTCTTCATTCTCCCCTGTCTCTGGGTTAGATTCTGGCTCCAACCTATGAGACTGGATGGACACGTTTTCCCTTGTTGACACATTTTAATTAATTTGTAAATGAAGCATTGTGCAGCTATATAGCTGTAAGCCCCTTTATCAATGAACTGGTCTGGAAGCTGGAGGGAGCCGGGTGTGAAGCACCATGTTTGCATCTAAAGAGACAGCCTCAAAACGAAATAATCTGAAAAAAGGGGGTGAAAGAGGGGCTTGTGGAGTTACAATAAGAAGGAAGTCAGACCAAAGAAGTTCACTTTATATAGACCCAAACTAAATGATTTAAAAATGAAAAAGAAGGATTTAAAAGCATGATATGTCCACTTGAAGAAGCCAGTCTGTACTTTTTCTTTTACAACAAATTGTTATTTGGGATTCAAATCTACATTTATACATTCTAACAAATACACGTTTCCATGAATGGTTTCAGAAACATATTTTCATTCAGCTGTAAATGGAAGTCAGTGATCATTATTTCCACTGGTGACACCCTGTGTGAGGCGTGAACACAGCTGTTTGAGCCACAACAAATCTTTCATCACTTTTTTAAACAAGCCATCTGCATGTTTAATGCCCTCAAATGAGAATTGCAGTCTGATGCATGCATCTTTAAGCATATTCCTAAACATCAACACTTAGCACATCCCCTTAACACCCTGAGAATATACATCTACTGGAAAAAAATGTTGCTGATATGTCATATTTATCACTTTTGTGATCCAGGTTCATAAAACCAACTATATCCTAATTGATAGACAAGAACATCTGCCACAGTTTTGGTTGCTGCCACCTTATCTGCATAAAAATTGTGGCCTAATCAGCTGTTATCAAGTAGCACACTCCGAAATGAATAGATTTTTGTGTTTTTACTCCTTGTTTTATTTGGAAGAGGAAAATACGTCAGAGCAGTCGGTGTCAGTGACAACAGAACCAAGTGAGCCGTAGGGAATCACCCTGCGTGTCTGTCTCCAGGCTTAAGAGTTACTCCCTCATGACGCCTTACCATTTTAAACCTTATTTGGTTTGCAAAAGTGAAACTAAGCCCTTTCTGCTCAGCCCCCTTTTTTTTCCACAAGTTCAATTTTTGGATTGCAGAGCTTGAGACAAAGATAAGGGGGGGATAAGAGGATAACGTTTGGGGACAGTGGAGAGCAGATTTCATGTGGGTGTCACAGGGGGAATGGTTGGAGCAGCAGAGGGAAAGGAGGAGAGCGTATGGGAGAATGAGGAGAGTAGAGGTGTGGAGCCTGGAAGAGTTTGGGAATAGGTGGTGGGGGCCGAGGTTGGGGCAAAGAAACACTCCAGAGATTTGACAAAGCTTCAAAGGGAAGTTTTCCGCTTTGACTGACAGGCCCTTAGAGTGAAATGGACCTGGTAGCAGGCGGCATGCCCCAGTCCCAAGATGCCCGGCTGTCTCTATGGTGCTCACCCCCATCCCACAAAATTCATCAGACAGCAGAGCCCAAATCATTGGGGGGTCAAGATGTGTGGAAGTGCTACGGCGCATCATTGGCTGATTCTATGTTTTATAGAGTTTTGTCAAGGTCATTTAAACTTACAGTCCAAAAGAAGAAAAAAAATGCTAAACTAACAAAACCGTGTAAATAAAGTTTATTTTTTGCCTGTAATTTACAAAATAACGGGACCCAAAAAGCCCTGCAGACATTTTGCATACTGCAATTCTCCTGTATGTGTGAAAGTGTCTGTTCGACATCAAAACAAAACAATAAAATAACTGAATATAAAAGGATGAACCTTTTAGGAAAACATGACAAGATCTAGATCAATACTTATCCTGCTCAAGTAGTAAGAATTATTGTAAAATCTTGTCAAAGAGGTATTTGTATACAGAGCATGTGACAATAACTGTAGTATAAAATGTGTTTTTAAGGGCAAGAAATATGACAGCATTACTTTAGGTCCTGTACTGTTGCTGATGCATAAAAAGCAGGGACGGGTACGTTTGAAAGTGTCTCAGTAAACACTGTTAGGCCTGTGTAAACAGCAGAGCATTGATCAGGCCTCTATTTATGATCAGCCTGTCTGTGCCTGCACTGGATTAGTCAACAACCTGTCTGTTTGCTCCACTCCAAACTGAAGCCAAAGTCAATGTCAAAAGCTTAATTGGAATACAACACTTTGTTAGGTCAGGGTTACATAGAACTCATTCTTCTGATTTTATCGTCGTGATTATTTATTAAAAATTAGGATGAATTTGCATGTTGCGTATTAATTTGAGTATGTAAACGTGTGCGTTTGTGGCGTTTTCAAATATAGAAAGTGTTGCACTCTAAAGTAAATACCACAGATTTTTGTATATCAGAGTGGTTCTACTTAGACTCACATCTCTCTGTGTTCCTCGGAGGAACAGAAAGCACTGCTCAGTTACCACTGGCTGCTGTTTAGGCTTCCATTCTTGATTTTTTTCTTCTTTTTTTTTGTGTGTATGTGTGTGTGTGTCTGTGTGTGTTTGTATAGAATGTCAGAGATGGAGAGAAAAGCATGGAAGTGTGGAGGTCAGCTTCATTGTATCACCCAATTTTCACCCATTACACTATGTATGGAGGCCTTTCCCCCCTGTCTTTTGCATGGTAATTATTTTCCAGCCCAAAGGTAGCTGCAGGCAACGTCAGCCACTGCGTCAGGGCCCATTGCATTAGCCAGTCATTGCATTATTTATTTGTGCGTGGGCAGCTGTATGGATACCCCAAATCCGTAGAGACTTGGGGGCCTCTCAATGTCACCTCGTGCATTGTGGCAGGCAGTTGTGGCCGCTTGGACTTGGGCTGAGCAACCTTAGGCTGTGAGTGGCTCAAGGGCAAAACGGTACCACGGCACGGGAACGTGTGTGGGAGTAGGACCTAGGTGTATAATGTGTTTAAAAAAGGGGGTCAGAGGGTTTAGTAACTACCCACTTACGCAATAGTCAACTGTGTTGGACTGAGTGCAATGCTCCAAACAACCATCTAAAGATCCTATTGCCTACCGGTGTTGCCAAACACAAAGAAGGTCTAAAGAGTTCATGCTACCCCAGTTTGTGGAAAGTGGTTAAGGTTACAACATGTTTGGCCTATACAAGAGATGGAATGACATAGATTTGTAAACACTATGGGAACTTTTCTTGTGGCCTCTATACCAGAACATACACACAAACACAACTATATGCTTCTCTGTTGGACACAGACCCCTCTGACCTGTCAACCCTGGCCAGTTGTATCGCAGCACCTGAAATGACAGCTGAACTACTGTCCCTGTCACGGCTCCTCAGTGTAGAGACACGTACATGCACCGAAACGCCCGGTGCACACATGCCTGTACACATCCCGCTACAGCAGTGACGCTACAGCAGCTAACTCCAGCCCTCGGATCTCTCTCCCGTCTCTCTCCCTGCTCGCCGGCCAACTCAACCGCATGAGCTGCTCAGACGGCCCCGTGACATGACAGTGACAACGCAGCAATGATGCAGAGAGCACCCACAACACTGTCCACTTCACCTGACACCCCGAGTCCACAACCCCCACCCTCCCTTTTCCCCGTAGGCTTTTTGGAAGGTGAGGATCCATGTTTTCTTCTCTCCCTCCATGTCTTTTGCCCAGACCAAAGAAAAAAAAGGAAATACTGAGAAAATATTGGTGATGTGTTTTAATCTGAAGTGTACTGATTTGCCGATGTGCTTGTTCAGCCTTAAACATAGTTGGAACCATACTACTTGGGTTTGCATAGCCATAACACTGGTTCCTTAGGACGGTGCTAAGTGGCTTAGAAGAAAATAAAATGCTCAGGTAATGTTCAGACAATGACTGGAGTAATAGAGAAAAGCAGCCAGTGTCCAAAGTTTTGAAAGATTTTCACAAAGCCTGAAGATATGTAAAATCTGGCTACCGTATAAAAATGCAGAGTAGCTCAATAATTATTAGCATTAATTTAAACGGAAGGGGAAAAAAAAACTATAGTATGTAATAGTGAAAAGGGGCTGATGCTGCTGAAGCAACCTTGGTAGATAAAACACCTCCCCTTTTTTTTCCTGGCTGAAAAGTGCTGGTGTTTGTTTAAGGCTGCAACCTGGATGAAGGGAAATGAGTGGAGGTATGAAAAAAAAAGAACAGGAGGAGTAGCAGTGGCTGGTATTGGGTTGCATGGATGACAGGTCTTGATCTGGAAGGATGGCGGGCTGTCACAAGCTAAGATGGGGCCCCTCAGGGCTTGTGTGTACATACAAACAAACACAACTAGCATGCACCTAAACACACCCTGCATCATGAATGAATGTGAACACAGACAATTATGAATAGATTTACAAAAAATACGTTAACATACTCATGTTCACACTAATTGTATAGCAGCATACGAGCAGTGCTCTGAATTTAAACCTAATTTGTAGAATGTGTGAAGTTGTTTTGTATTTTAATTATATTGAATTTATGTTTTTTAATGTAATGAAATGAATAAAAAAAAAAAAGTTGTTTCCATCTACATTTTCTGAGCTTGAACCCTCAGTGTGTTTTAGGGGTATTTGTGAGAAAACATTGACATCACTTTTAAATATATATTTGTTGACTCTTCTTGTACTTTTTTCTAATTTGTTGTGTTTTTGAGAGGTTTTGTTCAAGATTTGCTACAGGCTTGGATGCCTTGCTGAGCAAGGGAGAAGGCTTTGCTAGCAAAGAGCGAGCCAACGACTAATCTATGCCTCTGTGCATTTGTGTGTAGAAACAGCATTGGCAGCTGCATATTCTTGAAGCGCTGGGTGCTGCCACTTATTGCCAGCCCTTTTGAGCAGAAACAGAGCTGTAACAAGCAGAAAGCGAAGACTTAGAGCATTGAGCCGTTAGGAGGAGACCCTCATTTGCTCCTGGAAGGCAATTCTTGTGTTTTTAACAGCACATTTTTATGACTTAGTCATGAAAGTTCCTTCCAAACTGAATTTTAAAAATAATGATATAATTATAAAATAAATGCAGTCTTTAAACCAGAGATACTTCACAATAAATTGTATCAATCACATCAGGCCAAATCACGCAACAGTAGTTCTCTAGTGTCAGTCCTTGTCTAAACAGCAGAGGTATTTGTGTCATGACAGCCTATAATTTGCCTCACGTTATTTTAAATGAATGCTTTAATAAGGGTTATCCAATCCACAGTAAGTGTCATAATCTTGAGCAGAATTGCTGCATTACATTGGTGTCATGGCAGAACTTTTAATGCCTCAATGACCACCAACACTTCCAAAAATGGCCCGCAGCCAGAAAAGACGAGCCACATCAGTAACAAAGAACTGTCTACTTTTACATTTGTTGGAAAGAAATAATCATTACTTTCTCACAAAATATTCTCCGAAGTTTCTTTTTCATACGTTTTATTTCAACACCTTCTTGCTCAGAGTGGAAGAGGAACGATAATGCTGTATATTTATTGCAGCTCCTATTATTATCACTTTTTATATTCTTTATGTGTTGCAGCTTCAGCAAATTTGCCGAGCTCCTGGAGTGGCTGGGGGTTAAAACAAGTCTCACTTGAGAATTCCTTCCATGATTATGGCCATATTGAAGCCCAAATTTGAGTCCCTCTGGGTGGGAAAACTGGCTCAACAAATACACTCACCTGCAACATTTACCTTTTGTACAACCTCTCGTGTTTCCGTGTAGAAAAACCACTCTGGGACACTTTAGTTTTGAGGTTCTCCTTTTGAGGCAGCCTTTATGTGCTCTTACGCTGAAGCAAGAGTTGCTCCTTTTGCTTTAATTACATTAAATGCAGCAGACCCCCAGGCTTTTTTAAATACATCAACCAGCAGAAGAAAAGAAGAAAATGCTAATTAGTCCCATAATGTTGCTGACCATGCAAGTTCCTTAGCACTGCTGAGTTTTATTGACATAAGAAGGACAATAGGAATCTGTATTCAAATGATTTGCTCTGCCTTCATGTTTGGGTGCAGCTGCTGCGGCGTTCACTGCTACCTACCACGTATTTTATTACACAGTTTGACAGAGTGAAATTAGACATGACAATATGAGGGAGTCGATATGTGTTTGTGATTCATGTCTAAGTGTATTAAAGCCTGTGGGATTTCTACATTAGAGCATGTTATGCTGTTTTACATTTGTGAATAATGAATAAAAGGTGAGTTTTACATTTTTGAGTCTTTGTGCACATGTCAGCTCCACATCCACAACTTTAGTGCGATCGAGAAAGCCTGTAATGCATTCCGTGTTTCAGAGCCAAAAAGCTGTACACGTGTTTGTGTGTTGGTATGTGTGTTAGAGGAGAGAGTCAGAATCAGGATCAATACTATTGACCTGTTTACCTTGGTGCCGAGCAGCTCGGGCCAGCTCTCCGGTTTACCACTTGAAACATTAAAAACCAGACTATTAGTAATACTTTGGTCCTTCTCTTTACTGATTGTGCAGCCGGCACCGGAGCAGTCCACCTCGCAGACATGAGGAGAGGCAGAAAAAGAGAGGGGTAGAAGAAGAGCAGGAGGTGGGAGGAAAGAGAGAAACCCTGAATCTAATCCTCTTGACTTAAAGCCACTGAGTTTTGCCCCACGTCTCTCCGCTCGCTCCTAAACCTGATGTGGTCACTCAACCCTATCAAGCTGCGGGGCATTGTGGCCCGCCCGTCTCTGCCACACTCACCCCCCTCCACCCTCAGGCGCGTTTGTGCTGCGGGGGGGGGGGGGGGGGGGGGGGGGGGGGGGGGGGGGGGGGGGGGGGGGGGGGGGGGGGGGGGGGGGGGGG
>JAUBOC010000048.1:6331700-6350430 GCA_032275365.1 Anablepsoides cearensis
GAATCTTACCAAGTAAAATTTTCTTACTCCACTGGCAGATAATTTAACTTAATTTGAGTCAAATTTTCAGGCTAACAGGACAAATAATCTAAAAACAAGATTATTATTCTGACACAATCAGTTCTTATTTAGTAAATCAGTCTCAAAACAAGATCAAAAAGATTTTTTTGGCTGGATATAAGATTTTAAAATTTGGTTAGACTGACATTTTTTGCAGTGTGTATAAAACTAAACAAGGGAAACAAGCAGCTTTCCTCTGGTTTTAAGATATAGGTGGTTTATGTAGCTCCAAGTCACCGTCCTTCACGAGTAGAAGTACTGCATGAGTAAGTTTGTCACATCTCGAATCCACCACAAAGAGCTTGTGTCGTTTTACATGGAAACACACCATTAACTGCAAACAAAGAATGCAGCCTCTGCCTCCTCCTATGTGTTCAAGCATTACAGGATTGTGAGAACAGGCGAGCTAACCCCTGACAGTCTTACCTGTGCTCTAGTCAGGAGTGAAACGATAGCTCTTCGCCACACAGTGAGCGCTGAGAGCAGGAAGCTGGAGGAAGGTAGCCCTAAGAGGATGAACCGTGGGATTTAAAGTCCTGTGGGTAAGGCAAAATGCCAGATATACGAGCTGAAAGTCCTGTGGATCAGATGAAGCTGTCAAACAGGGCAGTGAGATGAGAGAGCCATGGGGAGTGGGAGCTTGGAGATGGAGGCCAGGCAGAGAAGCTCGACGGATAGCAGATACAGAGAGCTTAGGCTGAGGATCAAGGTTGTTTTACAGGAAACTGTCAAAGGTGGGAAGAAAAAAGGGAGCAGAGATTGTGTGTGACTAGAGAATCAATGAAGGTGAAGAAATAAAAAAAGCTCTTACACAAAATAATTCCCACAAAGATTAGATTAAGAAACTCAGGTTAACTCCGTTTAAGGGTAATTTATATTGTGAGGGGTGTGATAAGAGAAACTATGTGGAAACAGGTCAAGTTCCTGAAATTAGCTGCCAACTTAGACTGGAAGCCTTTTGAGCTGCAAGACACCGGGGGTCAGCCAGTAAAGATCCTAGATTCAACGGGACATGTGAGCAGTTTTTCACATGTCCTTTTATGTTTGGGCTTCTCTTGTTCACGAGGCCGAGGAAAGCTGTGTTAAATTACGCAGAAGGAGGTGGCGGGACCCTGTCAGGATGTGGCGTGGTGTTTTGGAGAGGAAGGTGGATGGACGTGGCACTGGTCTGTGCCCTCCGGAGTGCCCTGTCAGGCCTCATGACCGCATTGTTCAACCATACGCTCACATGCTCACAGAGGCACTTTTCAATGCAAGAAAAACCATGAAAGGCAATGTGAGGGAAAGAGAACCTCTGTGTTTCCCTGTGAACCAGATATTAAATACACTGTTTTTATATATTTTATTAGTAAATATTAAATGTTTAAATTGTTTCAAGCAAGAAACAAAACTATTTTTTGCCCATTGTCACTGAGTAGTATTAAACAAACTTTTAAAGACAAACTTTAATAAGATTTACTTTTGTCAGTGTCAGTTTCGTGGAGCTGAGATGCTTTTTGAATATTTTAGTTACTGTCTATAATTTCCAGATAAGTGCCATTTATATAGTAGCCTTTTTACCTTAATTGGCTTTGACTTGCAAAACGTTACAGCTTGTTTTCATTATGCATAAGAAGTCTTAGTGAATTCATACTGACTGTGTTTGAAGTATAGATAAAATGCACTCTAAGATTATCCATCTTGTGTTAGCCTGGAAAAGATTTCAAAATTGTAAAGTGGTCTTGATCCATATTTATTTTTATCTGGATTTTTTTCATGTGATTCTATATATATTTTTAGCATTTTTTTTTAGTGGACATTTACTGCTTTTTCACAGTTTTTTTAATTTATTTTAGTTCTATTTACAGATACATCTCATCATATCACATATGTTGTAATTTAAAGTGTCACAAAACCCAAGAAAATAGCCAGTGTTGTTCACACTTAGACAGAGTGACAAAAAATTGAAATTGCATTTTAAGGCGTATTGCAATGATGAATCATTTGTTCTTAATTGCATTGAATTTATAAATGAATAAATGATTAAAATATAGTGTAAAAGTAGTCAAACAGTTCAGTCATATTAATAAAATCTTGTCAAAACTCAATGACATAAATAGAAAGATCAAGCCTTAAAAAATACCTAAATCAAAAACAGTATTTGAAGATCATGTTGGTTAAAACTTTAGGAAAACTATATATTTCTTAAAGACATCCACGTCCTGCCATATCTAAACAAAAAGTGATCAAGAAAATTGTTGTCAGGGTGTCAAAAAGACCAGATAATTATATCAAGTTATTAAATATTACAAAGAAGTCGGACTACTTGAAAGCAAAACCATAAGGAATGATTCATGTTATGTTTTGGCTCTGTATATGTCTGTATGTGGAACGACAGGATGCAAGCCTAAATCTTTGATGGTTTGTGTAAAGAACAAGTTGCATCTTGGCATTCAGTAACAATTCTGTGACACTTTAGGGGTTGCAAATCGGCTTAATAAAATCCTAATTACTTGGAAAGGAAATTCCTTTGGCTTTAAATTGAATATTAATCACAGCTTATCGTTGTCTTTTAGTCTCATTAATTACCACGCTTTTTTTTTGCTAGTTGCCTTCTTTTTGCGAGCACTGATAAAACAGTTTATAATCAAATGAATCACAGCCTTTATGGCTGTTGCACTGTTTCATTTTACTCTACTTAAACCCTATTGAAGGCAGGATTCTGAATGCTTCTTAGATTATTTGAGTCATCTAGTATAAAAACACATAAAGCTTCACTCCAAGAGACTAGGAATGAGCGAACCATTGTTTAAAATTGACATCAAAAGTTAGATTTTAAGTATTAAGTCAATGGTATTTTTTTAAGCTGCTCTGCCTTCCTACAAACTTTGATGCAGCAAAAATGTTTAACCTTTTAAAATGTTTATAAACTTTTACTGCACTTTTCATTTTTTGTTCTGGTTCTGCTTTTTTTTCTTATTTATGAGAATTTCATTTTAAGCTTCCTTTTAATTTTAGCTTTTTTCTGCTTTTTCAGCTATCTTTTTGCTTGTTTCAGCTATTCTGCTAATTTAGGCTGTTTTTAACTTCTATCAGCTTGTTTCTGCTAATTTGAGCTTTTAAGCTTCTTTATCTGTTTTTACAGTGTCAACTATATTCTAGGTATTTCAGCTAATTTTAGCTTTTTTATCGTTTTTGTGCTAAATTCAGCTTTTTCAGCTACTTTTTAAAGCCACTTTTCTGCAAAAAACTTTCAGCATTAAGCACTACATTTTTTCAGAAAATACAAATTCCCTAGTTGATTTCAATACTAGGTGGCTCCAATCAGTAGTTTATGACATCATTTTATAATAGATTCAGCCAAAGATAGCCAAGCCTAGCACAGGGTTTTGTAGACGGTGTAGATATTTTGCAATAATAAAAAGTTTAGCTAAGGTATTGTCCTATAGTAAAAACAGAAATGTATAATCAAATTCTTTGCTGAAAGTGTATAAAGTATTATTCCTTGGGGTGGGGGGTTGCTCTGTATCTCAGCACTGGACAACTGTGATGAAGTGATTTCAATTGCAAAAGTCAAAAGGTCAAGTTGAACAGTTTACATTTCTTGTTAGATTTCACAGTATGAGTTTTTTCACTCCCACTCCCTCATTATTACCTGTGGCTATACAAGGAGATGGACATATCTGCCAGCCTATCACACGTAAACACAGAGGCATTTTTCTTCAGGGAGCTGACTGACCAAACGAACGAAGCTACGCTGCGTCCAACCCGAATATCCCCTGACATGTCGCTCTGGCTCCTGGAGAGTATAATTTAACCTGATTGGTCAGCTCTGCTGGAAGGCATGATTTTGGCCTGTCCAGCAACGTGCATCACATTGGCCCAGGGGCATTGTGGAAAAGTGGGGGAGCTGGCTGTTATCTTGGTCCAGTTCCTACCGGTGATTTAGATGGATAGTGGAAAGTCCAGTTAATGCAAAACAACCAAAAAACTAAATCAAATTTAAATTAAAAATGTATGTTTTGTTTTTGAATGAAAAGTTCTTCTAAATACATGTTTCTTTTTTTTTCTTTTTTTTTTTTTTTTAACTTTTTCAGGTTTTGTCTCCACTGACACTTTCTCTCCCAACACATTTTTTCCCCGTCACACTTTACATGTTTTTTATGTACATGTGAGCCAGCCTTGTGCACTCTAGCATGTGCTTCTCTTTTGTTTCTGAATTGTGACATAAAGTGCTATGGGCTAAACTGGGGAACACAAGGGATTCTTAGCCCAATTCTGTCCTGCTCTGTGGCCCCTGATGCCCTGAAGGCCAGAGAAGGTGGCCTGGGAAACTTTGCCATGGGCTCTGCTTACATCACACATGACCAGTCCAATCCTTCAGTGTTTAAAAACCATGGAACTAACTCTATTTTATAAGAAAATATAGTTTTTGCTATTTATTTTTGCTAATATTCTTTTATATTTTAAGATATAATTCTCACTGCATTATTCTTTCAATTTCCACACAAATATGTCTCTGGTGACTTATTGGGTGAATGCACTGTTTCCATTATAATTACCCACATTTTTAATAGGTTTCTGTATTTGTTGGCAGATGTGGATGTGTCCTGTGGTAAATGGCACTGGACTGTTAATAGGGGCGAAATGGTCCTGTGGGACTTGGATTTCTGTCCTGAAGAGGAGGATTGCTCACTTAGATTGAAACTGTAAAGTTTGGAAGCAGGTCAGTATCTTTTTGGTGTTTCTGGAGCTAGTTGAGCAGTTAAAAAGTGATCAAGAATGCTCCTTATCCAGACATTCTGGAGTTCTTTGAGCGTTAAATGATCTATTCTGCTCAGGTTTTTGTAGTCAAGATAGGACTCAAGGATAAACTCTTACACAAGGACTCGAGTGAAAAAAAGGTAATATCACAAAAACAAATGCTGGTGTAGCAGCAAAAAAATACAAAAAAACACTAAGGAAGACAAAATCCCAACAGCACAAACAAGAAAAAAAAAACATGGTATACGCCTGAAAAGGGGCAGAGGGAGACTGATGAGAAAGTGGATGCAGGTGAGACTAATGAATTACAAGGGACAGGTGTGAGTGAAATGAACAGGGCTGAGGAGCACGTTTGATTGAGGGAAAATAGTAGTGACACAGAAGAGACATGAGAACAAACTGAACTCAAGGGTTTACAAGAATCAACAATAAATTATCAACATCATGGAATACAAATCCTGACAGATACTTGGAGAAAACCTGTTTTGGCCCCATCTCCAGTGGGTCAAAAGAATGACAAAGGCATAAGAAAAAAAAAGAAGATTGATAAACAGTAAAAAATGTGTTTTTTTTCGTAAAACAGAGAATAAAAAAGAACTGACACAAGATCTAGATCTACCATCCGACACTTGGTGTATCCATTGTAGGCCAAGCCTTCAGCTCGTAGTTTGTTGTTCTAGTTGTGCAACATTAGTATTTTAAACTTGTCGTCTTCATTATTTTTGGCACTTTTCCATCGACGTAGCTAAAGAAATGGGCTAATTGTCATGAGTTGTTGATGGATGAACAACCCAAATGAAGACTCAACTCCAGAAATAGGCAGGTAAAGGTTATCATTGACTTTACTTTAACACAACGTGCTGCAGGGCAGGGTCTTCTAAAAAAAAAAAAATAAATAAACTACAAGCAAATAGGTTGAACTTGACAAAAAAAAGGAGCTCAACATGAGTTATAACAACGCAAACTAGGACAAAACTGACAAGAATCAACAGCAAACTTGTAACTATGCATGTATGACGTGATTACCTGATGCATGGCAGGTGTGAAAATAATTAGACATTTAATGTGCCTCTAAAATATCTCAATTTGCTGTCCTTCTGTATCTAAAGTAGATTTTGAGACGGCCCTCACTCTTGGTATGATCGTGTAAAGGGGGCATTTTTTTTTTACGAACGGTTCTTCTATCAAATATAAACAAAGTCCTAAACCTCACAGTGAAGGTTATTTTTTAAATAGAATTTCATCAAACCTATCTGCGTCTTTGAATTTAGTAATAAGAAGAGGACTGATATTAAAGCACAGCAGGATGGTGATTACTTAAATTCCTTCTGCCACATTCCGTCACCTTGTATCCTTTCAGTTATTTCCTTCCAACAGAGAGTTTCAGTTTTCACCATGCTAATAGGCCATACCACATTAGGTCAAGGTGGGGGTGCGGGGTGGGTAGTAGTTATCGCGGTGAGGGGACTTGTAGAGCACGACTGAATATAACCTAATTAATACAGATACCTCCCACATGAACAATGTCCCGTCTCATCAGTGGGCTTCAGCATCTTAATGTTAGGTGCTAACTGCCTCCCTCGCATATGTCAGTCCTTGTTAAGGTACTGTGTCGTGGGGTAATGTCTTTCCGCTTAATGGCTTGTAAAAAGATGGTTAACACTCACTATTTGGCGTTTTTTTTTTTCTTCTGGGTGTCCCAGTTGAATGGCAGATAAAATATGACTGACCTCTCTTTAGAGGAGTTTAATTGCAAGTGCAGTATTGTTTGAAATGTGATACACTGTTAAACAACATATAGTTTACTTACATTTTATGCTTCAGTGTGTGTGTGTGTATGTGTGTGTGTGTGTGTGTGTGAGTCAGTCAATGACTAAAGTGTTTTCTGTTCAAATTTATTAGCCGACCAACACTAAATTATTTACCAGACTGTACTGATGCATTAACAAAGTGAAGTTTTGCCACAGATATTCCATTATCAGTTAAAGTGACCAATCGCACATAAGAGCACATGGGTGAAACCTAATCAGCAGCTCTCTGAACAATTAAATGTTTTGCTTTTTGAACTTCACTTTTGCATTTATTAAGCAATAACAAAGTCTTAGAAGCATAAGTTTACTCAGCCATTAGTCTGCAAGGCAGTAAAAGCAAATGAACCGTCACTCTTCTGTGTGTATGTGTGTGTGTGTTTTAACAGTAAGATTTTTTCTAATGTCAAGAGCAGTACTTCCTTTTTCTCTCTGCATCTCCTCACTCAGTCGCCCTCCAACCCCCGAACCTCCCCCCCCCCCCCACTTCCTCATCTATGCATTCGTGTTGTATTATGAAAAAAGCAAACATGATTATTTTTGATTTCCCCGTTTGCCTGAGCAGTACATTTGGCCCACCCCTCTCTCCCCCGACCCTCTTGATTGAGGGCTAATGAAAAAGCTGTCCTGAGCGTCGCTCCCTCCCTGTATCCATTAAGAATAATTAGACGTGAACAATTTTGATGCCTGTAACCTCGGCGAGTGTGGCTAATGGTGTTATAAATTGCTCCTTGTCCTGGGCCCTGCAAGCATTGGCGCGCGGCAGTGGGGGTGCGACGCTTAATTCAAAAGCACTCTGTCAACAGCACTGATTTGTGTGGTTAATGAGAGCGTTTAAAACAACAGGCGCAGCTCATGCATCCTAATGCTGATGGCAGGAGCAGGTTCGATAAAGAGGCTTGTCCACCATAATTAGCCACGACAAACGCCCAGGATTAAGAGACAGGGGGCTGAACATAGTGTGCCCTCTTAAAATGAGCCATGCTTGCTCGCACTCTTTCTCTGCCTTTTTTCGTTTGACTCCTTCCTTATATCTCCTTCACTGGCATGACTAACGGCATTTTTCTGTCATCCGTCTCTTTGTGTGTCAATTTGACTGACTTATTTTCTTTTATTATTGAAATTTTTTCTTATTTTACCTAAATTATGTTTCTAAGGCCGTAAGATTTAAGAACTTCTTTGAACAGGAGCTGCTGACCAAAGAAAACTCTTCTAATCTCACAAAATTTCACATTTTCTTTTATTCTCTTTGAAAAATCACTGTTCTTTACTGTTTTTTTTATTGAACAGTTCTGTCCACGTTGTTTAATTCATTCTCATTTTGTGCTTTTTCCTATATGTTGTTTACAGATGATAAGCAGATCTCTTTATGTGACTGTCCACTTTCTATACCTCACTGGTAGCTCTTATGCTTAACAATAAAGAGACAATTTTTCTGTGGGTGAATGGCCTCAGGGTAAAGAGGAAAGAAAGCTATTGCGATGTGTAGGAACGTTTCCTTAGAGCTGAAGAATAGAAACAATATTCTAAGACATGAAGTGGAATAAACAGCACAGTTTTGTTTAAAATAAATAATAAAATAAAGAAAATAAAAATAACTAAAGGACATAAATAAATGTAAAGACTGGTCCTTGTCTCAGAAAAGATAATGGGATTGAAACATTGTTAAAGAGGACTCTAATATGTTTTTATCAACTTCATTTTCCTACTCTGTGTGTTCCTGTAAGTGACGCAGAAGGAGACAGTGACAAAGCCAGGCCCACTTTAAAAGGTGTTCAATTCCCCTGTAAATGCATGCTGACAAGATTAATTGAGCATCGCAAATGGTAAACTCTGACGCCCATGCCTGGAAAAAAAAAAAACAAAAAAAAAAAACGAGAGCATCCACACAGACGCAGGTGTTGACACACTGACGCGTACAGCTCTAGAAGGAATAAAAAAAAAATAAAAAGAATGCTGAAATATGCAAAGAAACACACACATATTGTCTTTGTAAACACACATTAATGTGCAGAAGTTTGCATGTCGGTGCTCTGCTCTTGCTTGGCTCCACAAACACACATGCATGAGCACGCCTGCTGGCCTTTCTCAACCTACTTCCACGTGTCTTGCCCAACACAAATGACTTGATGGGCAGTTAAATGCAGGGGTCGGGGGTTAAATGAACACCGTTGTTTATGAGGATGCGGTGTGAATCCATTTGCATTCTAATATTCCTTCTATTCCAAAGGCACACAAATGCACACACACACACACACACACAAACACACAGCTTCCGTTATGGGCAAAAAGGGAGGGTGTGAGATGACTGGTGGATGGCTTGTTTTAAAATCCCATTATCAAGTTATTTATGGAATTCATGGCCTGACAACCTCTGTGACCTTGTTTTGTTAAACATGAACCAGACACGATTCCGGCACGTGGTGCTGCCTATTAGCTTTTGTTTTCATTAGCCTTAAAATGTCAGAAACTTCAATCACCCTTTGGGCAGCTTTTCACCTGTGTGTTTTGGCCTCCATCAAATGAGCACGAGCCCAAATACAGTCATGGATGTAAGCATCCACCATCATTTGTATGTATAGCATGCTTGCATAAAAACATGGAAACTTGCATAAAAATTTGCAAAATGTGCAAAAAAAAAATCTACTACACTGTTATTACTACTTCTGATATTAATGATAATGATAATAATTTTAATGGTTTTTAAATTTTGTTTAAATCATGGAACCTGTTAGTCAAAAGTGCAAACCTGAGTACCATGAGAAAACCAACTCGTGCACAAGAAAAACATGTAAACCAGGGCTATTCAACTGGTGGCCCGCAAGCCACATCAGGCCCACTAGTGACCAAAATCCGGCCTGCCAATTGGTTCATTGATCTCTTAAACCCAAACTCCCAGTTTTCTACTTTAATTCCTTTAAGTTTGTTTTAGTTAGACACAAATGTCAGCATCTTGGCTAAAGGTGGGTAAAAAACCTTTTGTATGAACATCCAAGACACTTAACTACAAGCAGTTAAAGATAAAATCAAGGTAAGTAAAAAATAAAATCAGTTTAGTTCAAAATAGTATTTGTATTGGAGGCAAGATGTGTGCTTTTTGTTTTTGATATTTAATACCATCACTTTTATTACATATGGTTCTGTATGTTGTATTCATGATTAAATTCAGCAAAATAAACTAACTCAAAAGGTAACAGATCTTTGTAATACCTGGTTTATTTACATATTGAATTTAATTACTGGACGTTCGGACCCTCAGCTGTGACTGTGGCCCCCAGAGCAAGTTAATTGAATAGCCCTGATGTAAACAATCCAAACAGCCAAAAATACAGCTTTTCAAGCCATGCACACAAAACTAAGCTATGATTGTCACTTAAAACATGGTCGCTGGTCACCTGGTCTCAATTTACAATTCTTGTGTCAAATCAGAAATCCTAACTCTTAGATGTAGAGTTTTCTCAATAACACTGTTTCAGTCTGAATGTGCATCTGCAATCCTCGGTGCTCTTGTTCTATTAATATTTCCTGTCTGTGACAAAGCCACACCATGGTTCGAATTTAGAATTCAAGAAAATGGCGTGCTGAGAGGTTCACAGTGCACACACTGCTGTTAATTGTTTCCTAAACAAGATTTCCACCTCGAATCTGTCATTCCCTTGGTTGCTCCACTATTTAATTACGCCACTCAGTGTTTAAATATATTATGATTACTCCTGTTTCAGCAAAGTACAACATCTTACAGCTCTAAACTGTTCTCCGTCATCTTTTTATTTGCCCACAAATCTCTCAGCAGCTTCGTTGGCAAAAAAAAAGCAAGTATTTGAAGAGGGCAAACGTAAAATTGAGCCACAGACTGCCCCTGTGAGTCTTACATTATTTAACGAGGCCCCAGCTGTGAGGCATAGAAGATTAAATCCCCCACATTCTAACATATGCCAGCTAAAAGACTGTAGCATCAGTGTGGGCCAGTGCCACCAGGCAAACACAGACTAAAACAACAACAGTTAAGCAGCCCTCGTATTTTTCACTTTATTTTTCCAACCCTTTGAGAGGATCAAGTCATAGAATGATTAACATTTAGCGATCAAATATGTCAGCTTTAGGTACGCCACAGGCCAAACTTCATCATGCAGTGTCAATCCATTATGTATTGGCTAAAAATATAGTTAGTGGTGTTAGAACTGAATCGATTATCCTTGGGTTTGTTTAGCCAGCAACAGCAGCCAAATAAGTGTTAACTTTAAATGTTAACTTTTTGCAATGTCTCTAAAAAAATACACATAAATCTCCTCAAAGAAGAAATTTAGTGCCTAGCTTATGTTACATGTTTTATTATTTTAGTCTTCTACATTAGTTTGAGATGAGAATGAAATTAGGTCATAACTAGATTTAAAACTAATTTAAAAATAAGGTTAAAGAAAATCATTACCGAAGAGGAAACTGACTGAGCAGTCTGTATGTGTGAGATGAAACTTTTTAACAGAAGTGATGTGATTAATTTACAATGTAATTATTTAATCAAAACGACATATATATTTTTTTTCAGATTTTGCACTGAAACATGCAGTTTATATAAAAACAGACGCAAATGGTTGTTGCCCCAGGATGGAGTCATTTTTACTGGGGGAGAGATGCTATAGATAACAGTAAAACTCCTGGACAGCTATAGAGAAAGGGAAAAGAAAGTTTAAAAATTTTAATGATTTTTGAGGGTTATGAAATAAGTAGTTCTATATATTTAGAATCATATAGTCAAATGATCCAAATATTTTATATTTATAAAAAAAAGCAATTATTTGTGCTAATTTACATAAAGATCAATAATAATATAATCCAGTAATTAAACTAACATAGTGTAGTAACTTAACATATTTCATGTTAAAATGTGAGGATAACAGTTTTACTTTCTTAATAAATGTGAATGCAAAATGTTTGAAGAAAAACAAAAACACTTATTTTAGCATATAGTACAACAGCACAAGATGCCTTAAGTGTAGGCTCCTGCCTTGATTCTGCTTCTTGTAACAGGTTACTGTTTATGTACTTGTGAATTCAGTAAACTTCTCATATTTAGCTTCGTGCAACGTGTTGGAGTGACGACTCATATTAAAATCCTTAGTGACAGACAGCATATATATTTTGCCTTTGAATTTTGTGAACAGATAGTTTATCTCCCAAAGTAAAAGCTTTTTTTTTTGTTCTTAAAAAAGGCACTCTTGAAGCAAAGCCTAGGCTTTTTTTTTCTGGTTCTAAGTAAAGTCACCTGAGGGCCACATACGGCCCAGGGTCACCAGTTGTCCACCTTTGATCTAGACATTTCAGAGTATTTACATGAATTCTGTGGCTGTGTACAATCACATAAATCCACCCTTACAGAGGTTTCTCAGTGTGCCAGAGCAGGTGTGCATGCCACACTCTTGGGTGCGTATCTCTTGTGGATTTGAAGGTGGTCAGCCAAGCCTCGTGGGCAGACAACCTGCTCATCTTCTTCCACCCCTTATGTTCGTGTCCTCTCAAGGGAGTGTGTATTTGTGTAAATGTGTGTGCTAGGGGTGGCAATGCTCCCCGGTGTAGTGTTAGCCTCAGGCAGCACAAGGTAACATCAAACGATTCTTCTCTTTATGACTTATTTATTTATTATACAAGCTCACTGAGCACGTAGGAGAGGGGGGGGAAAGATAGTGAGTTTGCACTGAAATAGGCTTGTATACATTTGTCACCGGTGCCAGTGGGTTTTCATTTTTGTCCTTAGATACCATCACCGTTTGCAGGAGTGTCCTCCCTCGTGATGAGCAAATGAGCTTGGGGAAAGGGTGGTGGTGGGGTGGGGGAGGGGGTGCCTGCAGCTCATACTACGGGACCCCCAGGAGTGTCTGTGCCCAGGTTTCCACTGTGTTCAAAAGCATCTGAAATGCCTCCCTCTTAAGGAGTATCTTTCTTGAGCAAATGCACAACAGCACTTGAAACTAAAAAGATGCTGATCGGAGCTTTCATGTTAGGTGAATTTGTTTCACACTGCAACCTCTGGGATCTTCACTGAGTTGTAAAATAAAAAAAGTAAAAATACTTTACTTAAGTAGAAAATTTGGTTGTCTGTACTTTACTTGAGTAATTATTTTGTCAGACAACTTTTCACTTGTACTCTTTACATTTTCACAAAATTATCTGTATTTTCTACTCGCTACATTTTAAAGAATGTAAGCAGTATAAAGTAAATACATAGCATTCTGACATCCTATTGTTTTTTTCACAATCCATCACACCTGTAAGACACAAATCATCTCATACTCCAGCAGGACATATCAGCTGTATGTAGCAAACTGTGGCAGAGATACTGTATATATGCAGATGAAACTTTGTAATTTTTAAACATTAAAAATTTTATATAACATAACATAACAAAAATACAACAACAATATAACAACAAAACTTCATCAGTTTTTTTTACTTCCTAATAAATGTAATTTTGGAAGTTCTAACTGCTCACATTTACTTTATACTTTTACCAACACTTATGTTTTTTTTATACTTAAGTACATTTTATGTTAGAAATTAACTTTTGATAATTAACTAAAGTAAGACGCTTTAAGACTTTTACTTACGTAATATTTTTTTGAGGAGACTAACTTTTACCAAAGTCATTGAAAATACTTGTACTTTTACTCAAGCATCACTTGGATGTACTTCATAAGATGCTGCATACATTATCCCAAGAAGAAAAAGTGAAGATTTCCATTGATGTTTCAGATAGCATCAGTGTGCTTTCTAAGTTTATTTGTGACATTTTACTTTTTACTTATTTTTAGTTTGCACTAAACACACCAACACTTGTAAAGGACCCACCCTATGAAAAAATGTGACTAACTTTTTAACTTTTTTCTCAGTTTTTGTTGTGTCTCTGTCCACCAGGTTTTTTTATTTATTTGTAATGCTGTGATTAGTTATCCTCGCAGGTCTGCTTGTTGTCTAAGTGGGCTTCTAAACAATTCAGAAAGCCTAGAGGAAATATAGACTCTTACGTACTTTACCTCTGATGAATGGCGTTACAGCCGTACCAAGTGCTGGCCGGGTCTCTTGCTAAAAAATTGTCTCGATAAAACCGCTGGACGGGAAACAGTATGCCAGAGTACTTCGTCCCGACACCTCCCCCACCCCTTTCCCTTCTTCCAAATGAATATCCAGCGTAGTCCTCCACAAAGTGCATTAGGCACACAGTCATTAGTACAAATGGGCTCAAGGTATTTCTGTAAGGAGGCTGTGTGTGTGTGTATGTGTGTGTAATATAGCTGGGGAAGGGTGCCAAGCTGGAGGATGCTTTTGTCTCTCTTGCCCACTGCTTGGCATGCCCACCTAATCCTCTCCCCACACATCCATCCGTACACCTAGTCTGTGAATCTGCACCCGCCCCTCCGCTGCCCCTCCACCGTTCCTGTGGAGAAGACAGGGTGCCCCCTGCACCTTGTTCTCGCCTGCTGCGATGAGGAAGTGCATCCTCATTTAATAATGTATCAGAGTGAAGACAGAGCAAGGGAGAGAGCTCTGACCCAGACCAATGCAGCCTCTCCATTATTTAGCATTTACAGACACCTTGCAGCTCGTTTCTGACTCAATATTTAATACAGCAGTATGAGGGGGAGGGCTTTCTAACGCTCCCACCCATTTGATCGTTCATTGTTTGAATATGTTTTAGCCCAATGAGCGAAGATGATGCATAAACAAATTTGCAGACAAACCAAAAGCCCGTAAAAAAAGTGAATGATTCGTAAAAGTGCATGGGTAGAGTTTGTAAATAGATGTGTGTAGACAGGAAGTAAAGGACCTCTCAGCATGAACATGTTGTGATCATTCGCTTATTTTGCTCGCATATAATAAAATGACATTGAAGTTAGTATTTGATATAAGTTTGTGTCACAGGTGGTGTAGGCTACAGGGGGATGATTCATGACATGGAGAAATCTTAATTTGTTTTATCTCTACAGAACCTTAAAGTCAAATTATTTGAAACGTCTATTCAAACAGAGTTTTGTCTACTGCTCTGCTCACACACTGTTTGTTAAAAACAGATAATGAATAAGTTTGATTAATTCATTTGATTATTTTTTTTTGTTAAAATCTGTGCTTTCTATTTGTCAAATATGCATCTAGCGCTCAGGTGTTGTGGTGCTTTCTTTTCACTCTGACTAGTTAAAGGCAGGCCTGTTTGCATCATGCTGCTTTTGTTTACAGAAACAGACCAGGGGTCAAAGTTGACGCACCTTCTAGCAGGCAGCCAAGGCACAGCACTTGCAACTCCAACCCGAAAGGTTTTCCTCCTCATTTGGTGTCATGTAAGAAAAGACTGAGGGGCAACAGGGGCATCGAAGTTGATCCCATGCTGATAAACCTCTGAGTTTGAAAAGGGAGGTTAGTCACAGAGCTGGAAGTGAGAAGAAGCATTGGGGCAGAAAGATGCATGGATGATATATAGAGTTTGAAACCAGTTAGATGCATGATCAGCAATCAGCAAGATAATATTTTTGCTTTTTCACACAGAAGTTTGACTTGTATTTGAGGCATTGTTTACATTTGGAAGGCCGGCAAAAAAATCCTGGCATAGTTTTATTGTCTTATTTTTATGAAAACCAAAGTATGAAGACATGTTAATGTATTTTATGAACAGAACCACAAATTAGAGTTGCACTATATTGTTTCCCTTTTAAAAAATTCCAAATATCAAGCATAGTGTTTGACAAAAACAGGCTGTGGATGGGAACCAGTAAATAGTTTCTTTGTCTAAGGAAGAAATAAGAGTAGAAGATTTAAAATAGTTTTGTTACTTATTCATTAACAATCTGTTAGACTCATTTAAATAGTTGATCATCTGTCAAATGAACAGATTGACTTGTTTGCCTGGTTGTCTTCGTGCTGTGTTTCTCGGTGAAAGTGATGCGTTTGTGTGACAGAGTTCGATATTGATGGTTCAGTCGCACGCCGTCATTGAAAAGCGCCGGAGCTGTAATTCAGACACGCCGCCATCGGTTGCCCTTCGATTAATGGAAAGCAGCTTCTGTCTAAGGGAGAGTTTAAACACATGGATGCTCACATGTATACAGTAAATCTGTGCTTTAATCACTGCAGCAGTTGGCTTCAAACCAATGGCTTTTAACATGGCAGATGCATCTAGTTGTGTTTCATTAGTTGCTGGCCACATGACAAAAGAACACAGGCTCTTTATATGCAAATACCTGCCCCTGGCTTGTCTGGGTTCACCTCTGTCCCCGTGACAACACAGAGGAAAGGAGTGATGCAGAAAGTGAAGGAGGGAGAGAGCTTTGCTCTTTGTTGTGCCTCCTTTAGGAAATCACTTCAACATCCAGAAAGAAACAGGAAGCAATTTGATGACTTTCTTAGTGTGTGTCTAGATTTTTGGGTTTTCTTTTGCTAACTTATTTGATGTTGAGCTCTCAATCCTAATTTTATGGTTTCATTCTTTATAGATTATTTTCTCTGTGATGGACTTGCAACCCAACCATGTCCCCCACACAAACTGCTGGATGTGGGCACCGGTGAACCTGGTGACCCTGAAATTAAGAAGCGGGTATTATATTGGATGGATAATTTATTCTATTTTTTGTAAGAGTTTTTCTAGTGAACAGCTTTTCCTGTCATTTTATTTGCGATACAGCAAAATAGTAACATTTGAGCTACAGTATTGAGTTATGTCACTTCGTAAAAGAAAAAAAAAAACTCTTGAGGCAGTGTCATTTTTCAGATCGAATAAGATCACTTTGTCAGAGGTGACACAAATGACCAAAATAAACGCCGTCTGTCCAGCTCTACCCTCACAGTTCTCTGGGTCTGTCGATACAACATTCCCCCATGGTGGTGTGTCTGAAAAATTTTCTTCCTGTCAGGATTACCCCTCACAGAAAACACGGTTGCTTAAAAATTTATAATGGCGATCCAGGATAAAACAAAACACAACAAAGGCTAAGAAGAAAAAAAAAGGAAAAAACATACTGAAAAATTAAGCCACCTTACAGCATTGTGTGGAGTTGTGTGTGGTTGTGTTCAGTAGAAACTCTGTGTATTTTACTTATATACTTTATTTGGCTTAGCTTTAAAGTGATTTTTTTACTTATTTTATTTCATTTCTTCCATATGTTTCCAATTTTAGTCACACACACAGGCATTCCCTGTAAAGTAAGCTTGAAAACACCCTTGTTATACAGAATCCTTTATTTTTACATTAAACATTGTCTTAAGAAGCAGGCAAGAATTTATTTGACTAAATTGAATGTAAGTGATTTGCAGAATGAGCCTCACAAACCAAACATGAGGTGCTGAATTACTGTGTCTCAGGAACCATTTTCATTTACTTCAACCTTGATTGTTTGTACGGATGTGGAGAGCTACACACACTCAAAAAGCAGCCTTACTAAAAATGCAGTAGTAGTTATTTTGAAGCTTGCTCTCAAAGATATTTCAAGATGGTTTGCTGACTTAGAAATAAAAAAAACTTTACTTGAAAACATTTGCTATTTTCCTCAAACATGATTTGTAGAATTTAATGATCTCCCATTTGTTTGCTGTATGGCTAAAATTATTTGAAAAATCTTGTCAACCCTCATGGTGTTGCTCGTTTGAACTTTTGATGCGTGATGAGCAGAGCGCACACTTGAAGTTACTGCGCACATGTAAAGGAAATCCATGATTAAAAAAAGTGAATGAAAGAAAATGCTGTGAATCTGACACAACTGGGAGTATCCAGCAGGTTTCCCTCTCAACCTGCTAGCATCCTTACTCTGTCAGTGCTCGCCACCATCTCCATTTCTCTTTTTCCCATGGATTCCATTTCATATAATTAAAGACACTCAAATGAAATGGACCCTCAGGAAAAGTGGCTTTCAGCAAGGACGATGCTATGGAGGGGGTGGATGAGAGGCGGAGAGCTGGAAATGGTGTATTGGTTCTTCAAGGAGCGCCCCTCCTTGTTACCTCTCTCCCTCATTTCTCCTCCCACTGGGGCCCACCCTGAAGGGAAGCGAAGTGCCTCTGGCCACAGCACGGATCAATATCATCTCCGTTATTAATATCAAAAGCACATTACTTTGTTTTGCGTCTGGCGGTTGGCCAACGCATCTCGAAGGCCTTGTCCCGACCGATGGCCATTTCCTTCCTTCCTTTCCACCCCACCCTCACTGGCCATTTACCGGGACCATAATTTACTTTGGTGAGTTTTTAGGGTATTGTTTTGTCAGGGCCAATCAGGTCTGAGTAACAAATGATTCCAGTGGAGTGGTAGTGGCTTGGCCACAGCCACCCCTCCTTCCCACTCTGTAAGTGACACACGTGGCCAAATTCATTTTTGAAAGTTTCATATCACATCCTTTTGTCCTTGACTCCGGGAAGAGCAGTGTGGGGGGGGAATAAAAAAAGGAGGGGTGAGAAATAGAGAGGGGATGTGCTTGTGAGGACAGGTTAAACTGGACAGACGGAGCCGTTGGCTTTCTCCTCCATGCCCCTCCCAGCTCTCCCACCAGGGATGAGGTAACAACACAAACAAGCATCCCTGTGGCCAGAATTAGACATGACGGTATCTCTAATTGGCCCATTGAATTAAAAGGGCTATAGTGGAGCTCGCTGAGAGAAACAAAAAATATTGACCACTCAGAGGAAGACAGGGGGAATTGATTTTCAAGACGACAGCAGGCGTTTACCTCATACCGTCAAGCTGGCTCACTCTAGAGTAAAAGGACTTACACACCCCTTTAGGTATGATGTTCCACAGAGCTTTGGTTCTCAGCTTATATGGTAAATATGTTTTATTACATGGCAAATACTCTACATTACTGTCAACATAATTGTTGATCATTTTTATTTTTATTTTACTTCTTATTCCAAAAAATCTGTCTGTTTGGTTCAGACTAAATTTATGTCATTTAACACTTGTATAGTTTGATACAGATCAAGAATGCAAATTTGGTTTGTTTGGTTTTGCTGTTATAGGATCTTCTTTAGACTTTACAACTATTAGTCACACAAAATCTTGGAATAGGAATTTGTCACAAGCAAACGTAAAAAAATAGGCTGGTCACAAGTATATATATACATATACATATACACACACATATATATAT
>JAUBOC010000048.1:6355106-6373250 GCA_032275365.1 Anablepsoides cearensis
TCAATATCAGCAGGTTCATGAGGATAGGTGAATTTGGCCTTGGCGGAGGTTTGCACTCTCTGAGTGCTTCTAGTTTTCTTCTGGAAATGTCTATTTCAGCTTTTTACATTTTCTTCATTTCCCCGTTTCTATATATTGAACACATTCAGTCACTCACACTTGGTGACAAAATGCTACGTTTTATTAAGCCAGTTGATTGAAAAGTGTTTCTTTGTGCCCATAAGATCACTTTAGGTTTTCATAACCTGTGAATGGAAATCTAATGAATGTTTGGTGCATACAGCAGCTGACAGGGGCGTTCTTCATACTTTCACCTCTTCATTGACACAACTGCAAAACTGACATAAAAGCACTAACCAAATCTATCATTCATCGTCAGCATACAGTCTGTATGTTCTTGGAGCCAGAAGGCCACTGGAGTTTCAAAAGCCCATAAATCTCCCAGCTTCACAGCCCTGACCTTGTTTTTTCAGCCCTGACCATTTCTTTCGTTGGGTCACAACCATAGGGTCCTGGACCAATGAAAGCTCCTGTGGCCCAAGGGTACGCAGGGTCAAGTGGCCTGTTGCTGGGGTCAGCAGCTCTCAATAACCCCCCCTGGCCCAAAGGTTAAACCCTTGACCTCTGTTGCAACTGGATGCTTCTTAGGGAGGCTTAAAATGAGGTCAAGCTTCTCACCACCTCCGCTTCCTCTAACCACACAGGTGTCCGAGGCCCCAGTCCTGACTAAAGGTCAAAGGTTTCACTGCAATAGTGGGACCGTTTTAATGTGTTGGATTGGCCAATGATGAGCTGCAGCTAGAGCTGCATCAGGCAGTATTAACACAGAAGTAGCAGGTGTTGCTTTGGTTTCATTAAAAGGGGTGCTAGAATTTCATTTTCACAGCATCAGATCTGAAATTTTAGGACTTGTTTGTATAGTTTAAGCATCTAACATTTAAAAAAAGGGGTAAACATGCATCTTAATTGATTACATTTAGTCTTCTTTTGATTTTTTTCTTTTATTATGAGTTTAGACATCCTACAGTGAAATCAAGATTTATTCAAAGAAACACTAACTTTTAACAATCACAGTTCATTTTATAAATGTAAAAATGATCAAACTGAATCAACTAAATACTGATCACCATGTGCTCAAAATCCCACTTAACAAATCAAACATCTATAAATGAATAAACAGATGATTACGGACACATTGGAATGAAAACAAAAACTAAGAAATGCAGATTAATGATGCCACTGACATTGAAGACGGTCTGTCATCTTTTGTTTTTGTGAGTCTTATTTATTTATTTATTTATTTTTGTTGGAACACACAAGAAGTCTTGGGAATTCTCAGACATTGTGAAGGACGTCGAAGAATTTCAAACAGCACAAAACCAAAACATTTGGAGAATATTTGGCGAACATGTTCGGAGCGCGGGGAGAGCGCAGCTGGAGTGTTGAGTTTGCCGCATGCTGAGGGAGGATATGTGCCTAAATCTGACAGCACCCCACTGAGACAATCACAGAAACGGGAGTCTACTTATTTGTTTAGCAGCCAGCAGATAAATAACAACATTCGACTCTGAACTAAAACACTCTCTGTCTGCCTCTGTCTCTTTGCTGCTCAGATCTCCCTTTCCCTCTCTCTCTTCCCCTGTCGCTTGCTTTTTCTGTTTTACTGCCTTGACAGATATTTGTATCTTTGTTGCTTGCTACGTCTACCTGTCGGCAGCTACTAACACAGCCAGAGGCTAGCTGTTTCCTCTTCTTTATGGATTGTAAAATACCTCTTCACTTGGGTTTACTGCATTTGGGATGCATGCTGTATAGTTTTTTTTATTTGAACAAATTTTACAAATCGAATATGCAAATTTGAGACTGCAATCACACACTTCTGTTTCATTAGCAACTAAAAAAATGCTGATTGTTAGTCTCTTTTTGTCCTCTGCTTCCATCTCTTTTGAGTTTCCAGTTTCTGACAAATTTTGAGAAAGTACGTGGGCTGCAGACTGTGTGTGTCAGCATGATACCCATCAAATGGCCCTCGCTGAATCCTGACTTCCTTCGATACAAACAAAGCAAGTTTGATATTCAAAATGTCATCCGTTGATTCATAAAGATTTATTGTTTCCTCCTCACTTAAAGGATTATTTTGACCAGAGAGGTTGATAAGCTTCCCTCCCAATGTGCCTTTTGCCTTCTAAAAATTCCTGTGGTTTTTGCTTGCCATTATCAGATGAGCGGTTATCACATGGTTTCATCTACACATCTTTCTCTTGGCCTGAGCAAAAATATTGTTTTGTAAATGAAAAGTTGTTCCCATACAAATACTTTAGAATATTTTTGAATTAATGCATGCAGAAATCCCACTGCGGCTAAGAAAGGACAAAGTAAAAATAATTGAATCTAGAAAGTTATGTTAGGACTTGTGCTACGTGTTTTTGCTCTTTTTTCCTCACCTTTTCTGACAGATACTTCTAGATATTTCAACGCTCCATCCGTAATGCTGATAACAACAAACACGACCGTTTAAAAGGAGAGGGAGGCTTTTTGTTTACGTTCGGTTCAGTTATACCAAAAGAGGCATTGTTGTCGAGGATGACAGTTACCAAATTTATTGAATAAACGTTTTTAACTGAAAAGGTTCACCACAAACGCCGAGCACATGTATGAGATCATCAGCAGGGCCACATTGATCGGCATTAAAACCTTCACTCCGCAGCGACCGCTACACTCAGTGTGCTGAAATTTATGGACACATTAGAGCCCCTCCTATAGACTGTGGGATACATCATGGTGAAAAGTGTGACAATAAAGGATAGGTGTGTTGCTTTTCTCTCCTGCACAAAAAGGCCAGAGACGTGAGGTATATGGCCCCTAATTGTTTTTGTTAATTAAACATAGATATGTAATTTATTAAGATGGTTTGCTTGAGTGCACAAGTTGCTCCAAGATGTTCAAAAATATAATTTTATTCACGCAGGCATTTTCTGTTGAAAATCTTATTTGATATGCCTGAATAATTTGTAACAGGCTCTATATTGTTGTTTATTGCAGGTTGCCACTTACAATGCCAGCACTGTGTGAATGAGAGCTTGACAGGGGATACCTTAGCTGTATTGCTTCGGGTTATGTAATTAAATTTACAGATGAAATAGAAGAAAAAAAAACAGCTAGTGTGGAGGCCAAAACCATGGGAGCTTAAACAGAAAGTGCTGAGCAGCACATTCTGCCGGTTTCTCCCCGAACACAGGCTTAATGTTGCCCCACTACAGCGGGAGCCCAGTGTAGAAATCACAATGGGTGCAAAGGTGGCAGGGGCGAGATCATGAAATCCCGTGGAAATTTACGACGTTATTGACAGACTCATTCAGCTTTCACCAACCTTTGGCAGTTGCACGAGAAGAGGGAAAACAATAAAGATTTTTTTTTTCTTTCGTTTTGGTCTTTTTTTTTAATCTTGTTTTCTGCCAACTCGGCCAAATATTAATCTCCTAATTTTTAATTTTTAATCTGGACAGAGCTGGAAAATAAATGCCTGTGTCCAGCAGGCCATGGTAAATAATTAAAATTGAAAATTGATTGTTTGCACCAGAGCCGGGATTTATGGGATAGGGGCTCCGCCGCACCCCCAGGGGACCCACTCCCACGTCTGCACACACCGGCCTCGTTCCCGTGTGCTAAGCATTTTTTCACATTATTCTCCACCTAATATGCTAAGGAGACTGAGCGTGGGGGAGGTGGAGGAGGGGAAGGGAGGTAGAGGAACTGTGTAGGTTTTGCTTTGTTAGAGGACTTCTGTGCTTTTTCTTCTTCTTTTTTTTCACAAAAATCAATGAATTAGAACCTTCCCCCATCTTCCACATGACTCTAATATTTATTTCAATGTCCTGTCAATAAATATAACAAGGTTAGTTTTATAACGGTTTACCCAGGGAATTCAATTCAAGGGAAGTTATATTTGTTATTCCCGATTAAAAAACAGCCAATCGATGTGGGTGAAACTACCACCAAACCACCTCTCCCCTATTTCTCTTCCAACACCCCCCCCCCGATCTCTCTGGTTGCCTTTTTTTTTAAACACCTGCCCTTTTTTTTGGCAACAGGGGAAGATGTAATGCACTTCTAAACAGGAACGCACACTTTTGCCACTTCCTGTGTCTGCCTGGTTAAAAACGTTCTCCAACTATGGTGGCCCACCGTGTCAGACACACCTGACTAATGAACAGCAGGAAAACAAATAGGAGTCCTCCGGTTAAATTAACGAGGGAGGAAACACGCCTCACCAAACATTTTTTTTTTTTTTTTTTAATACTGCTCACTGGTTTTACTGCGCACATGTGGGGGTTCACCACAGTGATAACTCACTTTATGTAACCTAACAGATCATGAAGGATTACCTGTAGCTTTTAGTTTTACATGTATTTTTCCAACCATGGCACCAATTATGAGGAAAACTGCACAATAGATTGGACATCTTCCTTAATATTCATTTTCATTATAGTTCGATTTATGAGGGAAGAAAAAAAAATCAATTTATATTTTATTGCTATTATTTAATCCCAATTTCTATTGAGCTGCTAAGAAAACGTGACTAAGTAACAGGATTCATTACAAAGCTGCTGTTTGCCCAATTTAACGGGAGGTTCTTTTTTAAAACTTTTTGTCAAATTCTGTTGTCCTTCTGTTGTGCCACCTTGCAGTGTTGCTCTTTTTTAAGCACTGCACTGGCAGAAATTCAAATTTTTCGCCTCTCTAGTTGCTCGCAGAGAACAGTGAGATAACCTCCACGGTTCGATCTTAATAATTAAAACACAGTGATATAAAGTGGAGCGCTGCTCTTTTATTTATGAGAGAAGTACGCGCAGTGATGTGATTGTGTTGAAACCAGGCAAGTCCTTGATCCCTGACATAAGGGTTTGTATTTTTACTGCATATTTGAATTTCAATGCCGGGACATGATCATCCCACCAGCGTGGCCGGTCACACACACACACGCAGGCTCACATTCAACCCCACCCGGTACTCACACACACTCATCATTAGGTCTGGAGAGGTATGGGAAAAGGCCATGATCACCTCATCTGTCAAATAACCTCTTATAAGCTCACAAATAAATGCAAAGAGCAAATCTTCAATTAAAATGTTGCAAATTAAAGGGTTGATTCAAACAGTTTTAGAAACAAATGTCTTCTCATCTTTATATTGAGCTCATTCTGAATATTTGTTCTTGTCTTTGAAAATGAATAAATTATGAAAATTATCAAAATAAAACTTCCAGACTGGCTTGAAATACTTAATCTTCTGTAATAATTTGTAGACATCTACTGTTCTGTACATGATGCATTCACAAAGAAGTGAAAGAGTGACCTGCATGACATCCGACCCACATGTAAAAATGTAACTCTGTAGTCTTTCCACCACATCTCATCAAAAAAGACACTGATGCGGTTAAAAAGCATTTTATTCAAGATTCGAGTATTACTTAAAGTATTCCTTCAGACCTGGTTTAATTCTCCCCTGCATCACTCCCATGTATGTGTGCTGAAAACATAGAAAGACTAAGAGCTTCCTTCACTGTTCCCCCTCCCTCCCCCCACCCCCCCCCTCCACCACCACCACAACAGGGAGCTCTGAGGAAATCAATTACTCCCAGGGCGGGCGTGTCGGGCTGCAGGCGAGAGTCCATACATCCAGTATGGGGAATTATTTAGGAGAGAGAAGGAAAGGTATGAGGTGGGAGGAGGGAAGTCGAGGAAGCTTGTAGCCCCACCACCGGTCTCCCCTCGAAATCCTAATCCCTCAAGGCGACGCGAGCCCATCTTCTCACATTACTCCGGCGGTACACTTCTCAATCCTGCTGTCTGACCGACTCATTAGATCCGCATTAGCTTCTCTTCTCTTAGCCCACTGCCAAACTGCTCAATCAGAAAAAACAATATAAAGAGGGGGGGGGGATTACTATGCATTTATGAATGTCTTCACTAACATGCACGCTCGCACGCAAACAAACACGGAGGGGATGCAGGGTCCTTGCTACTCAAATACTGGATGGAATAAGGAAGAAAAGAGTGTCTGAGCAGGTTGCACGCGTGTCGTTTTAAATGTGGGAGTGATGTGGATGTGTGTAAAAATATGGAGAGTGAAAACAGTCACCTTTGTCAGCACACACCTGCATTTTGAATACAGCCAAACACACACACACACACACACACACACACGTGCAGTCTCACATCTCTGCTCTAGAGAAGCTGGCTGACAACAATGAATTATCCTTTGAAAAATGAAATCTACTGTTTATTATCAAAATCTAACTGATGATTCTTTCTGAAAAACCTGTTCAAGAGCAGTGACCCTTTTCATTTTCTTTAGCTAAATATATTGAACTCACAATTTAGCATTTTACCTTTAAGGCAAAGCACCCAAAAACATTTTTATTGCCATATATTTTGTCTAATAATTGCAAAAATACAGAAATTAATGAATTCATCATTTATTATCCTTCATGTAAGCTCCAGATTATAATCACCTGCTCGTTCTGATTCAGGTGAAGTTTTTATGAGATGCAATATTTTGATTTTCTTGACTTTTCAGTTTTAGTGCTGCACTCAACATTAAATAAACATGTGAACAGAAATAGTATGAATGTGCATGTATTATTATTCTGCACAAGTATAAATGTTCACATTATGCTTTTTTTGTTCCACTAAGGTTGCCATATATTCTGTAGTGATAATGAAATAACAGAACAGGCTTCTGTTTATTGGGCTCGTTAGTTTAATTGCCATTAAAAACACTGTTATGTTACAAATTTGGCTAAAAACAGAATCCCTGATTTTAAACAGAAAGTAACAATGTGAACAAAGTAGTGAATTCAGTTTTTCACACATGATATTCTACATTATTTTGAAAATCAGATAAGAAGACAGTGATTCATACATGAAATTCTCACATCTTGACTTTGACTCTTTGGTTCAGTGGGTTCTCCTCTAATATTCTCCTTGATGCTTCTAAGCTCCTGCCATATACATCGACGCTGAGCAAAGAAGGGAAGCTTTCTCGTCTCGTTGCAATGTAGGGGGCGGAGAACCAGAAGGATGTGGGGTGGAGGGGAGGGAAGATGGAAGAATCTTAAGGTCTCGCCGGGGTCTCGGGTCATTAAATATCTATGCTGAGGAGGAGTGCTCAACACCTCCAAACTTCCCTCTGCACACACACGACATCATTCTGCCTTTAAAAACTTCACAATCCACCTACTGTTTTGTGCATTCTTCACCGTTTTGCTTCACCTTCCCATTTTTTTTTTCTCCCCCCCCCCCCCGTCTTGTTTGATCCACGCTTTGTTTACAACCCTTGGAAATTCAGGAAAACCCGGAATACAAAAACACACGTGAATCAGTGTAACCACAAATAAATGTAACAACAAATTCTTTGTTGACTTTATCCACGGTTACACTCAGCAGCTCCTCCCTAATTGTCTCACAAACAATGACTTTGCATCCCAGCTACCTGAAGATATGCTTCACATCTTTACCAGCACACACACTCTGGCAAGAACCCACACTCGGCACACCACACAAAACTATCCCATCCTTAGACCCCCTATTTGATTCTATTAATAGCTAATACACACCATCATTAGCATGCATGAAAACCTCCCCTGCACTATTAATAGGACATGTCCAAATCACTGCTGTCGCATTAGTGGCTAACCGCTCCAGCTCAGGGACTTTAAGTGTTGCTAACCGAGCGTGCCTGGTTTATTATGCCTTGTGTGAATAATAAAATACCCTGCTTCTTTCTGCTTGTCGGCTCTGTGTCTCTCTCCAATCCTCTCCTGCCACACTTTCTGCCACCGCTGCACCTCCACACACATGGCTGAACTCGGCAGGAGCAATTTGTTTGAACACTGAGTTGCACGCTCTTCCTTATTTTGTTTTTGTTTTTTTTATTTTTTTTGCCACGTCCAAGTGTTGAGGATGTTAATGAGGGTTTAGATTTACGTAACTTTTTTCCTACTGTTTGACTTTTCATTTAATCTATTTATTTTTGTCCTAGTCTGATACTGTAAACCATTTACATAGAAATGTTTAGAGTCGTTATTTGCTAAACACTTCATAATAATTTTTGGTGTTATAATTATTAAAAAGAAATATATATTTTTTATAGTTTCTAGTAATGTTTTTTTAAAGGCTAAGCCAAATATACCCTAATCACAGTAACATTTTCTTTTTGCTTTATTATTATTCCAACATGTGACTGTGAACTGATCTGTAACAAATTGCAGATTTAAAATAACCACAATAAAAATCATTTTATTTACTTGCTTTGTTTCTGTGATGTCACTAAAACTCACTCCACCTACAAACTTCAGATTATTGTGAATTTGATATTTTTGTCTTTTATTGTTGAGAAAATAACATTTTCTAAAATTATGTTTGAAGAATAATCAGTTAAAGAAAAAAAAACAAATAAAACAATCTGCCCACAATAATTTCCATAGAGTTGACTGCATAAGTAAGGCTCCAGATGTGTGAACATTTGAGTATAAATGGAAAAAAAAATTTGAAACACAATTGTTTCTCTACTTTTTTTGTTGCAAAAGTCTGACTTTATTTCATTTAAATGTAACTTAAGGATTGAACATTTTTTTTCAAATGTCTTACAGAACTGTTATATATTATTATTTAGATCACCTGTTTATTTATATATGTTGTTCCAGGATAAATGATAATTAACTTAGAAAACATTAACATGGGATAAGAATATGTTAGGGGCTTTAGTGGCTTAACAAAAATGAACATCAGGTGTATGTAAAACTTTGAACCATAACTTTTCTGTAACACAGCACCAAACCATCTCTTTAAAGCTTCTTAAAAGTCTTTTTGCTGTTGTTCTGGAACTTCTCCTTTAAGTTTTCTTTACTGTTTGCTTTCTTTTGATTTTCTTCTTTCATTTCCTTCATTTCATGTTTGCATGTTTTATATTTTTCCAACAAGCAGAAAAAAATGAAAAAATAAAGGACATCTTAAATGCTCTGTTTGGACATTTCTTTTATTGTTTTTTTTAACAGTACTTTTTTATTAATCCTGTTTTATTTATTAATTTATTTATTTTACACATCGAAAGCTGTTGGTCTTTCGCCAACTCACAGAAGAATAAAAACATGCACCACTGAGTTAAAATAAAGCACTTTTCTAATTTGTGTGTGCTTTTACTTTTTAAATCTTACTCAGAAACATTACATTTGTCTTTTCTAACCAGACTTATTAAATATTTTGTAAGTCCATAAATAGAAACCAATATTTTCTTAAGGATTGTTGATTTGAACTAATTTAAGCAATATTTACCAAAAGCAAAATAAACAAACAAAAAAACAGAATCATAATGAGCAGAACGATTGAAGGATGTTTTACAGCAGGTCTAACTGGACCTCAATCATAACAGTTAAGTTGTATAATTTACTCACATCATCACTGTGGTTTTTGTTCTGTCTTCTTCTTTTCTTTCAAATTTTGCCTTTTTATGTAACTCGTAGTTTTACTCCTTTTTTTCTCCCCATTACTTTGACATAACCATGACTAAGCTAGCACTTAAGTTTATATGTTAGTGTCAGATTTACACACGTGCATGGTGGCCTATCTCCTTCATGTACACTATATACATGTTTGTGTGTGAGTGTGTGTTTTGTGAAATCCATGGTTCTGTGGTGTTGACAGGTCTCTTGCATGTCCCGACCACTCTAAACAAACTAAGGTTGGGTTTAATCTCATAATGGCTGAGAGAAGGCCTTCCAAAAGCAAATCTCAATGCATTGACCAAAAGGCTCATGCATTATTCAGGCCTCCTCTTTTTCATATCACACAACTTCTGCCACACACACAGACACACACACACGGGCTCATTTGCACTCACCGTTCGGTCTTTATAAGCCATGTGAGGGGTCACACAGACTTCTGCTGTAAATCCAAATGAGTGATCCGTGTCTGTTTTGATTGAATTATAGATCACTGAACAAATGAAGTAAGAATTGTTCCAATTTATATAAATTTTAGTTTTTGGCAATTTGGCATACTATAATTTTCTCACGTCATATTTTTCATCTAAAATAAACAATATTGAGTTAAAGTCTCTTAATGCAAAACAAAAGGTTATAAAAGTTTTTGTCTACATGTGCTCATCACTACTCTATAATACTAATAAAAAGTAACGGCAAGCACATTAAATATTCATTCAACATGAATACTAAAGTAATTTGGTAAATTAAAAAATGAATGGACCAAAGGATGATGAACTTGAATGTTTAACAAATGGAATATTTGATATTTTTACATTAAGGTAGAACTGATTTGGAAACTGATACAGCTGTAATTAGTAGATTTATGTCCATTTATTTGACAAATGGTTAAAAAAACACCCAAACCTACACACACTGGTTTAGTCTTAGAAGAGTTTGTGCACTCTGCTCCTGTGTGTCCCGCTTTGTTTTTAATTAGCTCCTTTGCTGCCACAGCCCTGCCACTTACAAGCAGGCTGTACCTCTGACTTGCATCTTTCTCTTCTTCCATCCCCTTTTTTTTTCCTCGTGTGACTCACCTTCAGCCTTTACTCTCACCCGCCCTGCTTTGTCCAAAAGACCTCTGCGTCGTCTCTGACCCTCCTCACCTTTCAGGAAGCACATCAAGGTTAAACCAACACCGTACAAAACAAAACTGAACACTAAATGAATTCCATTTCACCTTGGAGAATATGATGCATCTGATTTTCTGAAGCTGCTCTCTTTAAAGGTACACAAAACTCTTGATAAAGTTCTTATTTTACTGCTTAGATGTAAAATCACAATCCATTTACCCTGGCATCTGTGTGAGTTACAGTTGTTCGTATTGTTTTCAGGGGGTCTCCCAATTTCACCTCAGAGCAGCTCGAAGGAACCTTTTCAAATGTGGGTTGAGTTTTCACCAGACCTGGTCAATAAACTGAATAAAACTTAAGTTTGAAAAAGTTAAACTAAAGGGAACCAAGGGCATAAAGGCTGTTTGTGATTGTAGTTTTTGTATATCAAAAACCAAATAGGTGACATAAATGCAACACATTTTCTTACATTTGTCTTAATGTTTGAACAGACAGGATGTAAAATGCAAACTGACAATGAGAGTTACATATCTTACATACATATAACATATATATATATAATAGTTACTGACGATTATATTTAAGACACTTTTATTTAGGTTCGCATTTTTTTTTAAATACAACAGTCTGTGCAGCAGAAGTAGTTTGGTCTGTTTAAAAACCGAGGTGGCTGGTTGTGGATTTGTGTATTATTTGGAACATTGTTCTCTTTCATGAGACAACATAGCCATGTTTGGCCTGAGGGGACACTTATAAACACGTGAATATGCCTCGACCCAGACACAAAGAGATGACACCACATAAGCACACGTGCACATGAGCCCGTGCACGCACGCACACACACACATATGCGTGTAGAAAGACAGACACAAATACAGACAGTGTGGACATAAACAAGAGCGCGCAAGGTGTTTGGTGAATTAATAAATATACTCATGCATGCATGAGCACACACACGCACACACACACACACACACACTGAGACACATGCAGCCCCTTACTCCTACTCACCTTAATTGGCCCACCAAGCATCACTTAAGAAGCCTTTGAGACGGAGAGGGTGTGAGATAGACATGGAGGAGGAGAAAGGGGGAGTTCAGAGATATAGACAGAAAAGGGAAAGCGATGGAGTCGGAGCGAGGAGGAGGAGATGGGAAGAAAGGAAGAGGGAGGGCAGAAGGCACAAGGAGAAGAGGGAAGGAAAGCTCCTTGTGTGTTTCTGGGAGTAATTACAGATGCAGATTTGCGTTGCCACTTGCAACATGGCTGAATTCATTTCCATCTTCGCTTTGCCCTTCCCTGGTGCCCCTGGGGAGTCGGTACTGTGTATCTGTGTTTGTGTGTATGTGTGTGTGTGTGTGAATGAATGTTGAAGGAGGCAAATCAGGGAATCTGCATAACAAGCTTGAAAAGAAAAGAGGTAAAAGGAAGAAGAGTATGAGAAAGCTGCCCTGAAGAGAGGAAAGCTTGTGTGTCGAGCACAGAGCCAGCCACACAAAGTGATGTAACTCAATTAATTCTGAATATCTGACCTGGATGACCACGCAAAACATTCCCTATTTTCTCACCAAAGACCACCAACAGAAGCCAAACGTAGTAAAAAGAATGACTCGCCGAAGGATGAGCTGCATTTATGTCTGAATCTTTGGCGTCTAAACTTAGTGGAAGTTATCAGTTCTGCAAAGGCATGCGGGAGATTTGCAAACACCTACATAATGATTAGATGTGAACTCTACACAGGAGGTGCCATCAGTATACATTCTGTGCCACATAGATTCATCAATCAAAGGAAAATATTTGAAAGTCAATTTAATCCACTTTTGAGTGATTGATAGCTCAACGAAACTACGTAAATTGCACTCCTGCAGTAAAATCCACCCACTTGCTGTCCTCTGCAGGTTGAATCAGTCAAAAACTATTTAAAATGCTACTTCCTGACTTCATCTTTACTTTCAAATAACGGGAAGAGTTTATATAACGCAGCTGAGCTTTGTCTTATAAACATTTAATGTTTTTAAGCAGTAATTGTTGCTCGAATAAAGGCTCCTTAACATCAAGATCCTGTTCGGGGGGAAAATGTCTTTGACATAAAATCAAAAATTCTAGAGGATGCAGACACACTCTTTACCCTGTTTGCATTCTGAAGGAGTGCAGGTGTTTGATGCCAAAGTGAAGTCCCTGTGGTGTGTTTACCACAGACTTGTCCTTTTGTCAGCAGAAGATTGATGGAGACTTGTGTAAGCCCTCAGTGTACTTGTGTTTGTGCAATGACAGCATATGACCACCGGGGGCTTAGTGATCACAGTAGCTGTGAGTGTTAGAGGGGAAGAAAAAAAAAAAAAACCACAAACAAAACAAAATGTTAATGAAATGCGTGCCTGGTGGATACGTAAAACGTGTCTAAAGATGATATTTTTAAGTGCGTGTATTGTAGGTGAAATCCTAATCTGAAACCCCCCCCCCGCTTCCTGTTTTTATGTCCTTGTGTCTTTTGTTTGTTTTAGGCTGTTGTCTCTGGAGATAAAGCATCACAGAAAGAGTGATGAATAGTCACTGAATCTTTCTTCATTCTTACGCCTTTATGCAAAAAAGAAAAAGAAAAATAACAAC
The DNA here is from genome assembly GCA_032275365.1 of Anablepsoides cearensis. Lineage (NCBI taxonomy): Eukaryota > Metazoa > Chordata > Actinopteri > Cyprinodontiformes > Rivulidae > Anablepsoides > Anablepsoides cearensis. The sequence goes on from JAUBOC010000048.1 coordinate 6,368,334, forward strand.
AGCGTTCCACACATCCACCTGCACACACACACACACACACGTTCCTGTTAGACCACCTGGCTTCCCGCTGCCAGTCCGCCAGCCAGCTCAGCAGCCAGAGACTTGGCCCGATTAATTATCTTCCTGCTAATTGAATGTAGAGGGACTCTACAGGGATGGGTCATTAAACTGATGCAGCGTATGTTTGTCTCCACTGTTTATCTATCCACAGCTAAAAGATACATCACCGCTCACAGGCACAAACACACAAACACACACACACAAACGCGTGCACATTATGCAAGGATGCAGATATATCTACACGTGTGCTTATAAATCTAAATGACACATACTCACGCGGTCATTCACAAACCCACAAACACGACGGAACGAATTAGATGAATTTTGTGTTATTACAGTGCTACTGATCACAGAAAAGCACAAGGATTAAACTGTGAAATATATATATATATAAAAAAAGAATGTCAGCAGCTTGTTTTGTCCCATTATAAACTTTAACATCTGGCATCATTCAGTACAACAGCAGCTAATTCTTACTTCTGGATGTGGACACTGAATATTTCATTTGCTGCCCTTATAATTAGAACTCAATGAGAATTGTTTAGTTAACTGGAAGCCAACACTTGATGTGTAATGGGATAATTGCTGAATAGGTATTGATTATTCTGGTTTAATAAACGATTAAACAAGCAACACAAAGCCTGGAGGATAAATCAGGTTTTTAGAATTGCAGTTGATTTGTTTTGCGATCAAGGAACGTTGTCTTTAGAATTTTATCAGCAGAAATGTTCTCTTTTTCGATCAATTAATGAACATTTCTAGCAGGATGTGAGGTTGTATATGTCAAGTGCTCATCAAATCTAACTAAGCACATTGAACTGAAATGATATCTTATATGGATTTATTTAAATGTGTAGAGTTTAAGTGATGCACAAGCTCCATGGGACACACAAACATTTAGCTTTCATTTACAGAGTCTAGTGAATGATGCTAGACTTTAAATCTGAACATTAAACAGTCCATAAAATTTTGTTATATATACTATACACAGTTCTGTTCACAAAAACTGTTATTTAAATCAGTTTAATTTGTTCAGTTTTACTTCTCAGACTATGCCAAAACATTTTAAAATGCTAATCCCTGTTATGGTAACTGGTGTGGAAATTCCTTCAAAACCTCCTTTTTTTTCTTAAACAAAAGAAAAAGAAATAAACTCACGTTTCCCTAAACCACATCTCCCCATTTTTTTTAATATTGTCTTTTTGTCTTCTTTTGTTCTCCTTCTATCATTTCCTTCCTAACTTCACTCCATGCAGCACATGTCCCACGGGACAGCGTTTTCACGTAACACCTCAACAAGCAGATAATAAGAGAGAGGAGGTATGAACTGTTCTGCTTAACTGGGTTTCCAGTATACCTGTTTTCTGCTGAGTTCGTTCCATTTTGCTTAACACAGAAGGCTCGATGCCCAATCTTTGTTAATAACCTGTGTATGTGCATTTTTTTAATGCGTGTCTTAATTCTTAATTCAGACTTAAGTTACGTCTGTGCTTCCCACTGTATACAGCAAACCTGATTTTAATGTGCTGTTAGAAAATGGGTTATTAAACACTATAATTAAAACATACTCTGAATATATGTTCTTTATAAGTAAGTCTAATTAACTTTTAAAACATTGTAAAACACCATTTAATGAAAGTAACATTTATTTCACAACCCCCCACTTTTTTTTCATATTTCAGGATTATGTCTTTTAATAGACTAGAGCCAGTCTCTCATCCAGGCCTTATGGATTTATCACTTCTCTGTAAGCAGAAGGCCTATGGGAAAGGGCCAAAATGATTACAGCCTGAAATCTCATAAGAAAATTAATTATTAATATTGGGTAAAAACTGAATGTATTGAAGCTTAATCAAATTAAGACATACAGAAAAAAAGGTTGAAATACGCATTTACATTAGAGCTGCTAATTTTAAATAACCATTTTTTTTACATTAAAATGCTTACAGGTTTTCATGTTATTGGTTTATATGTCATCAAACCACTGCTTTGATATCTGTTTTTTAAGCTTATGTAACACTAATTTTGTAACATATCAGTGGGATACAGAGAACTTAGAGAGCTGTTGCCATATTTCTCTTGTTTCTGCTTTACTGAGCAGTTTCTGTGTATATTTATTTACTGGTTTGAGTCTTCGGCTTCCAATAGTAAACTAATTTGTTAGTAGGTAGACTCTGACAGCCGACACCGAGGCCCATTTCCCACCACACACCTGCGCACATAATGGCCATTTTATAACTCATCTCGAGGAAACGGAGCGTGGCTAGGCCTACCTAAATGGATGACCCCTAATGACAAATGAAACAAGTGATCTTGAAAATCTGTCAAGGCCTTCTGGTGCTTTTAGAGCTCCTGGTGATCCAGGCCGGACAATTAATCTTTCTCCTTTGGGATAAATTCAATGTAGTCTGACTTTGACCATCAAAACGACCCGAATGGCTGGCACAGTCCGCTCTCCGTCTTGAAAATCACCTGGAACAAAACACAACATGACTGCGCTGGTATTTCAACTGGACTTTTGAGGCGAGCAGCAGCTGACGTTATAAATGGCACGTGGTGGATAATATCAATACTATGTGATTGGACTGAGCCTGCTGCGCTGCGAAAGGTCACGGAGAAGCAAACTGCTGATTGTTTTCCAAAGACAGCCTATTGAGGTTTATCTGATAGGAGTCATTTAGTTTAAGGACACATTCAGAAGCAAAGTTATCAGTCTGTGTCAGGTTTCCTCTAAAAAAAAAAAAAAAAAAAAAACGTTAATTAAAAGTTTAATTCTTAAAAGTTGGATGGAATAGTTTTTGTTTGCATTCATTTAAGCACCATTTAAATAACTGACAGAAACAAAATTAACTTATCACAGAAATACCCAAAATGCAGTTGTCCATTATTAGCTCTTCAAACACGTAAATCAAATAGTACATTTAGATCTGGGCAATCATAATTTGTTACCATAGCAAACACCTTTCTGCTTCACAACCCATATCCTCTTAGATCCTTTAAAGATGCTTTAATCTTAGCTGTCCTAATGGCCTTTAAAACACAGCCATCATTACAAACACTTGTATTATCAGCTGTTAACGAAGGCTATTAGGTCTAATTTCACTGAAGATGTCCCTTTTGTAGTATAGCCCAAGCAAGTGATCTAAAAACCCAAGATGCAAATGCGTGTATTCGCCATCCTATCTACCCACATCATTTGTGGGGTGGGGGTTCGGTGTGTATGTGTTTGTGCAAGGTGCGTACATTTGTGCTCACGACACCCTTCGCCTCAGTGCCTCATCAAAGGCATTGAGTGGTGGCCTTTGTGGCCCCCGCTCCCCTCCCCTTTCACTCTTCCTCCTTTTGTCTTAGTGTTTCATATTTAATACAGCTGGCTCAGACACAGAGCGAGGCCCTGAAGCTGAGGACGAAGGCCCACTGATGCCCAGGTGAAGTGTCTCCTCTACCTCTGTCTCTCAATGTCCCTCATTCTCTATCCTCCCAGTCCTTTCAAGAGAACCTGTGAGCAGCAGATCAAAGCAAACCGCAATGATGTTCTCTCATTCTGCCAGGCCAGGATGGCCATTGAGACGCCCCCTTCTCTGTATTCGTAGGCACACGTGTCTGCTTTTAAACAGGTGTCTTGACTCATAAGTGATACACATCCAGATTGTAAGAGGAAGGGGAAAATATAAGTATAGATTGCAACCTGACATCTTGTATTTCTGTCTTTTTATTGCACAGTTGAGTTGAATGCACTTTTTTGTTGCTTTTATGACCAGCTCATTTTTTAAAAAAGGGAGCCTCTCACTTGAGCTCAGTAAAGAAAAGAGACCTCTAGTGTCTCCCTGCTTTTTCTAAGCTCCACTTTTTATCTACAGTGAAGTGATGAGAGCCCATTGGCATCTGTCAAACTATCTGGCTGATTTTATAGCTGGCTTTCAATCACTTACCTTGTAAAGAACAAGAACATGTGTTCCCTATTGATCGGCAATCAATGATCAATTAAGCAAGCCATTTGTCTAATTAGAGCAAAAGGTCCATCCGGACTATGGCTTATTTAGCTGTTTGATTGGAAAGAAACAAAGTGAATGGTTATGCATGCATAATTGATCATGACCAAGTCTTTAAACACTTATCTAAGTCAGATAGTGAGGCCGTTAGGGTAAGTGTCAATGAAATCTGTTACCTGTTACAGACTGATCTTAAATTAAATGTGTTTTTATAGGTCTTAGTATCAATCGTTGTGCTGGAGGGGTCCTGTTCTCTCTAAACAAATGGAACATCAGGCGTATGGCGCTTGTGTGAGTTTTAATGTGTTATCTCACTGAGCTATGGGATGCCAAAATGTTAAAAGGTGTCACCAAAGCATTTTCAGTAATTAGCTTACTTTCTCAGTTTAAAGTCCTAGTAAAAACATTCCACCAAAATTGTATTATTCAGCTCACTGCCCTTACATTTTGCTAATGTAAAAATCAAATCTTAAATGTTGACTGGAATGCAGCCTTTGCTGTTGTTGTCATACCGCTGCTGTAGATTACTTTTAAACGAACAAAATAACACTGTTTTGCAGATAAACTGTCTAAATTGGACTTTACGGATTTTTCTTTATATTTCTTGCCAACTTTGACATTTTCGTGTAAATTTGTTTATTTCTGCAACATTTTATTTAAAACTGTCTTAGTCCTGTCCTCTATGTGTTGAACAATGGCTACTGCAGTTGTGTTTTCCAGTTGATTAAAGTGGTAAAGCTTGGTATATGCTTATGCTGCATTCCCACCGAAAGCGTTTTGAGCGGCAGAAACGCATCAAACGCCTCCTGCTGGCCGCTTGTAACGTTGACACGTTCCCACCGGGGCAAAGACTAGACGCGGCTGA
>JAUBOC010000048.1:6373350-6383482 GCA_032275365.1 Anablepsoides cearensis
TATATGTTTTTTTAACCAAGGTGTTGCTGTTTCAGTATCACTTCTAACCACAACCAATCTGAACCCTATTTTTTTTTTGTTTGTTTGTTTGTTTTGCCACTTTTTTGTGGACACATTGTTTATTTGGGTCAAATAGGCTATTTCATGGAAAAAGAGACAAGCGGGCGTCTTTTAGCCTTGCCATTCCTTTACCAAATTCTCACCCTCACCCTTTCGTTCTTTTCAATTTTTTTCTTCTTTTTTTCATCCTCAGCCTCTCTATTTTGGTTTTCAGCTATTTAACCAGTCAGTAACAATCAGACTTGACAGAGTGACGGGAAACAATCGAGGCGGGGTCAGTGGAGGGGTGACCTCAGAGGGTTGGGGGGTAGGAATTGAATGAAAAAAAAAAAAAACTGCCACCCCAGTGCAGTGTCCCGCCTGGCTCTTTGTTTCAGTTGTCCAGTGAGAAAATGGGGACATTATGGCTCTCTGTATCCAACTTTTTCCAATAGCCTCTCCTTTTTTCCTTCTTTAATGTTGTTTAATTTGATCTCCTCTGTTTATTTTTTATTCCGCTTTGTTCATTATCACTCTGAGTGAAACAACAAAGAGAGCAAGGAGGAATAAAGTGATTGACTTTTCTTCCATCTACTTCTCCCCTTTTCTTTCTGACAGTGTCTGTGACTGCATGACACTCTTTGGTTGCTGACTGACAGGAGGCGTGGAGGTGTATGCCTGCCTGTGTGTGTGTTCAAGAACGAAGGGGGTGGGGGGCAAAGTGCCTGGATGTCTTTGTGCATCTCTGTCTGGACACTTTTTGGATAGGGCAGGAAGGGCTGTGTTGAGGCTGAGGTGGTGTGTGAGGGAGGAAGCTTGACGGGGGGGAGTCGAGGGGTCGAAGTGTAGGGGTGAGGAGAAAGCCGGGCGGGGTGGGGTTGGGCGAGTCCAGCAGACACTCTTTCCCTCACCCTCTCCGTGACAGTTTGTAGGTTTTTACACTTAGCTGCCCCTGCACTTGTCTGCGCGTCTCGACCAGGTTCCCACGTGAAAATGCGCTCTCCCTGTCCTCGTGCGCCCATCTGATCTGACCGTTGGGCATCCTGGCAGTCAGAACCGGAGCTGAGACGGAAACATTCAGAGACTGACAGCTGGGCTCAGGTCTGCAGACACACGCGCCACCTCAGACAGACTTCCTCTGGTTTCCATGCCGCCTGTCCATGAATCTTGTTTGTTTGGGTTTAAAGGTCTGGTTCCACTACATGGCATTGTGCTCAATAAAAAAGACACATTTTCTTTTTAGTTGAGTTTATTTTAATAAGAAAAAGAACAATCTGAATAACAAAGCAATTAAAAATATTTGAGCTTGTGTGTTGCGTTTCCTGTAGCAATGCAGTTTGTGAAATAAATTACAGGCTTTGTGTTTGTATAATTGTTTGATCTGATGGAAGATGTCAAACCCAGTTGACTTCATTCTCCCCAAGTATACAACCGATACACTGGTACGCATAATTAGAGGTCACAGGCTAACAATTAAAACTGTAGCCTATCCCTCGTTTTCACCAGGTTCATCACAAATGTATGATAATTTAATAATTTTGCCACCGGTGTCATATATGGATGATTGATTAGAGATGGAAAGAAGGGATAGAGAGATGGGTGGAGGCGAAACGAAAGAAGCCAGAGTGGGAGGGGAATAAATGGGGGAGGTGGGGGACTCAAGAGATAAATTAGTGACGGGACGGAGGGGGAATGGGTAAGAAGAAAGGAGAAAGGTGATGGGGGTTGCCAAGGGTTGGGGGAGTTGGGGGGTGCATTCTTGGTGATTCAGCACAGTAGACCAATGTGAAGACAGGGACAGCAAGTGGACGGACAGAGGGTGGGATGGATGGAGAGAGGGGACGGGAGGAGGAGGGGTGACGGGCCTCCCCTCCAGCAAGTGCAGCGACGGGGACAGATGGCGTCCCTCGGCGGACGGAGTGAGTCCCAGTTTTCACCTGCGGCCCCATGGGAAAAATCCGCCTTCCTCACACATGCAACCACACAAGAGACCCTGCAATGCTCATACAACACCACAGCAAGATGAAGGATGTACATGGAGGCGAGCGGGGGGGGGGGGGGGGGGGGGGGGGGGTGGGGGTGGGATGGATAGAGGAAAGAAGCGGGTCAAGGGAACAGTGATTTAGGGCTGTCTGAGAAAACTTAAAGCGAGGAAATACATAGAGTGGGAAAAAGCAGAGAGGATTAGAAGACAGTGGAAAGTAGAAATTGAAGGAAGGCTGTAAAAAAAATCAATAAGCACAATGTTTGAAGAAAGGAGAGCAGTAGGGAAGCCTTCACACTGTGAAAACTATTTGACAGATACTTTCCGACAGACAGCTCAACACGCAAGCAGATGCCTCTTGTTCTCGCTGTCTTTTCCTCTCCTCCCTCCTAGGCCAACATCTCCCTTTCTCTCCGCTATATTTTCTTCCCTCTTCTTTCCTGTCTCTCACTCCCTGACTGTTGGGTGATACAGATGGTGCTTTTGAGTACTGTGAATGGGGTCAGGCCGGGTCGGTAAGGGAGGGGGTTGCAATGGAGGACCAGACAATAATGTAACGATTCGGCCGGCCCCCATCGGACCAGCAAGACCGTGGAGGAGAGTGAAAGTAAACAATGGTCCTTCACTGAGGGGGTCAGTGGGAGGGGACAGGGAAAGGGGGTCCGCAGGCGGGGGGTTCAGTCTCCCATGGTCTTGACGCAGGCCGCTATTAAAAGGGGGGCAGAAACTTGTGTGTTTATGTGGGCGTGCATGCGGGCCTGTTGGAGGGGTACAAGGGGTACAGAGGTCCCAGTGTAGAGGCACTCCAGTCTTGGCATGTGGTCTACATTTGCAAGACTGTGTTTTGGAAACTCATCACTGCACCAGTTCTTTGGTTGGCTGCTTGCATTGTTTCCCTTTAAAACAAGTAGAAAATTAATCACAGTTTAGACAAGTGAATTCACGTAGGTCCGAAATAAGAAAGAATGGTGTAACTTCTCAGTCAGTGAATGTATGTCAATGAATTCTAAGACTTTTAAACTTGTTTAATGAAGATGTTTTGCTTCTTATATGAGGAACTTTCTGCTAAAAGTGTAGTTTATTTGTTTAAAAACCCTTAGGATGGTAGAATGATGTTACAACAAGATAATGAATGTGAGTACAGTTTTAAAAATTATTCTTAGTACATCAAACCTTTGAACTGTGCGACTGTATAAACAACAAATTGCAACATGAACATTGTTGGTTAATCAATCGCATGAATGCAATCTTTCATTTTCAAAATGACATTAAAACAAACGTTGTATCATAATTTACTTAACTTTGTTACATTTCTACCGTACAGTGCATTTACCAAAAGGGTATGATTGATGTTCTTGAAAGTTGAAACTCTTTTAAACAACTTATCACGTAACAACTTTTTATAGAAACACATTGATATCATTCTATAAAGAAACCTATTTAGAATAAATCAAGCCAAAACGTGTTTTTTTTACCAACAGAGCTAAAAAAATGTTGTATCTTTTTACCAGTTTTAAATCTAGGTACAGCAGATGCACTTTGGTCTAGTTTCAGTACAACATGTTTCTGCTGGTTAACTTAAGACAAGTCGCTAATATTCTTTATTTCCCTGAGGAAAACAGTTTGAACCCTTTCATAGTGAAGTTACATAACATACCATAAACTTGTTCATATTTAAGCAAAAAGAAATGGAAAATTATGTTATTCTTGAACTAGAGTGTTCTTGTTTGTATTGTCGAATTTTAAACTCCTCTTGCATATTTATGCTCCACATTTTGTGGTGAAACAGGAATATTGTAATTTATTAATTGCTTCCCTCATTCAGCATCATTGCACAGCTAGCTTTCAAAGTTATAAAACTTGTTTTTGCATCTGTAAAAGCTACTGACAAGAAGATAAAGTCATATAAACGTTATTATTCGGATGTATTTTCAGTATAAGCTTCATCTGACTGGTAGCTAAATATTACACTATAGGGTTGTCCAAATTAATCTGCAACACAAAACCAGGAGATTTGTTTTAAACGTGTAATTTTTCTTGTGGGGAAAAAAAAGAAAAAATGTGACAAATGATGTCAATTTTCACTGAATCGTTGACTTCACATTTACAAACATACCGTCTGTTCATAAAATCATTTCATCCAGTTCTCTGGGCATCTTTTGTCAATCACTTTCAGTTTTATACTGAAATAGGCTTTCTAGCTTGCCATCTGTGCTCTGACAGCAGTGTGAGAGGACAAATAAAAACAATAGTCAAGTGTGACAGTTGACACACAACTAAACAGACCTAAAGATGTCCCATTGATCTTATTGATTAGGGAGGCAGAAATCAATGGGAGTGATCAGCATTCCCTAAAGCCCAATAATTTACAGATTGACTTCGCTTCTCCAACTAACCAGATGTTGATCTTTGTTTTACTAATTGACCTTTTGAAGAATTTATTATTATTATTGTTATTATTATTATTATTATTATTATTATTATTATTATTATTATTATTATTAGTATTATTACTGCTTTGAAAAATTATAAGCAAAAGAAAAATATTGCGAAATGTTTAAGGACTTTGGTATCTCGATTCAGTTATTTTGGATTTAAGTCCCGGTCTTCACTAAATATTCCTTGAAGACCCGTAATAAAGTCAAGACTGCTGCTTGAACAACTCTTGCGTCGGACCCAGTGGGACATGCAGAGCTCCGATCTCTGATTCCGCCTTCAAGACTCACTCGTGTAGCTTTGCTCACATCTTTTTCTGCACTCTCCATCTGTAGTCTTTGATTGACAGCTCCTGAGAGGTGGGCAGGGAGTTTTGCGGCGGAGATGAGAGGGGTAGGCAGCGGGGGTCGAGGCCTCTGGGCTCGAGGGCTAGCCCCCTTCACCACCTTAACGTCAGGCCGAGGGGCCCGTGTGGGGGGCCAACAGATGCTAATCACAAACTTGCATTGTGTCTAAGACCCTTAAATGTTCACGCTAAAAGTCAAACAGCGTTTTGACATGTTGCAGTAAGTGACAGACATGCAAGTCTTTGAGATGGTGTAAAACAAAATATACGTTTAGTGCATCAGCATGTCAGTAATTATCTGTCTGATGTGTGGATGGAACCCAGAGTAAATAATAAGTCAGCACTATTAAAATGACTAAATTTCTGTTTAAACTCTTACTTTTTAAAGAATCTAAAAGTTTATTTAAACATTTTATTTTTTTCTTTCAACATCTACCTGTGCCTTATGCTGGAGTAGGGTAAAGTTTCTGTTAGGATTTCAGGCTCTGTGACTTTGTCTTAACAAAGCTCTCATGCAACAAGTGAATGGAGAGAGATTCAAGCGAGATGGCGATCTTGTATATATCTAGGCAAGTTTTTTTTTTATCCCCCCAGCTGAATTGCTGTGGTTTTATATCAGTGTGATTGGCAGCCACAAGAGCTTTCTAACACCAGGTGTGTCAAAGGGATGCACCCTTCACAATCTGGTCTTTTGTGTGACTTTGCTCTGCAGCCAGGCTGACGAAGAATCCCACAGAGCACAAACTCTACGGGGCAATTCTGCCCATCCTTCACCTCTCCACTGAGCCTCAGAGAGACAGGACTTACGCATGTGTGTGAATATGTGGAGGTAGATTTTGTGTGTGTGTGTGTGTGTGTGTGGGAGCGTAAACTTCAGAGGCGTGAGAAGGTAGAGGTGCAGGTGAAGGACATGTGGGAGAAGGAGTGCAGGAAGCGACAGCAAAAAGAGAGACCTGGTAGGGGTGTATAATGGGGCACAGCAGACGCCGGGCACTGCCTCTAATTGATCTCTGGGTAGTGCAGAGGGCCCAGCCTCCGGGGCCACTGGAGGGGTCATTAGGATGCAAATATAACAGTGCTCCTCAAGCACACAGTAGACGGACAAACTGACAAGGAGGGAGTGATATAGAGATAAGAGGCAAGGGGAAGAAGGGAAGTGGAGGCTGCCTCCTTCTGTCATTCATGCTCTGATCTCTTGCTTTGCTCTGTCCAGTTGAATAAAATGTAATGAGTTTTCTGTAGTTGTTTTATGATTATGATGCTACTTTGGCCACATATTTTGTAAACCTTGTGCTCACCAAATTAAGACTATTCAATCATTTTCTGTATTTACTTCACTCAAGTAATATTACTAGTCATTTTGAAGTTGTTGATGATGTTGCATATTTTGGACTTTTAGCATCGCAGCAAACCTCTGACATCCAGATGTCCACAGTGAACGTATCATGTCAATGTATTTTTATTGTACAAATATTGCATTAGCAGTGGTAACCTATATTTTTCTTTCAAATACAACCCCTTTATTTCAAGTAGCAAGGACACAAAGTACAATGTCTAAATGAATGTTTAAATCTAATTTTAATGAACAGAAACAGTTTTGCCCTTCTCGAGTGCTTTTCATGTTTGTGTTAAAAATTATGCAATCATCCACTTCCGCTGGGGGAAAAAAAAAAAAAAAAGAAAAGCTTGGACCGCTGCCCTTTTCACAATGCATGCTAGTTTATCTACATACTGGTGCCCAGCTTCTTCTACATGTTGGCCTTTATTTGTCTTTTTCATGTCTCCATTTTTTTATAAAACAAAAGCTGAAGATGTCTGTGGCAGGGATAGAGGGCTGGAGGCCAGCAAGAGAGGGGATCATTTTTTCATTCTCCTCTAATTGACGTGAACAGTTCTTTTGACCCTAATTAGCGCTCTGTAATCTCTCATTTGCATATCACAAAGCCAACAACATTTGCATATTTGTAAACGAGATGGGTCCTGCATCTGCATGCGTTCCCTTGTTTCCTTGTCTTTCTTCTTTTGCCCCTCGCCTTCCTCTAAAAGCTCTTGCTATCTCTCTCTCTCTCTCTCTCTCTCTCTCTCTCTCTCTCTCTCTCTCTCTCTATCTCACAGTGTTTTTGTGCCGTAAAATTGGCAGCGACAACAGGGCAGCATGCAGACAGGAGGTGCAGGTCGCTTGGCATGTGCCCTGGTATGAGTTATGACATGAAGATAAAAGGAGGTAAACAGGAAAGAAAGTAATATTTTTTTAAGGTTCGTGGAAGTCATATAGGTTTGAGAGGAAACTGAAACCAGCAGGAAGTCGGTGAGAAACACAACTGAGCTGTGAGAAAACTGACAAACTGAGTTAATACTTGGTTTTTACATAAGAGTGGTTGGTGGAAATGCCTTGTTACTATTTAACCCTCCTAAATCTATATTTAAAGGAGACACATGCTTTTAAATCCTTCTTTCTTTACATTGAAATCATTCAGTTGGGGTCTAAAGTGGAACTGAAATGCTTTGATCTGAATTCCTCCTTGTTGTAACTCCACAAGCCCCTCTTTCACCCCTTTTCGGATTTGTCTCAGATCAACTCGTTTTGAGGCTGTCTTTTAAATCCAAATGAGGTGCTTCACATCCCGGCTCCCTCCAGCTTCCAGAGGGTTCCATTCTAGTTCAATAGAGAGGTTTACGATTATATAGCAGCACAAAAACTTTGTTTTTTATGTAACAATTTGAATAGAAGACATCAACAACAGAAGACTTGTTCATCCAGCCTTACATGTTGGAGTCTGACCGAGAGCGAGAGAAGAATGAAGATGACAAAACTGTAGTTGGTCAGTTTTCCGTTTCAAAAACTGACGTATAAAACATAGAAAATAGAGAAAACTGAACAATATGATCCAAAAAGAATATGATATCTTTGCAGCAACAGGAGAGACTAAAATGTAATTTTCTGCACTCCTAGTGACTCAGTTGATTTTGCATGATCTGTTCCCTTTAAGTGCCGGGGAGTCGTAAAAGATACTTATATAACATGAAACTGTTAATTGTTGGGATAAAGTGATGCCATCATTGTTGTATACATTTAAAAAAAAAAGCTTTAATAGCTCTGAGTGTAAAATGTAGCAGCTTTGTAGCAAGTTTAGTTTATTATTAAAGTATTCAAAATACAGCACAAGGTATACAAAAGCGAAGACCTGGAGAGATGAAAAATAGTGTCAAATTGAAGAAAACAGGGAAATCGGAAAACAACGTAAGGAAAAACATAGATGCTATTATAGCTCTTCTGTGTGTGTGTGTGTGTGTGTGTGTGTACCTTTTTAGAAAAGAAAAAAAAACAGTGTTTAATGTTTTCGTGCCATTATCCTCATTTATCTTTTCTCCTCTTTGAGACATAATCTAACACTTGTGTCCTTGTGTAGCTGCATGCCTCGCAAAACTCATTATTGGTAATCACTACCACTTAGTACCAGTTGTTGTCATTATTGACATTTTGGAAAAATGACCACTTCAAATTGGCCATTATTCTTCAGCTTTCTGTTTTCATTTTCTTGATAGTTCGCCGCTTGTTCCAGCGTGATTTCATTCAAAATGCTTTCATTCCAAGGTGACATTAAAGGTTGTTTTACCCAAATCTGACCCACATTAAGGTTTTCTTACAGAGGTTGATACGATTTTGGGACATTTCCCACTGTTATACTCATTTGTCATTGTTTTGCTGATATCCTTTCCATTTAGCCTTTTCACACCAATAATTAAGGAATTTGATCTCCGTCCATTTTTTTTTTCACTATAATGCTGAAATTGGTCCGCTGTCAGGTACCTTGACATATTTTTTGGTGCCTACATCTCACTCTTTCTGACCGCTCTCCTCCTCTCCTTGTCAGTCCTGACCTCAGTGACGCAGCGCTCTATTACTATGGTAATGGGGGCTAATTGAATGGCCGAGGTGTAATGGAGAAGACAACACAGCTTACATTATGATAAGGAGCCTAGACAATAGCCCCAAGTCCAGGGTCAGTACGCGCCAATAAGGTGGGCTTAAAGTGGAATAGGCGTCCTTTTTTGGTCCTCCTTCTCGACACACTTCCACTCATCTCTTTTTTTTTTTTGCTCTCGAAGATTCTTTATGTGCAAGGATTTAAATTGTGACCCCAGTGTTTATTATTCAAGACTGTCATAAAGTTAACCTACCAAGGTCAAGGTTTTAGTGCAAAATCAGCGGTGTATGTACATTTCGAGTGGAGATGCATGTCTATTTTCATAGATGATGGGCAGGGAGGTGGATGTCTGCTCTCACAGCTATGAAGGAAGAGAAAAAAAAAAGTAATGGAGTTGAATTGTTGTTTATTGTCCTGGCTGCTGTGATGACAGGGTACCGGGGAAGTGAGCCGACATTGATTTACTCTCATCTGACAGCAACTGTAGTTTATTCAACAGTGGAACTCTGTGAAAAAACTCAAACATGCAGGAAGTCCCCTTATAATGCTGTTTCTGCATTTCAGTGACTAGTTTTTGATTACAGTGTTTGGGACACTCATAACTTTGATGCTTTGAATATTCACATGGAATTTAAAAACATAAAAAAATGCCATCAATTGAAGATTTGAAATAAAAAGAATCCATATTTTGTAGAGGAAGCAATGAACGAACTGGTAAACTTTTACTTTTGAAATGAATATAATTGGGAAACAATTAGATCGCCCTTTTAAAGTGCAGCTTTCAGCTTTGGTGGGTCTCTACATCTTTGGAAAAGCTGCAGTTTAAAATGAATCTGGTTAATGGTAATGTGTTTTCTTTTTTTTAAACAGCTTCCATTACGGCTTGCCCCAGAAAGATGAACAATGTGGTGTTTTACAACAAGCAGAGGTGTTTCTGTGAGGTAGACCCAAATTCATTGACTGAATAACATTAAAGGGAGCCACGTGGAAAGGAGAAAAGTGCTGCTCCCTTTGATTTGGTTTATGTTCTGGAAATTGCATCGCCTTTGCAATTAGCCTGGTGGAAGGAGTGCATCTGTTGTTTATAAGTGTGCTCAGAAATAAAAAGAAGGTGAGGGATCAGAGAAAACCGATTATTGCTAGCTAATCTGGTATTGTGCTCATATTTACTGTTCTCTCTTGGTCCGTGTTGAATGGTTCCAGTGACAAATGTTGTATTTGATTAAATTTCTTTAGGTATGGAGTGGCTGAACTTATGCAGAGGTGGGTAGAGTACCCAGAAGTTGAACTCATACACATAAATCGCACTATACACTCACCGGCCTTCAGAACTGCCTCAATTCTTCGTGGCATGGATTCAACAAGGTGCTGGAAGCATTCCTCAGAGAGTTTGGTCCA
>JAUBOC010000048.1:6383582-6410171 GCA_032275365.1 Anablepsoides cearensis
CTCTCTCCAACATAAACTATAAGTGTGTCTCTGCTGCAATTCTGGTTAAAACATGTTTATTCTTTCTTTAGTGAAGTTACTTACAGTAGGGAAAGTATTTTAGACATTTGGTTTAAGAAAAGGTGGCAATAATACTGGTTCAGTTAGATACTTTGGTCTCACGGTTCGATATTATTTCGATTCAAAAAAGAAAAATTTCCATGTCCTTTTTAACTAGGAATTTATTGAAATTAATAATAAACCTTTGTTTAACCTCAACATATCAGTTTTTAAATTAAATGTTGTTGAAACAGCAAGTTTCACAGTGGATCTGCGCTCAAAAATGTAGCCTAGGTGGAGTAGTCGAACACAGATCCACTGATCCTTCAATACATATGGTGTACTAAAAGTAATATTTTTTTCCAGAAAAGAGTAAATGTAACAAGTTGCTACCCACCTCTCTATTTAGGAAAATGTTTTGATTTTAAGACCGACATGTAAAATCTGTTGAATAGCAGCTTAACATTGATGTGTTCAAGAGTATTTTTTTTAGAGTAAAATAGATAGTTTGTCTCTGACTCACTAGTAATGGAACATCATCAGAGGGATCACTGACTGTTTTCAAAAATTGAGCTTTTGTAAGTTTTGCTTAACATTTAGTATATTTTTGGTTTTTCTGACAATAATTCTCGAAGTCTCATTCTGTCTGTTCACTGTTAAAACAATTTCCCTTCTTCCCACCTGACTTTCCTTCTACTTTTGCCCCCTTGTTCAGTACATCTGTCACCTTTAGACACCTCTTCATCTTGTTGATATGACCTCTGACCTGAGAGACCTCCAGTCAATGCATAAAACATGTCATTCACAGCTCAGGCTCCTCCTCAGGGCTAATTATATTTGCCTTTGTACAAATTTGTTTTCTTTTTTTGTAACTTTGCAAACTTATACAGCCAATTTTTAGAAAGTTTGGTTTTGCTTCTGCTGAAAGAGTGAGTGGAAAACAGTGGTGGAGGGGGGGGGGGGGGGGGTTCTTGAAAGCGGCCCACCACACACCTCTTTATTCACACATAGAAGCTGTGTCTGGTTTGAACCCCTGCCTCTCTGCAACACTATGGGTCAAGCGAGCTGCACTTCACAGTCTCAGTGTCGCCCCAACGAGCAGAGCATCAGCGAGGGGAAATAAAACAAGAAAAAGGGATAGAAAGAGGCAGAGAATGGGAAGAACAGAGGGAGCCAAAAAAGCCATTTGAAGCCATCTCCTGTCGGAGGTCTGAGCACAGACCACCTCTCTCCTCTCTTCACTGCCACTTTCTTTTCTTCATCTTGTTGTTGCTGTGTTTTCCACCCCTGCTGAGGGCCCACTCATGCTCCCCTGCCTCAACCCCATATTGGATCTCAGTAGGTATTTTGTGTTTTTAAATGAATAGGCAAATGAGAAACGCAGTCCAATTGGAGGAGGGTAGGTAGGGGCACAAGAGCGGGAAACAAGTAGCAGGGGAGCGGAGGCAATTGGGTTTTGGGCGGGCGGAAACACAAGCCCCCACCCTTCACCTCAAACACTTCATGTACAATCACATACATGCAAGCCCCAAATGTCATGGGTGGCTAAGAGCCTGAGGGAAGGCACCTCATTTCAATGTGGCCTCCTGCCAGGTTCCCCTGATGCAGCGACTGGAAGACCCCGGCTTGGAGACCCACTGATCTGTGATAAAAGCTGCTCCCACATCCTCATCATCCTCAGCCAAATTCAAAATCCAATTTCAATCACTTCAAACTGCTTTTTGCTGTTTTTGCTCCATGTAGACACAGCCCCCTCATGCATTACTCCGGGATGTTTGTTTGGTCACATTTTACCTGAAATTAGATATTTCTGATATTTTTTTCTGTTATTTTGGCACCAGAGTTGCTGAATTTCTTCCCAGGTAAAAGAGTTTCACTGAAACTTTCTTCAACTTCAATTTGGGTCTTTTTTTTTTTTTCATTATTTTGGTCTTAAAGAACCGTTTCTTTTTTTGTTTTGTTTTGTTGTTTTCACATTTAAAAATTTACAGATTTTTGTTCCACATTGCTTCTGATCTATTTTCAGATGGTTTTTTTTGTTTTGTTTTTGTACCCTACAGTAAGCCTTTTTGTTTCAAGTTATTCCTTATTCCATCTGTGACTCTTTCTCTCAGAGAGACTGGCTCATCTTGAAAAGAAGTGTTTGCCAACATTAGTTTTGGTTATTTTTGCTTTTGTTTCAAGTCTGCGTCCTCTAAATATCCACCCTGGTACCACTCTGTCACTCTGTTCAGACAGATTTACAGAATAGACTGAAATTATGGTTTTGTTTTTTGTTTCATTGGTAATTTGAAAAATAAAATATAATAATTTGGAAATAATTCACCCTTTTTTCCCATCATGAACTCTAAATATTAAAAACAGACATAACTTACTGTATATTCCTGTCTGGTTTTCTTGAACTAATACTGATTGATTTATTTTAAAAGTTTTAATAATTGAATGTCATTTTTTTTTTCTTGTAAAAAACTAATCTATCATATAAATTTCAAAATTCTCAGTGTAGTACATAAAGTTGTTGGTTGTTGGTAATTATGATCAGGATTGAATCAGAATTGATCAGGATGCTGTTTATATTATAAACATTTTTTTTTTCTGTAAATCTGAATATGTTGCCAGAAAGTGTGTAACTACCCAAAAAGTTACATTATGCACTTTAGTTAAATAACAATAGAACAAGGATAGATTAAAGTAAGTGGTAAAGGCAAAGACAAAAAGGGTGGAGCACCAAGGTGAGCCAGACTTCTGTCATGCATCCATGCCAGGGTAGTTTGGAGCTGGCATAGAGGTCTCCAATAAGGTCCACTAAAATATTAATCTCCCCCCCCCCTCCTTCAGCTTGAACCTGAAGCGCACACACCCAGGCACACACACGCTTGTACCAGCACACATTGTAGCTCCCACTGGCTCCCGTAACATGCCTGCAGTGGGCCCTAAAATATTAATGTACAAAGTAAATTAAAGCTGCAACTAAAAGAGATGGGATTTTTCTTTCTTTTCCTGTATATCTGACTGTCTGTTCTTTATGATTGGGTGGGGGGGAGCGGGTGTAAAAAAAAAAGAAAGAAAGAGGCAGTGGGTGGATGAACAGTGGAGAGGAGGAAAAGATAAAAGTGGGTGGCACATAAAGGAGATATCTCTGACAAAGGGCATAGATTTGTGGTGCCACATTGTTGCGTTTCAATGATGAGCTGGGCAGGAATGTAAGAAAAAGGAGATCAGTAATAGGTCAAGAAAAGTTCTTCCATGTTATGGCTGTAAAGAAAAGTCTGGGGTTATACATACATAAGTACAAATGGACAAGCAAATCTTTTTTTTTTTTTTTTGCAGTCCAGTTAAAAACTGCATGATGGGATGGTTCTAAGAGGAGCAACTTTCTCGGACCCCATCCCTGCACTGGCTCCCTGACCTTTTTGAGGAAATGATCACAGGAGAACGCACACTTGGACACACAGCTGCAGCAAATATTCAAAGACGACCACGAAACCCAAACACAAGCTCTTCATTTTATTCACCCAGTTTTATGTCTCTAACGCACAGTTACACATACTATAGCTTCAGTTCTTTGCATACATTTCCATATTTGCTTCCTTCCTTAGCATCGGCTAATCAGACGTTGCCAGAAGTGCCAATTTCCAAACGTGTTCACACAGCACAAAGACTCATCCTAAAAGCCTTGAATTGCCACCTGATCAAACACTTGCATATGGACATTGATACAATCCATAAATCTTTCTGTGCCTCATTCTCTTTGTTACACAATCTCACACACACACACACACACCGAGCAGAGCAGCAGCAGCATAGACTTTATCTCCACCATCAATTTCCGCTTTCTGCATATGGCTGGAGCTGCTTATGCATGTGCTGCGGAGCTGTACTTTATCAAAGGGCCCGTCCTGGGCTTGGGGCCATGCATTATTAAACACAAGTACCACACACACACACACACACACTAACTAGGGCACGTACAAGGGATTGGCCGGACAGGTACACACACACATACACACTCACTGCAGTAATTGCCAACACCTTTGACCACTGATAGAGGGCAGACACAGTTGGAACGTATTAAGAAATTCTGTCAGAAACAAAAAATATGAACAAAATAATGCGAACACTGAGTTTGCAGGATCTGCCAGCTTTTACTGAGCCGCACTAATAAAATACCTGTACGCAAATTCTACAGTAGCTGCTGTATTCAGTTGCAACAATCAAATATCTTTACTTCAGTATGGTGGTAACGTAATTAGAAGAAGAAAGAATGTTTTCTGTTCAGAAATCAGAATTAAATCTACTTACTTAAATAATGTTTTTACCTTTCTTAATGAGTATATTTATGAATGTTTTGTACTTTTCTGCACACAAACATGATTAGGTTATATAAAAGAAAGACTAGATGTGGTAGATAAATCTACACTGATAAAACCATTAAAAAATTTACAATCTTCAGTGTAAAAAAATGTAACTG
This sequence comes from Anablepsoides cearensis, assembly GCA_032275365.1. Classification (NCBI taxonomy): domain Eukaryota; kingdom Metazoa; phylum Chordata; class Actinopteri; order Cyprinodontiformes; family Rivulidae; genus Anablepsoides; species Anablepsoides cearensis. Next base: position 6,388,093 of record JAUBOC010000048.1, read on the forward strand.
TGACTGTCAGTAAACATGAATAAATACATTATTTATTTATAGCTGACAGGCTCTATCTTATGTTGAAAAATAGGACAGTAGAGCAATAATATTCAATTAAGTAAATTAAAGATACCTTTTTACCTCATTCAGTGTAGCACATGTACCTTTTTGCCTGTTTTCATTTTCCTGAAAGTAAGACATTTGCATCATGTGACAGATTTTATAATAAAAAGTGATTTCCCATCATTAATCAGCATTTCCTGTTGTGATCATCATTTATCACATTATTTCATCAAATTTCTCTGTATTTAAAGAAAATCTTTGTTGTTTGATTTTCAAAAAAAAAAAAAATACATAAAAATACGTAAAGTGAACACAAGTACCAAATTAATCTTAAAGCTTGAGTTCTGAGCCTGGCTGCTCACCTGCTTCATAAACTCTGTCACTCTCCAGGAAATAAGCCTGAAAAATGAATCCTCAGGTGTTTTTTTTAACAAGATTTAGATCTGAGCTGTTATAAAAGAGATCTTATCTATTATTTGCCATGAGGTGAAATGGTGCTTTGTGTGTGTGTGTGTGTGTGCTGTAGAATCAGCATGGGTTTATTTGGGCATGTACACACATGTGGGCCTTTATCGGCTGGTTGAATCTGAGAAATGAGCGTTTTTGTCTTAATGAAATTTTCTTTAATAAGCATTTGAGAAACCAAAGCTTTGTTGGCCATTACCTCCTGCTTGCATCAGCCGTGTCTTACAGTCAGTGCTGTGAAGCGGTGCGATAGGATTCTCTGTATTTAACAAGTGTCAGAGTCAGCCAAGGTAAGCAGCTGCTGGGTCGCCCTCCCTCTCACCTTCCTTGCCCCCTCTGTCTGAGAGAAACTGGAACACTTACAGCGTTGGAGGCAGGAAGTACCACAGGTGTATGTGAGTGTGTTCTGATAACATACCCAGACTCACCCAAACACTGACATGCCTAGCAGGTGTGTGAAGAGGCTCTTGTGATCTTGGAGACCTTTCAAAGTTTGATACGCTGTGATTGGAATTTGATTTATTGCTAGATTGGTTGGTTTCATATCAGATGGAAGTGAGACCTCTTTGCACCCATCCCAGCGCATAGAAAAAAAAAATTCCCACAAAGGAGCAGGCGAGGGCTTGGAAATGGAAATGATAATATGAAAATTTCCCTTTTCACCACCTGCATGTTTTCAACCATCATTTTTTTTTGAAAATGAGTTTTAATCGTTTAATTCAGTAGATAAAAGAGGATAATCAGTGCGATAGAAAGTGATGGAAACCTAAAAAAAGAAAACTTTATTTGCTCACTGTTTTTTTGCTTATTGTCTACTTTCAGTTAAAATAGCCACAGCTGTGCGTCTGCACGTCATTAGCTGGCTCTAAATTTAATCATAAGGTTATCCTGTGTTGTTAGCTTGATTTTAAGGTGATCAGTAAAGACATGTTTTACCCTGAAGACTTCCTGTTGCTGCTGAGGTTCTCTGCATGCCACATCATAAATCAGCTTGAATTTTGAGTTTATATCTTGTTCACAGCTTCTGTGTTGGGCTCTGTTTTGGTTTTGCCTCTCCAATGTAAGTTTAATGTAAATATTAGTAAAATGTGATTTCATGTACATTGTTGAGTATCTAATCAAACAAGAAAACTTGCATTCTTTGAACCAATGCATATTACCCACTGCCTTGCATGTCTGTTTTTTTTTTTTTTTCTATTTAAACTAAGATGATATTTTGCAGAGAAGGAGGACGTTATGGCCACTTTCGTCAAACCTGGTAATCATTGTTGCGAGCAAATCATACAAAGTTCTGAGATTTCACAAGGTGTGTTTGTGCTCAAAGACTGTGTTGAAATGACGCTCAGCTACTATCACATCAAATTGATTGACTGAAGAAAGTGAGAACACTTATTTCTATTGTGGTCCCAAGCAAAAAACAGGATGTTAAAGAAGACCAGGATAAAAACACAGAGTACAAAGGAAAAGAGCACAGTTATAATCATTGTGTTATTCCCTAACGTCAGTTGGCTGTGATGGTCTTTTTTTATTTGGGTTGACTCCAGGAATTATTCAGTTTAATTTACTGAATGTTGTATTGAAACCCCAATGGTTCATGAGATAAATAACAAACAAGCAGACAGGTGGAATTTAAAAAAAGATATTTAATTCAACAGAAGCAAAACCAAGAGAAAAGAAAAGCCTAAAACTGCCTGACTGAACAGATAACCACAAAAAAGTATATAATTAATTAAATAAATAAATAAATAAATAAATAAATAAATAAATAAATAAATAAATAAATAAATAAATGAACAAAAATTACCCATACAGAAACTTATTGAGACAAAGTAAAATCACTAAGAAAAAAAAAAGGATTTACAGAAAACAGAAGCAAACTGTGACAAACAAGAAAAAAAGCATTTGTAAAATTTAACAATGCAGGACAAAAAAATGTACCTTTCGTATGCTGGTTTTATTTGAGAGATGAATATAAAACTTCAAATAAGTAACAGATATATTACCAATAGAAAAAAATATATATTTCTTTTATTTTTACTACTCAATTCTTCTTTAACCTTCAAATGTGGCAAACTCACCTTTAGTCATTGTTCCCCCTGCAGATTTTCTTATATGACATCATACGATGTGAAGATTTTATTCACATTCTGCACCTGAACAGGAAGCGCTGGCGGTATACTGATAGGCTCATATTGTGAGCGTTCCACTCTGACCCACGTGTTACACACATGAGAGAGAGCGGTGAAAGATAAGGATGGAGAGCAGTAAATCCAGCGGGCATCGGTCATGAAGGTGACTGACGTGCAAAGAGGGCAGCGAAGGACTGGTGTGCCGCGCACCCCCCCCCCCCCCCCCGCCCCCCTCCTCCCCCAGTTGTCTGTCATGCATCAGGCCGCCGTTGTGACCGTAGCCTTTCCAAACGAGGTGCATAGAGGCGATGACCAAAATGCATGTGCTGTGATGGCGAGGAATATGAGAGGAAGAGGAATGTGGAGATGATGAAGGTGTAAAACCAAACCATTCAAACAGGTCAGGTATGGTCAGGAGGGGTTGTGTTCCACTGCAGCTAGATTATTTACAAGCATGCGTTTTAGGTTATAACCCAAATTGAGACGAGCTACCTCGGCTGCAGAGCCATAGAGAGACGGAAAACAGAGGAGCTGATAGGAATCACTTCCACTCTTTATCCAGCCCCATCTTCTGTGTTCTGATGAACTGCTTCAGATGTTTTGAGATGAACACATCGCACAAGGTTCACAGAGGTTGTTGGATTTTTGGCATTCATTCATTGCTTGTTGCTGCTAGGCATGAGCTGAATAGCTGGGATGCGTCTGTGACCTGTGGCATAATGTAATGTGTTTGGAAGGATTTCCGCCCTGCAAGGCCCAACATGGATTACTGAATGCCCGCTCTGGCTCGTTCTTGCATATCCCTATCTGGGGTGATGCTGGCAGAGTTTCCTCTGTGGAGCCTCAGCCAAATTTCCCCCCATTAGCTCGTTCTGCCTTGAATAATGTAATCAGATGCAATATTTCCCCCGTCATTTGCCTCTTGCAGACATGTTTTCTTCTAATTCGAGCATATTAAATGCCCATTTTTACAGGGTTTTTATACTGTTTTCTTGTTACCTTGTTTCAAATCATCTGCAGGCAGTCACAACTCACGGGTGACAGGCTTGAAAAGCAGTCTGGCACATTCTGTCTGCCTCATTGCACCCGCGCCCAGCCGCAACATGCTTGCTTACCCCAACAAAATGAAAAATCAATACATGTCTCCCATCTCCCCCATCTTTTGCAGGACAATTGACCCTGACACCATGATCTCTCAGTGTGACTGATATTATTTCCACTAAGCTTGGCCAGAGGTAAGAGACACATTTTTCAATAGGCAACTAGGACACCTCCGAAGGCACCTCTCTGCCGACAGCCAATAAAGTCAAGAGCGGGCCATGCAGCGAATAAATAGTTTTTGTCAGGTTTAGGGTCTTAAAGGGCCCGATAAAAATTCAGGCATTTTATAAGACAAGCCAAAGTTCAGACTTTTTGTTATCACAAGATTAAAGTGCTGATGAGTGGGAGGTTGGGCCAAATCAAGAGTTTTCCCCTCTTGTGCATTTATCTAGATCCCTCCTGTTTACTCAGAACCCCGTAAGTCAGAACCAGGGACCGGGTCCTGCTGAGGTGTCGCGCTTTGAGCTTTCTCTCACTCGCAGCCATGTTTTAATGTATCAAAATACACTCTGTCAGCACACTTCAGAAATTATGGACGAGATTAAACAGCAACTTTGACCCACCTGTCAGAGGATACAAGCGCTTTTTTTTTTTTTTTTTTTTGCTGAGAGAGATTAATGCTTTGCTGGAACATTTTCTCCTGAAACCCCCAGAATGTTAATCAGAGCCTAAGAGCAGCAGAAGGGAGATTGGTCATTAGGTGAGGTGGAACCCATTGATTTTTAATTTTGACATGCAAATTTGTTTGCCACCCTATTTGTACAGTAAGCTGACCTGCTGGCATTCTCCTCCGCACATCTCATGGGATGCTTTGCTTCAAAGCGCGTGATTAGTTTACTTTCCTATGTGAAGGTGGTTCAGTGTGTTCAACAATTTTTTTTTCTCTTCAAACTTATAAATAAATTCTAAAGGGGGATCTATGTGGATTGGTGGTCAGTTCCATGCTCTTCTAACCCTGAGGTTTGAGCCCAGGTTGAATCAGGAAGGGCATCCAGCGTAAAACAATTCCCACATCTTTCCTTCAGGTTTGCTCCCCCCTGCAGAAAAAAGGAGCCAAAAGAAAAACATTTAAGTGTATTTTTGTACTTTAAGGTGTGCAATGTTTTACATATAAGAGCATACAGTCAGCAGCACACCTTATTTAATTACATAAATTCAGAGCAACTTATTATTATTATTATTATTATTATTATTATTATTATTATTATTATTATTATTATTATTATTGTTGTTATCTTTTTTTTTTTGTTTACACAGACCACATAATTAAAATTTGGGGTAAAATAATAGATAAAGACTGATCATTCATTGAAAAAAATCCATGCTGAAACTAAAATCATCTTTTGTTGAAGAATAAGAAATAAGTACTGTAACTACCACATCGATTTTTAGCTTAGTACGCAAAATTGACATGGCTATACACATTTTTGTATTTGCTAATACTGATAGTCATCTTCAGTTGGATTGATACCAGAAGTTAATCAGCTGTAGACATACTTCTAAAGATCACTTTCTGAAAGTTTCATTCAAATCTGTCCAGTGGTTTATGAGATATTTTGTTAACAGACGTGCAACAATACAGACATAGATAACAACATTGTCATTCACCTTTCCATTAAACTGTGAACAATAGGAATATTCATTTAACTGTAAAAAGGTTTTATAAATCTTTAACTAAACAATACATTGAGAAATGATTGACACTATTTGAAATGTTTTATAAGTGAGAAAGAAACAATGTCTTCATTGTGAATGTCTAAGTAAATTTGAAATTATGTGTGGGTATTTTGAAAAGTATAAAACTATTATGTTTTTTTATTCTTGTTGGAATAATGCCATCTGTGAAAAGGTGTACATTTACCATGAAATCTAGAATAATTCTGTTATAAAAAGTTTTCTCATTGATTAGAATGACACACTCCCATCACAGAATTCATTTCTTTTCTTTTTGTTTGTATTTTTAAGAAAATTTGAAATGTGACCTAAAAACCTTTTATATTAGACTCTTTGAGACAAACATCTGACAGAGTATAGAGGCTGCAGGAGCATGGATTAGCTCCTCAAACATGTGGACTGTGATCGATGGAGTTTGAGGCGGGGGGGGGGCATGTTTCTGACCTCTAATCCCTACCTTCTTAACCTGACTGAGAACTGGGCCTGGGGGCTAACAGGGATCAGGACCCTCTGGAGAAATCCAGTGAGTGGGATAAACAAGAGAAAATAGAAAAACAACAATTGTAGCAGCAACTGTACTGTAGTTAAATGTGTTGTATGGATGAAGATGGCTTCAGTTCACCATCCTTATGATGTGTAGCATGTTGCTAATGCTAAAGGACATTTAAAAACATATGCCGTCTAACTGTAAACAAATGAGCACAATAAGAATCTACCACCAGATTTTCTTTTAAAGATTTGCGCTGTTCGTTCCACAGTGGGCTCCTCAGTTTGGTAAATCTGGTATTTTAGCTGGTGGTGTCTTTTCTGCCTGTCATTGTTGGGTTTCAGCAGGATTGCATTATTCTTTGAGTAAATTATATTCCATTGAAATCTGCATGATTGAAGTTGTGGTGAAGTTTTTACTTTTTTCTCCCCCTTTTCTTCTTTTTCATAGGCATGTGACAGGTTAACCTGCCTTTGCCCCACAGGTGCAACGTTCTTTGAGTTTTCCCAACTTCCTTTCCTAATCATTGGTTTTCTTTCCTGCACTTTTGAAATGTGGAACATCAGCTGAGTTTTCAGGACGCAGGATGAAAAATACCATGGAGTCCTGAAGGGCACGTCCCTTTAATTTGTCACAACTCTTCTTTGCTGTTACAAGCATGTGTTCTTGCTCCCATGAAATAATTACCTGTTTGGGTGTGAGGTTATTGGACTGCACAGGTGAAGAGGTAAAGGAAGACTTTAGCTTTAGCTCAAACTCTTCCAGCCTCCACTGAGTGCAGCTTGCCTCACTTGCACAGCTGGATGAGCCGCAGCGGCAGTTCAACTCTGCCTGCCACTGTGATCGTTTCTCAGAAGCACGTTAGCCATTTCAGGGAAGCAGATAACTCACAAAACCTGCAGTCTGTCAAGGGCGCGTCACAAATTTAGCTCAGCCAGAGTGCCTGTGGCACTGTCAGGCAGAATTAGAAAAAAATTAAGACATCCATCCCAGAGACACCCAGCAGAAAGATAGAAGCAGAAACAGGCACCGGTAGATTGACATATTTGCCACATATTCACTTGAGCGTGTTCATGGGAGCACAAGCGGTGTCAGTGGCAGCACTTTCTCACCTCGGTGACAGTGAGAAAGGGGCTGTGATCAGTGCAGTGGAAGGAGCAGCAGGCTGGAGTTGGATTAGCTGTGATAATATGATGACAGTAATTGAGCTTGTCATAATTGCTCAATCATGGAGTCTTTCCCCGGGGTCTGAGAGGCAACTGTTAACGCTGTACAAGCCTTCATTACCAGGTTGTGATACCAGGATAATTCACTTACAATAGGACAACTGGCACTTTGATCGTTTCTCTGTTACTGGATTAGGCCGCAAAAATATGTAGCATGTGAATTATAGTGATGATTTAGTCAGCATCAACAATTTGGGAACAATAGAGAGTTATTAAAATAAATGCTACATATAAAATATAAATATTGCATCAACTAGTACAACTCGTTCGCTGTGTATGTTCCACCAGCAAGGAGAGGTGTTTCTGATTATTACTAATCATTTAATCAGTAACAATTAGTCGGACTTCAACAAGTTTCTCGTTCATCATAGACAAAAGCTATAAGGAGGGGAGACGGTGAGTTTGAGGTTGATATTGAAGCAGAGAAATATGAGGACACGGAGGTGGCGATGACAGGACCACCTCACAGGAGAATTTACTGTCAGATTTTCTCCAAAAGACTCTGGACCCAAATCCCCCTTGCCACAAACGAGAGGACGAAGGGGGGAAAAAAAGAGAGAGAAATTGGAAAAAACAGCTGAGGGTGTAAATAATTCATGCAGACAATATGACTTTTTTATGTAAATTCAGTGCATTAACCCTCTATTATAATGATGGACGACAGATACGGGTGATGTTTCCTTGGTAAGAGCTAATGGATGACCATCATAAATTCACTGCACATTTTATTGTGTTGCTGGGAAAATTGTGCCTGCAGGCAACGTTGTTTACTTTTATGTCAGGGAGGAGGAGAAAAATCCTGCCGTCTTCAAAAGGAGAGATGGGGTAAAAGAGAATGGGGAATAAAAATAATGGGGCCCACACAGTGCGCCTTGCTCCGTACCTTCTGCTATGTTTGGTGCGAGCAATCCCCCAACAGCCTCCGTGTGGGTTCTTCCGCCTGCTCATCCCTCTGCCGCTTCTTCTCGTCTTCTTCCTCCCCTCCAGCACTCTCTTCCATGCAAAACAGCGGGGTCTAGTCGCATTAGCGGCGCCACACTCCTCCACATCGCTTCGATTACAGATTACTTGCTTTTCGCCACCACAGCTACTCTCCAAATTTGGGGAGGTAGAGAAACATCATTTTTCATTACTGCCTTCTCTGAACAGCTTACTTGCTGGGCAGCGGTGCGCACATCCGCTCCAGATGGCATGTTTTTTTTTTGCCACTTTTTGAGCACCAGAGCGTAGAAAAAATGTGACAATTCTACTATCAATATATCAAAATACATAAGGGATTTTCTGTACAAATGAAAAGGCACTTTTAGCTTGATTTTGAAGAAAAAAAACGTACAACTAGCAGATCTTAAGTTTTTCTCGTCTGATGAAAAGAAGGAAGCTGCACATGCCTGATCAGCGCTTGGTTAGCCAGCCTATCATTCCCCTTTCTGCCCTGTAGGCTGCCCTCAGGCTTTTTTTTTCCAAATCAAAACTCTGCCCTGCCTCTTTTCTCTGTTTCACTCTCTCATTTCCCTTCTTTCCCCTCACCTCCTCCCTTCCCCTCAAACCTTCCCTCCATCTCTGATTTATCTTTTAATATTTGCTCCCTAATTAACACTGGAATCGTACGTCTCATGTGTCTTGTTTTGAGTAGAGTTTTACCATACTAACCCCCCTCCAACCCAAACCTTCTCTTTTCCCCCTTAAATGTGTTTGATAGACTAGACTTGCTTGGAGCAAATGATTAACAACCAAAGGGAAAAGCTAACACAGACAAGACAGTGTAGCTTTTAGCGAAATTCACACTCAGTATTTTTATTACTCCCAAAATAAATGATAATAAACTTATTTTCTGTTAATGCACTGCAGCCTATGCTACCCTGCACAAAACCTCTTAAATCAGTTTTATATTGCATTTTTTGCATGTATTTGAAGATCCTGAACTCTATCAAAGGATGCAGTTTAAAACCATTTACTTCAGTAGTTTTACAGATGTATGTGATACGTCACATCGAAACAAGGATTAAGTCCAAAACTGGAATGGGGAGAAATAGTCAGATAAAGGGTTTTGATTTAAAGGTTAGCAAAAATTGCATTTTGTCCAAAACATAATGAATTAATGCCTTATCAATGTATCATTTGAATTTACTGTCTGAAATATAATCCTAAAAAAATTTTGAGGCATTTTTTTGGGCAGTAGCAACAAATAAAACTGATTTTAAGGAAAAATACCTTAAAATTTTGAATTTTTCCCTGTGAGTTAGCAATGTTTTTGTTTCTTTTCAACTGGGAAATCTTAATATACAAATACTATTTGATGTTTTCTCTTTATATTGACAACAAAAATGACTCAATAATGTACATAAAATTAGGATTCAGACCAAATATATATATATATATATTATCGCAACCAACAACACAAATTAAGTCATATATCTGGATAAGCTTATGATATCGGAATGATCCAGGTTTCAAAATGTTGCTTTTAAAGCCAGGAATCTGAAAATGTAATTAGATCATTTTGACCAAATTTGACTTAATACTCATGTTGATATGATGGATGACATATTCCTTTGTAATTCTAAATCCAGGTGCAAGCGAAGCAAATTGTCTGCATACTTATTGATCTATTTTTACTTTGACTTTTAACAAACACAAGTTGTAGTTTACAGAAATTCAAAGATTTTGCCCACAACAAATTTAAGGACACATTAAGCATCAAATTTTGTTTTGTACTTTACTATGTTTTTATTTAAAACTGGTCTTCATTACATTGAAATGAGTGCCTTTTATTGTAGTTAATACAGATGGGGGAAAAAAAACAGATTATGAATAAATGGAATTCACACACATTCAGTATTTTTACATTCTGATGGTGAAGAGGAGTATAGCAGATGGTGGCAACCAGCTGTTTCAGACAAAGCTGGCAGTGGGCACACATGGAGACTATAAAAGACTCGCTCACACACACAGACACATCTGGGTCCTTGGCTTACCAGGCTCCCAGCTGGATCTTCACGGGGTCATGCTGTCACCTTCCCCAAGGACGTCAGGTTGCACTTTGCAAGGCCACCTCAGCCACCCGGGCTCCACACTACGGGTCAAACACCTGCACCACGGTCCACAGTGCCAGCTCTAGCTGACATTCCAGCACCTGCAGCCAGGGAATGCTGCCTTCTCTTTAAAATCCAACAGAAACTCTTCCCTCACCCCCTGCTTGCATTTGCACACCACAGCACAGAGCTAAATGGGCCAGCTAAGTGGTTAAGGCAGAAGTCATATATGTTGCCCTGCATAAGGGTGCCTTGCTAAACACGTAATGATAATTACCACCCAGCTGCCTGGTGCCACGCGCCGTAATAGGTCTCGCCTCGGCTCGGGGTCCTTCGAGACTTTCTCCACCAGCACATTGCTAATTTCCCAATTTGTCCGCCACATTTCCCTTCTCATTTTACCATGCTTAACCTTTTCCGTTGGCTAATGTACACCTTCCCAGCCTCTTTGTCAAATCTGGGCCAAAGTGATGCCTCCTAATGATTCACTTACCAGCACAGCCTTTACTGTAGACTCAAATGAACAAACAGCAGCTCAAATGTCACAGGGGAATTTCATTAATAATACAGCGTAGATAAGGACTTATTAAAGTGAATTAATAATATGAATTGTTCAAAGTGTGAACAAACCTTGCTAGGTATTTAGTTTATTTTGTTTGTGGTTAAAAGTTTAATCCCGTGCCCCCGGCGAAGGAGACACTTTGCACACAACAGGACACATTTCACAGAAACCGGCGAGCGTCGGGGGAGCCCATCTCTGTTGTCATCGCTGGAGGAAAACCAAAGCTTGGCATGGTTTCCCTTTTTTTTATTGTCTGTGGGCACTTGGAGGGTGTTTGTCTAGAAAAGAATAACAACTTGTTTTATTCATGTCGGGGATGGGAGACACCGTGTTCCCTTGAGGGAGGGGGCTGATTGGTTTTAGTGGAAGAAGGGAGTCCCTTTATACTGTGTTTGCAGGTCGCCTTGAGAAAAGTCTGGTTTTAAAGTCCAGCAGGTTGCAGACGGCCCTACCCCAGGCTTAGATTTATGCAAATACTTTTCCATGTGAAAGAAAATAAGATGGCATTGATTAAGCTATGCTTGAATCATATTTTTTACCGGCCATAATTTTAATCATGATTTTGATATTAAAACTCTGTCTACTACATTAAATGTGACATTTCTTAGCAGCATTCAGTGTGAAAGTGCTTGTTACAAAACACCTAAATCACCAAGAGTACTCAAAGTCAACCTCTCTTTACGCCTCACTCTCAGCTTGAGATGTATTCAATCTATGGCAATTAAAATATTAATTATCCTACTATTAATTAAGTAGTTAAGTGCTTGTAATAGTGCCACCATTTGGTAGTATAAGTGACACCCCTGATGGGGCCACTCTGTGAAGAAGACAGTAATTGGGTTTGGCAATTCCATTTCCACCACCAACTCTCCTCTTACCCGCCCGCAAGCCCATCAATAATTTACCTAATTACTGATATTGTGGCATGAGTCACTCTCAGTTTAGGAGACAAACATGATTATTTAACAATAATGCTTCCAAACATATGCAACGTCTCCTGGCCGGCTTCGCTCCCCTCAATTTTTAATGATTTATTAACACAATGGGCAAAAGAGACCTCAAACAGCACAACAAAAGAGGTCCATCAGTGACCTTTACTAGATAAATAGGAGGAGAATTGCAATAATATGAGCTACAAAACAAAAAGCACCTCTTTGAATGTGTAAATGAGTATGTTTGTTTATGCTTTGCATGTTTGTTTGTTTTTTTCCTGAAAAATGAAAGTAGAGTAACAAACCTTTTGGCAACCTTTCATGAGAGGTCCCTGCAACAAAAAGGATGTGATTGGAGGGGGGGATCTGACTGCTATCCACATCCCATAATGATCTCAATAATAACCCTGACAACACTCATGGACATAAAAATAGTGTATGATATGGTGATATGAATCCCGGCATGCATGCGTGTGGTTGGCTCGGATTATGAGGAGCAGTAAAACACAGAGAAACTCAGTGAATATGCTGGAGGTAAATGAAGTCCCACAAGGGTAATATTCACCTCAGCGTAATAATTCTGCCACTGTCAAAAGCCAGCTAGCTTTGCTGTAGGTGTGTGTGTGCGTAGAGGGCTATGTGTGTGTGTGTGTGTGAGGCGTTTGCTGGAAGTTGCACACACGCTCCCCCACTTCTGCATCGCAAGCCAAATCCAACTTCTCGTGTTCTTTTCTCTCTCTCTCTCTCTCTCGGTGGCAAGCTCGACAACTTGGGAGCTGCACCTCAGAAGTCGACTGAGGCGAGCAGGAGGAAGAAGTCATTCATCCAGCGTGTGTCAAGCACAAGTTGACTACGAGAAGGAGCGCGGAAGCAAAGCAATGTCTATTTCTGTCTCGGATGAGTGGGAATGGTCAGGGAGGAGAGCGCCGGCTTCCCGCTGAGGGGAGACACTGGCTTTCATTGTGAGCTCCGGGGGCTATAGGGAGCAGTGATCGGAAGGATGGATCTGTTAAATAAGTGTGCGACTGTTCCTGCGCCTGCACGTTTCTCTGCACCCAAATGCAATGAATGACACTCATTAGCCTCGTGTTAGCCTTGCTGGCTGCAATGCCCCGCAGCAATGAGGTCAGATATAAGGTTGTGAGTCGATTACATGGCAACACTCTCACTGTAAGTTACACATACCCAAGGCACCAATCCTCCATACACTCTGTGTTCCTAACAGAACGACCATTAACCAATATATAGAAATGGCTTTTCTCAGGAGCTAATTATCTGATGATTGGTAGTTTATGAATGTGTTTATTACTGCCTTGCATGAAGTCTCAGTAGATTTAAGTAATACATTCAAAAAGCATATGCATTTAAACATATTAGCTCTGTATATCCACTACATTTTAACGCATTCAGTGCATTATACAAACAAAAAACTAATACAAAGTTTTTGTCTGTTTTTCAGCTTTGTGTGTGTGTGTTCAAAAAAAGATAATGCATCTTGTTCATTTTCTATCAATGTGAAGTGGGCAATATGAATAACTAATGTAAATTTACAACATTTTTTGTTTGTTTTTATTAATTTAAGGGGACAATAAACAAACCTGACACATCTCTGAAGGTTTCTGCAGAAATGCATGCCAGAGATTATCGAGCAACAAGTTCAATTTGCTCAGTTAACACAAAATTCACACTCAATATTCTGCTCCTTTTCGTTTATGTTCCAAAAACAAAATATGTATTCCTCCTGTAAACCTTAAGAATGCTTATATAATTTAGTGTATTGATCCAGAACAAGATAATGTCATGAAACATATTGTTGAGAGAACAAGTCCTAATGTTTTTTGGTGACCCTTGCTTGACCTTTTCTTTACATGCTACATTCAAACCAAATATTCCACATCTACATGAGGAATATGTATGATATTGACCGACTACATACATGCTTTCCATTAGATAATCTCTTTTCTATATTTGGCACTCCCCGAGCACCCTTCAGGTGACGCCTCAGGACCAAACTAAGAACCTTTCATCAAAAGTTGCTGTTTGCTCTTCCTTTCATATTGATGCATATCCAACTACTTGGACATTACACTTTTCTGATATTTTTAGCTACTCCTGCACATATTTTTTTGTTTCGGTTTCATCAACACTCCTCAGTCTCAATTTTACAAAATATAGTGACAGAAATTCAATTGCCTGAAATGAAAGAGTCATCACAAATGAACAATTTTATTATAATTAGTGTTTGTCTATTGATTACCTGCGGCCGATGATAGCTGGTGTTTGTATCATATACATGTATGCTGGCAAAATATTGAACCTGCTCTGGGGTCATTTGTGCCTTTTTTTATATCTTTGCATGAGTGAATTTATGGGTGTGTGTGTGTGTGTGTGTGTGTGTGTTTCGGTTTGACTCTGAAGTCCTCTAACTCAGACTGTTGTAAAAACACAGGCGAGGCTCTGTCTGAAATTAGTCTCTGAGGGAAGACAGGAGGCATCGCTAAGGCCTTCTGTTTTAGCCAACAGGCCCAGCCCACAGCTGCCCAGCCACTGTCACACTGAGAAGTGCACGTCGTTGAAAGCAGACATTAATTGCCTCGGTGCTGTGGCAGGACGCTCGCTAGTGGAGCTCAGGTGCGCCTTTGCTGCTGCCTTGCAAATGAGATGCAGAGTGTTGGCTACAGTACCTCCTTCTCGGGAGTAATTGACCCTGGGGAACCGCCTTGCAGTCCACCCACCCTCCTAGTTTCCGTGCTTTTCCTCCTCCTTCTCCTTCACCCCCCCTCCATTGCCTCACAGAACACCACCTGATTGGTTGGTAGGCAGAAAGATGGGGCTGCCCCCTTGACCTCCACACTCCATTCTCTTCTTCAGCACTTCTGCCTTTCTCTTCACGTCTCAGGCTCCTCCAGAAGGAGGACAAGTGGTCAGTTGAGACCTGAGGAGAAGGGAGGCTGCTGAAGGTCTTCACTACAACCTCTGTACAAGGTGCATGGACCCTTGTCTTTTTAAAGTACCCCAGCACACACACCTATTTAAGTTGTTTTTCCTTCACAACTCCAAGTTTTAACGAGGTGAGACTTCTTGTGTAATACTGTATCTCTGACTGGGCTTTAGAAGGCACTGCTATTCATTTACAGCTAAAACTCTGAGTCGGTAAACCTAATTTAACCCACACATTGTTCAATTACAGACTGTGGTATAGAAAACAAAGGCTACCTGTGCACAGTGCTGCTATTACTGCAGCCGTTGACACGTTTTTTTTTAATTTTTTTTGCACAGCTTTCTCCTTTCTTTCATTATTCCTTTTTGTTTTTGTTTTTTTTTATTTTGACCGCCCTTCCAGATTACTTCCTCTGTCCTCCTTTTCAGCTCAGTCTCTCTCATGTGCTTTGCTTTTCAGAGCACGCCAAACGTAGTTAGTGCACGCCTGGTAAGCCATTTGCAAGGGAGCCTGCAGCTGAGATCGCAGCCCCCCTGAGCATAATATACAAGGTGTGACGGAGAATGACACTGTTAATCTTGAAGGATTACTTTCTCATGGAGCAATTTGTCACACAGGAAGTCTATACTGTTTACTTATGTACTCTGTGCATATTCTCTATCCGATGTCTTTTTGCCTCGGCTCATGTGCACGCGTGCACACTTGCTTAGATGTGTGGGTGTTCAAATGTTGAATTCAAGTGGAAGAATGCCGGGCCATCTGCTCGTATGTTTATCTTAAATTTGGTTTTGTTGTTTTTAGATCTATTTACACTCGTCTGCGTGCGTGTCTAAGATATAATCTTTACATAGAAGTATGTGTTTTATCTGACGCTTTTAACTGGCTGGAAGCTGCTTCTTTTATTGAAGAGGCCAGCCATGGCAGGAGAGGGCTGTGCTTAGCGCATTTCATGCTTAATTCTGTGTCAATTAGTTGACTGCTACCTTCCCTGCAGCAAAAGAGCAGGGAGAGAAACGCATGCCCACAGAAATCCTCTGGCTTTGACAGGCGCAGTGTTCAATCATTTATCCCAAGGCCCCGGGCCACAGAGCACTGTCAACAAACATTCCATTGAAATCATATCAAGCCTCTACTGTTCCCTCAATTTTGTACTCTCCCTGCTCTACCTCTCACTCTTTCTCTCTCTCTCTCTGCCTCTTTATCTCGCATGTTCTTTTTTTTATTTCTCCTTCTGCTTCATCTGTTGATGTGCTTCTACCCACCTTCACTCTTCGTTCCCTCTTCCTCCTCACCCCTCACCCTCTGGGGCTTCTCGGTCTCTGTAGCAGGGATTTTAGCACCTTCTTTAAGACGCGCTGCCTCTTCCTCTTTCTCTTGGACTTGGCAATGGAGTGGCAATTTGTGAAACAGTTGCCTGGTTGCGGTAATTTTACCCTCTGCCTGGCGTGCAGTCAAGCTGTGGTCCGATATTGAGATGAGCAACTGATTTACCGAGACCACAAAATCTGTTCGAATTTAGCTTAGAGGGGATTTTAATAAGGGTACGGGCGGATCATTTCTAAAAAGTGGGGTTTAACTATTCTTTCAGAGTGTTACTCTGCTGAAATCAGTCATTTTATATTAAAAATGTGTTGTTCAAAAGCTTTTTTTTTGTTGTTGTTCTTGTAATATTTTATGTTCTGTTTAAAATGTAATAAAACTGTAACAGTTTGGAATAGATTGACCATTTGGCTTCACTGTCTCCATGCACTCTGCTTCCCTGTTCTTTGCTTTTAGGCCCTCTGGAATTATGGAAAATTTGCTGATGCAGGAGATTCTGCAGAAGAGGTGGACATAGGCCAATGTTTTTTTTTTTTTTTTTTTTTTTGCTTCCTGAGCTCTTGGCTACAAACATTCTTGAAAAGCAAAGGATAGAAGGAGAGAAAAAAAAACGGATAGGAATCTTCCACTATCTCTCCTGAGTATCCATCCCGAGAGGAACTCAACTCACCTGGGTATCTCAGTGGTGGAGAGTAATAAATAAATGCATTGAGTTAATTATTAAAGACAGCCTAAACGAAGACAGATATCATCTTCTGAAGCCATGTTGGTTCAAAGAATCTTGTCTTAACTCAGATGTTGTTTGTTTGCCCCACTGGTGGTCAAGAGAGACGCAGTCTATAAATCTTCATATCTTTTTCTGCCCTGAAAGACAAGTCTTTTTTTTTTCTTACTATGCTGCTGCTGCTTTTTGTTTGTTTGTTTGTTTTAACTTCCCTAGTATGAATAAAATTCTGCAATCAGAAACATAACAGAGTGCAAACAACAGGTTTTGTTTCACCTGCATCACAGTCTCAAATGCATGTCTGAAATTAGCATTAAATTTATGAAATGTGTGATAAAATAGATAAAAGAATAAAAAAAAGGAGTTCATGCATGAAGACTTTAAAGACTGTTGAATGTATCAGGGTTTTTTTTTTCCAACATAAGCCCATCACCAGTCCTCAACAATCCCCAAGAGACCAAACATTTGTCAACTTTTGTGTGTGGCATATTTTCTCATCCAAATAACTTTTAAAAAAGTTTTAAAAAAAAGATGTTTCTTGTCTTGTTGCAATCACAAAGCAAAATGTAGACTTTCTCTTTTTGCATAACCAAACAGCCTTTATCTTGCTATTCAGGTTTACCTCGGCACACCCTCGACCACATGAAAAGTGAAAGGTAACAACAAGGCTCTTATCAGTCCCTAGACAAAGCAAATTAATATTTAAAGATGATTACAAATGCCCCGAAGTTTAATACAGAATCTAGGTAATTAAGCTGGATCGTCCTCAGAGAGATTAGACCGGATGAGTTGTTGTTTATCCCTGTTGTGATTGGAGTATGTGTAAATGCTTTGATGCAATTATTCCCTATTGAACACAAAGAGAGCAGCCATGCTGTATGTTTGACCTGTAAGGCATAAGCAATAGGTTCATATTCTGGGAGCGACGTAATCAGTTTGGGATTAATTGTCTGGTGCTTTCCTGCAGCGTGTATACAGTGTAAATTTGCAAAGCCTGTAATTTATTATACAACACGGGTTTATATTGCTGGTAACTGGAACCTGTAGGCCTGTTTTCACATGCTTATACAACAAGTGGATGGATTTCCATGCTGATAATAGCAGATGCACTTGGCAAGACAATGCGGTAGTTTGTACATCACTTGGCCGACTTCCTGTGTAAACTGTTGGAAGTGAATGGAGTGTCAGCGGAGTGCTAATTGTTGCTCGGCGTTTTGATTTATCGCCGGCACAAGCCACAGAAGAACAGAGGATGATTTTGCATTTGGCTGACTGTCCCTGTTCCTCAGCAGCATGCCAATGATTTTGTTTTCTGGTGAAATATCTAATTTCAGTGATTCAGTAAAGCTGCCAGCTATGTCTACATGTAATTTTGTATGTATACAAATTATTGTGTCTACACTCTATTTACACCATGCTGACTGTGTAATATCTTGGCATAAAAAAAAACTCTGTTTATTCAGCTGGAATAATGCTGTTGTGTTTTCCTGACACTACACATTGGAGGCAGACATACTGCTTTTAAATCATTACAATCATGTTTAATTTTCTATATGATTAATAAAAATTGATAAAATATTAAATGAAATGCAAATATTTGCAGACGTTTACGACACAGTGATGTAACTGTTCGTAACACCCTTGTAACATTCTTTAAGTAATGAATCACTCATAGGAATAAAAATCCCAACAAGTATAGAAATGTGTTCACATCACTCATCGTTTTTTTACCCACTTGTTCCTGTTTCTAACTGCGTATCTCCTGCCATTCAGAGGCCAGATACTCCCTGGGCAGTACACCAACTCGTCATAAAACCACATAGAAATGAACAATACAACAATCAGTACTGGCACAATTTATTATCACCAGTTAGACTAACGTTTATGATTTTGAACAGAGATGAAATCAGAGAAAAGAAAACCTAGAGAAAACCTATGAATGCATGAGAACATACAAACTTCATGCAAACAGCAAATATTAAATATTTAAGTTACATTTCAATTAGGAAGTAACTTGTTTGCTTGAAACATGATAAGTACTCATGTGGCTGCCATGATCCGCTGGCAGCCCCTGTCTGAAACAATGACCAAAATGTAGTAACTAACCGGACATACAGTAGCTTTGTGTTGTGCTGTAATGCTGCAGAAATAGGAAACAAGGAGAAGAGCGTAATCACCCATTTTCCCTGTGTTGTAACAATTGTTTTTGGATTCACGTGTATTTGGTAACAAATTAATCACTGTGCACATAATGACAAATGGCAACATGGATGTTGTTAAGTGAAAAAAACAGTAAAAAAAAAAAAACAATTGTCAATGAACATATGGAAAGACATTTTATGTTTAATTAGTTGAAACCAGTCAATATAGTTTGATCTGTGAATTTTTTTAGACTGACTGTCATAAGTTCTGTTCACGTTTCCAAAGGCATCTTTGGTAAATGCAAAAGTGTAGCTTGAAACATGTACTCCCAGTCAAATATTTTCCAGCCAATTTCCACTTTTTTACAGTTTTGTACAAATATCCACTTCACTAAAAACGGAACTATTTTAGATTGGGTTGTCATATAGTAAAACACAGCGTAGCCCTGCTTTTCATGGGAGTTAAAGTTTTAGAGTACTCTCGAATCGTGAAAAGAATGTGAATATTGGATGCAGTCCAGGAAAAGGCCTGCACATTTGGATAAGAACCAAACAAAAACACACAAAAGCTAAACAGTTAGCAGCTACATGGTACTGTACCGTAAACTGGCATAAGGTGGAAATGCTGCACTCCAGGAGGAACATGGGCACAGGTCTTGTGTAATGTACTGTAATAATGTGTATTTTTTTTTCATATGGACCTGAATATACGTTATTAATTATTATGGTTCTAATAATTTAGCTTAAAAACACAAAAAAGAGAGAAAGAAAAAATTGATGCCCCTTACTGAACTGAATTTCCAGTTACTGCGATTTTACAGTGATTATTGTAAATTTTAAGTAGTTAGGGTCCATGAAAAAATATGCAAAATACTAAATCCTAATTCCTCAAATTGTAAAAAGCATCTTTGCAGGGCTTCCCTGTATGTTTATTTTGTAATATTTCCAAATGTAACCATAGTTCCTCCAAAATGGGACATAGTAGATCAACTAAAAACTTTTTTTTTTTTTTTTTTTTTGCTCTCTCTCTTTCTGACTGACTTTTTAAATCAGTTTCAATGTGAGAGTTGTCACAGACAAACATACATGAATGTTTTCGGCAGCAATAAAAAAAAAAAACTTTTCCGAGATGCCCTATATGTCCTTGTCTTAGAACACATGAAAATGTGTTTTTCTTCTTCTTTTCCTGATTCTTCTTTTTTTTCCTTTTCCCTTTTTGAAAACATCTTATAAAAAAAGGAGCATTCAAAAATCACAAGCCTTTTCACAAGTTTTAGGAGATGTCTGTCATGAATGAGCATGGTGGTATGTTTCGGTGCCAGCTGGCAGAAGAAGCCTAACGCGTCCCTGAGATGAGCGAAAGGCCAGCTGGATACCTGCCGACAGATTTAACACACTCCTCGCTGCAAACTTCATCAGCCCATCCCGTTAACTGACAAAATGCAGCACTAATTGTTCATTAATTAGTGGGTTTCGTTACCCAATCCCATGAGCCTGTGGGCATTTTGGTGGTGATGAATCAGAGACCTGATATTTATATTTTATAGTCTCAGATACTGACTCTGGTTAGGGGTGTGGCATTCCTATAGTTATTTTTTTTAAATAAAAGATTAAAATAAACTACTTTATCTCCAGCAATCAACTGACATGTCATGTACACAATTTGTTTTCTATCCCAGGTTTTTACTACACAATGCTGATCCACTGCTTTACTTCAAGTTCATCATCAACTTCTAGCCTTTTTGCATATTTTCAGACTGAAAGCATTTCTCAAAAAAATAGTCTCTGTTTGGCTCTACTGTCAAAACTTACATGAAATACAGCGGTGACCTTAAAGCCACTCTGTGATGTGTGATATAAAGCATGTACTGTGAGAAAATGTTCATGACACAAACGTTACTGACTAGTTTTGTGCTTTGCTCATTTTTCTGCTGGAGGCGGTAATCAATCATCAAGTCGTTTATCTCACACCGGTGCCGAGTCTTTTTATCATCTGCCAGGATCGTTCAGCTGCTCAGTGTTTCTTAATACAGGTTTGTTCACTCACTTTGTTAAAATTACAACTAGATTAAAAGTCAAGTTCCCATGCCTGTCTGTCCTCTGTTGGTAACCTCGTCCTACACATTTTTTTTTTTTTTGTCATTTTATGTTCTGTTAACTCTCTAGTGCTGTGTTGTGATTTTTTTAATTTTTTTTTTTCAATCAAAATAAAAATTGACAATTTTATGTTATGAGAAACTGAATATCTACAGCAGGGGTGTCCAAAGTGTGGCCCAGGGGGCATTTGTGGCCCCTGAACTGATTTTGTGTGGCCCCTGACTTCAGTTCAAGAATTAAACAAATTTTTTTACAAATTTATCCTCCCAGCACAGGTGTTTGATGTAGATGGAGACTTATTAGGACAAAATAATCACTAAGTAAAATCTTATGATAGAAAATATTGGCAACAATACCAATTATTTTTCTTTAAATAACCAGACTTGTAGCTTTTTCAACATCTGTCTAGTGACTTCTACTCAGAAGCTGATTTTGCTGCACTCCAATCTGTTTTTAATTTATTTATTAAATTCGTCTGAATACAGCAAAAAATTTCAACAAAAGAGTGACTTAAATCCTGATTTTATTGATCAGAATTTACTAAATTGGGTCATTTTTTTGAAACCTAGAAAATTGCAAAATTTCTTTCATTAAGGGAAACCTGGAAAACACTTAAAGTTCTGGATCTAGATTATTTTACGTATCCATTTTCAGTAATAAATCTGACTACTTCATTTGTTTAATTAAAGTATTGAATGCTTAGTTTATTTATGAGCAGGTAAAGGAAAAATAGTTTTGGCCCTCAAGTCCTTTTGACTTTATCATTTTGGCCCATGTGACAAAATGTTTGGACACCCCTGATCTACAGTATCATGACTTAATGCACAAGTGTGTTTCTTCATCTTTTGATGATGGACAGGTGGTAAGGCTTCAGGAACTTTTCCTTGAGAACACAACTGGACTCCTGCTGTCAATCATTTTGACAAATTGTTACAATCCTGTGATTTTATTTATTGTTATTATTATTTATTTTATTTTTGGCATTGTTTTGTACTTTCAGTATATGTATTATTGTATTTAAGCATATTATCTTTGTTTTCATTTAATTTAAATGTTTTGCATTCATCATGTTTTCTGTTACTTAGTACCTCCATGTGTCTCAGGCTGTGTCTCAATTCACGTCAACGTCGGCTGCAGTTGACGTGGGCTGTAGGCTGCTCGTGTCGGCTGCATAAACGGCGGGGAATTGGGACGGTCTAGCCT
>JAUBOC010000048.1:6427653-6443303 GCA_032275365.1 Anablepsoides cearensis
CCCCCCCCCCCCCCCCCCCCCCCCCCCCCGGGTTAATTGAAGGGTCGAAAGGGTCCTATCGGTTGACTTGTTTTGCGTCCTGACAATAACTGCATATTAAGTAGAGAGCACAGAGAAATGATTAACACGTGACTGAATAAAGATTGAAAGGAAGGATTTAATCGCAAGAAAATAGGAAAATAACAAAAAACACGTAAATAAATTTTCTTTATTGGTTTTTTTTTAATAAAAAAGAACTGTCATGTTTGGACAGAGAAGGCGCAGTGTTTGGTGTCTTGCTAAAAGCTGTTTTTCGCTTTAGTTCGTAATAAATGGATCACATTTTTTTTCTTTGTGATACATCATTTGTAGAAAAAAATGACGAGCAAGTGAATAATAAATCAGATGGCCGTGATGTCATCGTGAAACAAAGAGACTTTCTTTATTTTTTTATTTTTTTTGGGGGGGGAGAGGTCGTCCAACTTCCTCGACACTCATCTCCGCGGTTCACACTCAGCTTCGTGATTTCATCCTTTTTATCCCCTCAATTTTATTTTATTTTAAACCCATCATTTCCAGACCCCCCCCCCACCCCCCCTGCGCGGCCTGTCTTTCTCAGCTGAACTTCTGTGTGATCCCTTTCTTTCGGGCGCACCATGGAAACCCAGTGCACCCCGGCAAAAATGCACCTCAGCGCGCGCACACAAGGCCAACGTTCTTTACGACAAAAAAAAGGGCCAAAGCATCTGGATCTCTCTTTTTTTCCAGCAGCTCGTTGCTGGAGAAGCAAAAAGGCACAAGACCCGGTCTGTGTGACAGAAACCTCTGCTTTTTATAGACTGAGGGGGGTAGAGGAGGGGGGCAAAAGTGAGTGAACGGCGAACGCATCTTCATTAAGTGAGAGCTGCGTGGAGCTCGGGTCCACCGAGGTCTCAGTGGTTTTTACGCACTCACTCCAAGAAGTGTGCAGCTGGGATACCCCATTAACTGTCACTGATACGCGATTTATTTATTATTGTTTTTTACATTTGATCTGTTCTAGGGCTTTATTATAGGCGATAACTGCACAAAATAAGGTGTAGCTCCAAAAAATACGCATGAAGGAGACGTGTCGTTTTTAATGGCATAGTTCCAAAATGTAACATGTTCATTTAATGAATTATTTCTCAACAGATGAATATTCACACTAATAATGGATTAATCTTTAAATCCTGTTTTATAACTAATAGATTTTTCTGAAATGACCCGCGCGTAAGAGACATTGCCCCCCCTTCACTCATCATAAATAAATATATAAGAACGCGGGGTGGACCACGCCTTTCAAGAGATGATGACGAGCACCTGTGACCCGGACCACATTTTCCACACACACATTTACACACACACCCTCTTTCTCTCTCACACACACACGCAAGCAGAGAGAGAGTACAGCAAGGACGCACAGCAGCAGAAATGAAACAACTTACCTTTTAGTCATGCAGTCCCGGATTAAAATGAACACCAGAGCTTGAGTCCTGTAAATAGAAAGAGGGGAAAAAAAGTCGCACGGGGAGGAAGACAACAAACATGCACGAGATAAAAAAAGGGCGAGGAAAAAAACACCCAACTGCTTTCAGGTAAATGATTAAAATGAGACTGTTGCGCCTGAAAACGCGTCCACCCCCCCCAAAAAAGCTGGTGTTTCAGAAGGAGCGGAACATGCGCCTGATTGCAGAGTTTTGGGCGAATGAAACGGGAGAGATGTAAGATTTGTTTAAAGCCCCGCATTTCCATTTAAGAACGTGATTGTGTTTGCAAAGATCCCTTTCAATCTTCGCATCCCCCCCACCCCACCCCACCACCACCACACACACACACACACCATCCCCTCTCTCTACCCCTCAGCGTCTCTGAGGCTGCTTTGCAATTCATAGAATTGGTAATTTGCTATTGGGACAAAACGTGAAGGGAAAAATAATCAGATCAACCGGGAGAAGTGGAGAGGAAGAAGCCAGGGGGAGAAGAAACACAAGGTTTCTCTCTTCAAGTTGCTGCTTAGTAAAATGCTTCTAGAGGTAAATGATACAATAAAATATATATGGTGTTGGTTAAATTCACACTTCCAGGATGGGGAATATCTAGAACACCCGGCTCCGTGGTGGTGGCGTTAGATGGAAATTAAATTAAAATGTTTTTATGATATATAGATAATAATTAGAGGCACTTAGCCTTGATTACAGCTATCTTTTTTTTCCTTTCTAAATTTCAAAAGAAGGCGCTGAATGCTGTGAATAAATCGTGTATAATATGTCACCTGTGTCATCTGCACTGTATGCAGATGGAGGGGAGAGAGGGGTTAAGAGGGAGAAAAACAGAGCGTGTCTTGGCCCTATCATAACTAAGTGGGTGGTGATGATGAGATCATACAACATTGAAAATTACCCGAGACAATACAAATAAATGACAGACGCGGGAGGCTTTGAAATCGAGCAAATGCTCTCAGATTTGTCACACATTTTTTTCCAGGCGCCTTCTCAGACGCATCACATCAGTTTATTTGCGCGCCTCTCGTCGTGTGGGAGGCTGCGGAGCTGCCTTTATAATCTATTTAAAATGAGGAGCGCTATAATCATCAGTGACCTATTAGAAAGGTGCACGCGTGTGTGTCAGTGGCATGTGTGTGTGCGTTGGGAAGGGTGGTGGTGGTGGTGGGTAGAAGGGGGGACCCCTTCATAAAGATCTACGTACTCCCCCACGTGGTTATTTGCAAAACAACCGATCTGAACCAGGGGAGACCTAATCAAACCCCGCTGCTGCAGCAACGGCGCGCCTTCTGTGGATGGAAGAAAAAAGCTTTTTAAAGATAGACAAACAACAAGAGGCGTCCTGTTAAAAACTCCAAAGCGACTTTTCATAAGTAGAGCATATGTTTTTTTAAGAACATATGTAAGACCGGACCTCTGTCCACCGCGTGCGGGAAATGCGCCGCGCCGCGCTCTGAAACCCTGCGCCTATTGAATATCTCCCCCAGTGGACTTGAATCGGAGAGGAGCCAATACAAGCGGAGGGGAGGCGTGTCCTCGCTCTTCCCCAAGACCTCCCAAAGCAGGTTGTTGCGTTTTTTGGCTCTCAAAGCCTGGAGACCTCCGACGCGCTCGTCAGTTTTCCAAGTTGGAGCCATGGCGACAACAGCTCAGTATATTCCGAGGAATAACTCCTTACCGTCCAACCCGCTCATGCATCCGGATTCGGACAGGATGCACCAGGGGACGACCTACAGAGAGGTGCAGAAAATGATGCACCACGAGTACTTGCAAGGGCTCGCGGCCACCAACACGGGGCACCCGATGAGCCTGACGCACCACCAGTGGCTGCCCTCCTCCAACACCGACTGGTCCAGCGGCACCCACATCGGACAGCAGGAGCACAAAGCCAGCGTGCAGGCGAGCAGGGAGGACCTGAGCAGCGGCTTCCACCACAGATCCCACCTGGTGCACCAGCAGACGCAGAATGCCCACCACGGCTCGTGGGCGCCGGCCACGACGCACCACCTATCCCCGCTGTCCCCCGCGTCGAACGGCCACCAGTCGCTGGTCTACTCCCAGCCGGGCTACACAAACCTTAACGCCATGCTCAGCCCCCAGCCCGGCTCCCTGCACCACGGCATGCGGGACCCACTCCACGACGACGCGGGCAGCCACGACAACCAGATGGAGTCGCCCCAGCAGGCTTTCAGCCACCACCAGGACCACTCGGACGAGGACGCGCCCAGCTCCGACGACCTGGAGCAGTTCGCCAAGCAGTTCAAGCAGCGGCGGATCAAACTGGGCTTTACGCAGGCGGACGTGGGCTTGGCCTTGGGCACCCTGTATGGAAACGTCTTTTCTCAGACCACGATCTGCAGGTTCGAGGCGCTGCAGCTCAGCTTCAAGAACATGTGCAAACTTAAGCCGCTCCTTAACAAGTGGCTGGAGGAGACAGACTCCAACACGGGCAGTCCCACCAATTTGGACAAGATTGCTGCGCAGGGCAGGAAACGAAAGAAGAGGACCTCCATTGAGGTGGGGGTGAAAGGGGCGCTGGAAAACCATTTCTTAAAATGCCCAAAGCCATCTGCTCACGAAATCAGCACTTTAGCCGGCACGCTGCAGTTGGAAAAAGAGGTTGTCCGTGTTTGGTTTTGCAACAGAAGACAAAAAGAGAAAAGAATGACACCAGTGGGGGTCCCTCACCCGAATATGGAGGACGTATATTCCCAAGCAGAGACCCCTCCTCTACACCGCACACTACAGAGTCCTGTGCAGTGACTATTTTCATGAACAAATCCGAGCATTTCTGTAGAGGGGGAAAAAAGGGGGGAAAGGGACTGTGGAGTTTACAGTATTTAAGTTTGGCTTTTATTTTGTTTGTTTTCTTGAGAGAGAAAAAAAGAGACATGAGAAAGTTGAGCAGTTCAGTTTTGCCTTTTAGTATTTTTGGAGAAATCCAACAGAATAGATGAGAGAAGGAGAAAAAACAATGTTAAGAAAACAAAGATGTAGAGGGGTGGGGATGGAATCGCTAAAGCTGATTCAATTTAAAGTGAAGACAAGATCTTTATTTACCAAATTGTGTTTTTAAAAAAACGGAGGAGACGTGCTTATCAAGTAAACTCGGCTGTTTCTGACAGGGAGCAGCGCACTGAGCCCATCTCCTCCTGGTGTTCCATGAACTCTTGGCGAGCCGCAGAAAAATGATCAACACTGGAAATAAATAATAAAAAAAGTCCACACTGAATGAACACTTATGCTTTTTCAGGCTTAAACTGATTAACCAGATTTCTGACTATTAGTGTATACTTTCTTTCTGATATTGAGTGTGATGTTTTAGTTAACTTCAGTGTCTCTTCCTGCAGCGTGTTTATGATTTCCTGCATTATTTGCTGCACTGGAACTCATCAGAGCAGCCTTTTTGTTTACTCAGCGGGAGTCGACGGTGGACAAGTGATGAAAATTGTGGCACCCCGATCAAACAGATAAATTAAATAAATAAAAATAACTCGTAGAATAAAGTCAGATCCGTTTTAGTTGAAGAGTCCAACGCAACAGGACGCGCAGGTTCTGACTGCATGCCTTAAAAGAATTCGAGATTTTGCAGCTGACCAAGTCAAAATTTTGCAAAACAGCACCAGGCGCTAAAAGGGAGAATCTAAATTTGCATATTTTCTTTTAAATTATTGTCTTTTTATTTCTTTGCATGGAGCACTTATTGTTTTATTTTATTTTAATTATAATTGTTTTGTTCTCATCTGTTGTTAGAATTGTGACTGTATGAGCTCATTAGACTCAAATCACAAAAAGCCTAATGTTTACAGCTGCTTCCTGTTCCTGCCTGGTTTTCAAACATTTCAATGAGAGATTGGTCAAATGAAAAGTAATAATATCTCAGGTAAAATCACGCCTGTATGATTTTTATTTGTTTTTGTTGGGGTTTTTTTTCCTGTTTTTTTTTTTTCCTTTTGTTTCACAGATTAATTGCATCATAAATCAAAACGCCAGACTCTGAAAAAAGAAAAAAAAACGTTTGATGGTAAAGAAAGAAATTATTTTTTTCTTTAAATCTATTAATATTGTTTTTTTCGACCTGTAGGTGAGGATATCTGAAAATCTCATGCGTCATTATGTGCCATTTCTCAATATTGAACCAGTCAAAAGAAAATTTTACAGCTGTGCTATTCAATACAGATGAGGGTTTTTTTTCTCAAGAATAAAAATAAATAATAAAAAAATACAAATAAAATAAACGTTTTAGAGAAAATGTTGCCAGGAATATTTCCAACCTGTAAATATGTCCAATATGTACACTTGTATTTGTTCTGAGATATTTGTTTTTGTTTGTTTTATTTGTTTCTTTCCGGGCAGTTTTGTACACTTAACTAATTCCAAGAAGATATTTTAATATGATTTCATTTATGAATCTGACCATTTATATATATAAATATTTATTTCTTCAAAGTGTTTGGAGCTTTTCTGTTCAGCTCTGTCAATAATTTTGTTGCAGTGGTTATAAGTATGTTTTTGTTTTCTTTTTGTTTACTACTTTGTTTTGTATGTTGATTGCTTCACGCTGACTGCGAAGTCACATTTATATTTATGTTATAGTAATATTTTATTACTTACATAAAACATATATACAAATAATGGCCTGTTGTCTTCATTGCGATCCGAACCTTCAGTTTCTGTTTGGTTTATTGGAGCTGCAGCAGGTAAATAAGGTGAACATGAGCAGAAAGTTGAGCGCAGTTTTGCGCGCCGCGCCGGGCAGCGCAGCGCGCGCGCCCAGATCCGGTTAAACCCCATTCGTTATGTAACAAGGCAGCGTTTAAAGGCTGGGTTCTGTTTGAGGGGCTGACATCAGTGTTTAACCTCAGGCATGCCCTGCTAACTTCACACTCTGTGACGCTCCTCACATCTCTGTGTATGAAATTGTGCAATATTAATAATAACACGCAATTATGTCTTTTTATTTCTCTTTTTTTCTTTCCTATTATTTATCTAAATATGTATTCGTTTCAAGTCTCCAAAATAAAACATTCTGATATTCCTGTCTGAGCTCTTTCCCTTCATATAAATCACTTTCTTGACATATTTTTGGCATTTAAAGAGAAGAAACTGTGAGGAATCTTTGATCTGATACAGAAGTGCCTGCAGGCAAATAATCCACCCATTTACCCAGAGATAAAAAGTTGTGCAAAAAAAAAGACATGTAGCATCAAGGAAGATTTTTAGAGTTAGGACAAACTGTGACAGAAAATATTTCATTGCATTATTACAGAAATGACTTGATGTGTTGAGTGTTAGGCCTCTGTTTAATGCAGGCCATAACGACTCAGCTTCTATACTTCTGCGGAAATCTAACAAGCATAACTTAAAGCTTTGATAAAACTCACAGCTGGTCCTAATAGATACATTTTAATGTCAAACAGATTGTCGTTTTTTATTTAGGGCTAAAATAAATCTTTAAAAGTTAAGGTTTATTACCGCACTATAACCTTGTGTTTAATGTGAAATAAATCAAATATAAATATTTTTGATGCTTCATTTTTTAGATACGTTTTTAACCTCATTTTACAATAAAAAGAAAATGTCAGAGCAGAAAACGCCACGTAAAGTTTAAAGTGAGATTCAAATTCATCTGAAAACATTTTTAAGAAACACATTTTTCTGGACTTTTATTAATTTAAATGTGAATATTTATGTGTTCACGAAGCAAAAACCAGCCATCCGCGATTATTCAGTTTTAATGTGCGTAATTTGGTTTAATCTCACAATAAATGTGCGCGTTTTGTTTGAGTGAAACAACTAACGTTAAAAAGTGAGACGTAATAAAGCTTAAATGGGCTTTTTATGCGGCTGTGAAGCAACTGTTAAAGAAAGTGATTTTTTTTTCCTTCCAGCGGCTGAGGTGGTCAAAGTGTTGGGGAAAAAGGCCACATTAAGGTGCAACCAAACAGCCGGGATTACAGTGAGGTTTATCCGCCACCTGCTGGTCAAACTGAGATTCTGCAACATGAAAGCTGGGGCTCAAAGTTAGACATGAACGACAGCATCATAACACCACGTTTGAAGACACTTTATTATTTTTTTTAGATATGTACTGCACTGAAACTGTAGGTGAGATTAAACTACTGAAAAAACAGGTCAACTGGATGTCAGTCAAAAAGAAATGTATGTGTGTTAAGATCATCCATAACTTTCCTGGTTCTTTTCAGCTCCTCATTTATGGTCAGAAATGTTCCTGGGATCTTTGCAAATTACAAAAGCAATGTCCTCCATGTGGTTAGCATGACTTTGGCTCATTTCTACGATGAAAGTGCCTCAGAAAATTAGACAGCAAGATTTAGAGCTTCTTCCTCCTCACATTGACAACATCATCTTCTCAAATCCTCGTCCTCCTCTGCCTGTTTGCTGAAACTTTGAGCACAGAATCAGAAGAGGAGTTTCCTCAGTTTCTCCTCTTCTTTCCTGGGCTCACTGCTTTTGCATCAGTTGTATTTCTTATTTGGTCAACAACACATTAACTGACCGACATAAATGTGGTGATTAAACGTGACAAAAAAGGAAAAAGAGGCCCTCACACGCCTGAGAGCTTCAGGTTGAAATAAAGAGCGGGCCCAGAAAGAGAGGGGCTCCACAGCTGACCAAGATAAGCGAAATGATGGTGACTCACACCAACAGTTATTTCTTGATGACATGCAGTTTTTATCCCGCGCCCTGTGAAGAGACACAAGCTCCATTATGCAGTCAAATCAATAAAACATGAGCAGAACTCATCAGAAAAACAGCAGAAAAAAAGCAGCAACTTAACCCATAAAACGCCAGATTTCATTGTCTCCTCTCTCCTCCTCGCAGCAGTCTGCTCTCTGGCACTGAGTGGGCCCTCGGCAGCTCTTCCGGAGGAGAGCCAGCCTCAGCACCGGCGAGCAGCACTGCCTCCTTCATCAGGGAAGTATTGTGACACACAGAAGATGTGGATTAGTGATGATTAGCAGGGATTATGGCTGGTTAATGGTGGGAAAATACATTAGGAACCATCAGCTCCGGGAGGGGGAGGGGATTTCACTCACGCTAGCGGATTTGCATTGATCCACAGCAAATGAATGAGGATTAGCAGCATCAAGCTATCTGCCAACAGATAAATAACATTACGCGTATTATACAGCAACGCTTGTTATTAATGACATTACAAACACCTCTACAATGCTGGCAATTATGGAAATAATAGGAGCAGATGAATAATGTACACAGGATTCTGAAGATTTCACATCATGTAGAAATGGGGGATTATACAGAATGCTATTTTTTTCGGCAAAGGGCTGTTTTTTGAGGACGTGCTCTTTTTTGAAGGGCTTATATGATACAGTTCCTCTAATATTTTATCTATTACAGATGTAAGAACCAACTGAAAAGCTGCCAGGCATCATTTTCCAACTCAAGTTTTGTTTTAACTGATTTCACCCGTAAAATAATGATCAAAATAAAATTGCAAACAATTTTCTCAACTCGAGGCCAGTTACATAATGCATGCAGAAATTCTTTCTTAAAATAAAAAGTATTTACCAACAGGTAAAAGCGAGAGCCTCTCTCTCTCTCTCTCTCTCTCTCTCTCTCTCTCTCTCTCTCTCTCTCTCTCTCTCTCTCTCTCTCTCTCTCTCTCTATTATTATTACCTCTTCCTCCCACTGAGCTCTGCTCTGCTTTTCTTATCGTTTATGTAATAAATACTCTTCTTCCACAGTAAGTGGCAAAGAAAAAAAAGGGGGTTGAGATTGGAGAAAAAAAAAAAGAACAGAATAATGTATTTTTTCATCAAAAATTCCTTCTATTCCTCTACCTCAAGGTTTCCTCCTCTGAGGCACTTGAAAGATGGGCAACAGTGTGGCCACACAGCGAACACCTAGTTACCATATGAAACACTCCGGCAGTGAAGTGAAGGAGACTGAGAAGGGAGAGGAGAAGTCTTGTGTTATTTATGATACTGGACCGTGTAGCTATATGGGTTCTCCCTTCATGTCGACTCCGAGGTATGGCCCCCATATGTGGAGGGGTATAAGTGCGGCTTTAGAAAGTCACTCTCCCCTCCTCGCTGTATCTCTTTGCGCCTCACTCAGAGGTTTGAAAAGCAGAGAGGTAGCCCGGCTCCCTCTTTCATGGCTTTGAGGGACATTTTATATCGCCTCAGGTGTCTGTCAGTGTGACTAACAGTTCTGAGAGTGGAGAGCTAATATCTCAGGAACCTGCCTTCAGGCAGCTGCACACAGATGTTACTGCCGGTGGTCTACAATGCAAAGAAAGTCGTATTTTAGAGACATTCAGTGGAAGCAATTACTGCTGCCTTTCTGATCTGGCTGTCATTAAACAATGACTGTGACAACTGTAGCATTTGATAAGAACATAATGGGTACGGCAAGATAAATCTCCACAGACCAAACTGTCTTCATTTGGTAAAAAAGGAAGTATATTTGGGGGAAAATCACAACAAAGCAATCCAAAGTGTTTTTCTTTTTCTGTAACAGCTTTTTTTTGTGTGTGTGACAGATGAAATTGTACAGTACAGCTGCTGAGCAGACCTTTAAAAACTCCCGCACAAGGCCGCAAAGTTAATTGTTGTTCCTGAAAGGACATGACAGTAACATGTAAAAGGTTGTCCCTTCTCTTCACCTTCACATCAGCCTTTTGTCAGCTACAAAAAACGGTGTTTTCTACATCTCTTGACTTCAGTAACAAGGTTCACTCTGGGGAAGAGAAGAAAAGACAAGGCCTCGCAGTAAAGAGACACACACCAGTAAAAAAAAAAAAAAAGAAAAAAAAAAAAGAAGGAAGGTCATCTAACCCCAGAGCTCAGAAATGTTCAGGGTCTTCTTCCAATTGAATGTACACAAAAAGAATGGGAAACTATTGAAAAAATTTTTTTTCATCCACTGAGCACTGTTGTTTCATGAAGTAGACCTACAATCTAAAAGAGCTTTGCAAAGAACTCTCACACAGCAGCCTAGAAAAGAAAGTTCTATATTTGCTTTACACTTTAAACCACAGCTACACAACCGCAACAATGTTTGTTTCTGTTGTCCTTCACCCATAGCTCTTCCTTCTTGCCATATACGAGGGAATGGATGCGAACCCCTCGCAAATTGGAGTCAGACAAAAAAAAAGATCATAAAAGATGATGCCAGAGTCCCAGACAGTCGGCTTTACCCCCACAATGCTGAGTTCAAAGGACATAGATCGGTGGGCAAATGAGAGCTGCTGCTCAGAACACAGCCGAGCGAAGCCACAACAAAGATAAAGCTGATGGGAATAAATAAATAAGGATTTGCAAGAGAGGGAGGGAAGGAGAGAATGAGGCAAGTGGGCGGGGATAGACGGAGCGCGGTGATGAAATGGAGGCCCGCCACTGTGCTCAAGGACACCGCATGCCACCATGTAATTAGAAATGTACACAGATGATTTGGATGCAGCGATATGATTAGGCAAAGCAGTCCCCAGTCTTGGGCCTAATCAGCTCACTTCTGAGAGAAACTCCACAACTGCTGGTGTGCGCGAGCCGAGGAAGGGGGGGCTTGCACAGTTTCTGCTCACTCCACTCACTGCTGAAACTTTCAAACAGACACTTAAATCTAGACATGTCGAAATGGGGTGAAACACAGTAAAACCCCCAAACATACTATATATGATCCAAAGATGAAGGCTGCACCGACACAAAGCAGGTGACTGAGTACAAAGACTGAGCTAATGAGCGCAGGCCAATTAAAAGGGGCTGCTGCCTCCACAGTCCTTCTCCCACCCCCCCCACAACCCCACTTCTTCACCAGCTTGTTATTGATCACCTTTAACCTCATCTCACCGCGGTGTCAAAACTACCATTTAGGCTCATCCCCAGGGCTAAGTGAGTGTCGATCACTCCCTGTCCCATCAATCATTACTGGGAGGAGGATTTGCCTGCTTAAACTCCAAAAAAAAAAAGGACCCGATTTCAACAGGAATATTTTGGCAGAGCTCGGCCCTTTGCCCTGAAGGGTCAAGGGTCATTTATAGTTTCATGGATTACCATTCAACCAACCTCCAACAGCTCTGGTTTGTCCAGAAGGCCCACCTCTATTCCCCGATGGGCCCAGCAGTGCCCCCTCTTTGATTTTTAGATAAGACAAAAGGTCAGTTCTGGCCATGCCTTGTCTTTACCATGAGTGGCACAAAACTGAATAAATGGCAAAAAAAAAAAAAAAAAGTTTTGACCGTTTGTAAAAGGAAATTCACAGAGTTGATGGTGTGAGTGCATTTGTGGACATCTCTTCTGCCGTGTCTGTCAGCCTCTCACGAGGTCTCCTTCACCTCCTACTGTGCAGGAGCTGCCTCTGAAAAGTACAGCTAAAAGTACTCCTCTCCTCTTCTTCCTCTCTCTCCTTGCTGCATATGTTTAACTCCACATGTAAGGAGTCTTTTTTGGACACAATCATGGAACCAGAGGATGAGGATGTTGTGGACTCAGATTAAAGGTGATCTATTGTTCATTTTCAATCCAGACTAACATGAATGTTGGTCAGATGTTTGTTACTGGCAAGTGAATTTACTCAGAAAAAACTGAAATGCTAATTTTCCTCACATGTTTAATTTCTTATTTTTTTCCTTCTTTTGATATTTTTATAAATGTATTTCACTGAATCAAATATGGCATGTTAATATAGTCCTAATCTAAAAGCTCAGTTTGTAAAAGTGAAGTAATGACAGCTTGTTTTGTGCTTTAAGAATACTTCTGTTTTGGATGATTTCTCTGTAGTGTCGTTAAAACGAGTTGCATAAAATCATTTTCTTTTCCCTTTTTCTTGTTACTATTAATAAATACAGATTTTTTTTTCATACAAAGATCAACATCTCTTCAATCCTGTTTTTGCAGAATTTGTGTTTATTTGGTTGAACATACAGATGAAAGGCATTCACTGATGCTGAACTGGAAGTGGGGTGGGGAGAGGGGGGTGAACTGATGAGGAGGGTATAGATTTGCTTGGTGAAAGGTTCTGTGGGTGATTCTCCACCCTCCTCTTCTCCCTGTAGGAAGCTCCTGCCAGGGGGCATGTGGCGCAGGACGCTCCGAGGGGATTAATTGAAGCAACATCTTCTTGGTGCACATGGTCAATGCAATTAAATAGTGGCCTTAGGCCTTCAGTTTACTATCACTAAACGAGTGACAAAGCAGCAAAATGTGACTTCTTTTTTTTTTCTGCTTGTGCCCATATGAGTCCCGGTGCTTATGGGATGAAACAAATTCTGCTTGTGTCCACACTGGTTTTTTATGATACATGTGAGGAGATTTGCAGGTGCGGCAGCGGCAGAGCCTGAGGGAAGGTAAATGATAGAGAGAGGGAGAAGATGTGAAGGGACTTGTGTCCTCTGTGCATGTGTATGTTCATGTGTGCTCTGTATATCTGCATGGACATTTGAATGTATAAGTTCACAGTGTAAGCAGGGTCTGCTGGCTTTCTAATCTCTCCCACTGTCTCTCCCACTCCCTGCAGCCATCAATTAGTGAGCCCAGCTGTTGGAAGGCTTTGTGCTCTTTCACACAAGCCTTTGTTGCTTCTCGCTCCCTTACTCCGTCTCCCCAGTGTTTGAAGACTGAGAAAAGAGACAAGGCAGGTTAGTGTAGCTTCCCTCTGGGATGTTGGTAGCCATCTTTCTTTTTCTTTTTTTTTTCCCCCTTTTTTAAGCTTGCCTTGGTTCATAGTCCTTAAACACAAGAGGGAAAGTCAAACTGATGGACCCAGCAGCGCCACTCTTTGATTTTTAAATAAGACAAAGGGTCAGTTCTGGCCCTGCCCCAACTTTACGATGATTGGCACAAAACTGAATAAATGACGAGCAAAGTTTTAACTGAAGCTGCAAAAGGAAATTCACTAATAGAGTTGGTGGCATGAATGAGTTGTGCTGTGGGCTACTGAAAATTGTCCTCAGTGCACATCTCTTCAGCTGACTGAGCTGGTTGGAAAATAACCTTATAAACATTTAACCAATTGTTACAGCAACGTTCATTAATTGAATTTAGGGATTGTTCTGTATAGTATACGACAGAATATTAGGGCCACACATCATTTTTTTAATTACAAGGATAAAGTCATACTCTTACATGGCATGTCCATTTTCCATTCCTGATTTTTTTACTCATTTCTTCCTCATTTTCCTCACACCTGCTGTGGACAGCCATGCATGTCTCTGTGTTTATGTAGTAGTCCTTTTAGTTAGTGTTAGTGTAAAATGTTTTCATCCAAATTACGTGACGACTAAATCTGACAGTGCAGCCATTAATTGCAAAACAGCTTCAGTTTATCATATAGTCTTTTGCACATCGTTCCAAAGTCCTGCTACTGATCATTTGATGCAAATGTGCTAAAAGATGAAGTATTTCTTTTAACTGGTACTAAAGAACAACTTCACAAGTTGCTCAACATTCCTCATTTTAATGCAATGTTGCTTTTTCATGTAAAGTTTCTTGTAATATTACAACTTTATCTGTGTAATATTACGACGTTATTCTCATAATATTACAACTTTAATGTCATGATATTAGAATTTTATTTTTGTAATAAAAACAAAATCATAATCTTGTTTTGTAGCGCTAATACTCCATCATACTCAGTAGTCGGCATAATTCCCCCTAAAGCACTAATAGGGGAACTAATTTCCTGATTAGTGCTTTAGGGCTTTTGCTAATTTTAAAATTTATTAGTGGATTAGCATCTGCTAAATTTATAGGCTAAATTTAGAAGCACTAACTGAGGTCTATAAACATTATTGATCAACGTTAATGTTAACAGCTGACAGTGAAAGCTGTCATTTTGTACATTTTGTTCATATGTGTGTCACTTATCCACTAGATGACAATATATTGACAATATATGAACTGTGGAATGTCAATGATAAGTCTTAAAAGAGCAACATGACAACATGTGACTCATTTTGTCTGTTGAAGAATGTTGACTGGGTTATTTTAGCACTTTAGAATTAACTTTTGCTAAAACCTTCAGTGCATTAGTACTTTAGAATTAGGGGACTTAAATATTTGAGTTAGTGCTTTAGGGCTAGTGGAACTAACTTTTTAGATCAGTGCTGCCAACAACTGATCATACTAGTAAACTCTAGTTGAAGAGAAAAAAAATTGTACTTTACATGTGTATGTTTCTTTTTTATAGCATGGGAAACCTTTGTCTAACCATACCAGCCATGTTAACCTCCCAACCGCCCAGCTGCTCAGTCCAGACCTCCAGACACTGGGTTGGAAGGAGGCGTGTAGAAGGGGGCCAGACTGCTAACCATCCATCACGTCCATCCGACTCGGCCCGCAGTGTTGAAAAGACCACGATTATCACTCACCCCTGACACCTCCATCGACGTTTGCCCTTAGAGGTGCACGTGTGCACGCGCGCGCACACATGCAGACGGAGACGTAAGCTCACACACAAAAACAGCAGCGAGTCCGAAATGTCCCGTCACCTCTTGTTCTGCCCTTCATTGAACTCTCATCACCATCCATCAAGCCTTATCATTCACAAAAATGCCAACGTTCTCAACAGATGGCTCGACCCCACTACGGCCCGTGACAAATACCAGGTATCTCCTAACAGCGGCGCGACATGTTAGTCCACAATCTGAACAAGGAAACAGTTATTTTCAACCCGGGGAAAACAGTTATAGTGTCAGCTTCGATCTAGACTGGCGAGGCCTTTGTGCTGAACTGAGTTGGAGCTGCTACAATAGTTTGTATTGTTCCGCTGCCTCTCTGCTTTATTACATATGTATGTGTTGATTGCTGCAAAACAACAATGCTGGTGCATGGCATTAAGCAGTAACAATAACAGTGATGCTTGCTGCTCCTACTCAGCATTGGATGTTTATCCAACAAACCTCTGTGTTGACGCCCAGCACCCAATAGTGAGAAATACCAGCAGAAGAGCCAAGTTGGAGATATCAAGCATGGGAAACTTCTATTCTCTTTTTCAAATAAACACATTTAATTGATGGTTTTATCTTACATACAATGAATAATTTCAGATAACTGAATACAGTGGAGAGAACAAGTATTTGATACGCTGTTGATTTTTCAGGTTTTCCCACTTGCAAAGCATGTAGAAGACTGTAATTTTTATCATAGGTACTCTTCAACTGT